>CM040124.1:329136835-329585909 GCA_022559845.1 Amorphophallus konjac | reverse complement strand
GAGGCCGTGGCGAGTCACTTCCCGCAATGGTCATTTAAATTTTCGCCCCCCTTATATCTTGTATTACTCTTATATCTGCTCATATTCTCGAGGCCGTGGCGAGTCATTTCCCGCAATGGCCGTTTAAATTTCTGTCATTCATATTCTGTGTTATTCTCATATCTTGTCATATTATCGAGGCCGCGGTGAGTCACTTCCCGCAATGGCCGTTTAAATTGCTGTCATTTAAATTCTGCACTATTCCCATCCCCCGAGGTCGCGGAGAGTCATTTCTCGCAATGGCCGTTTAATCCCCATATCTTGTTACGTTGTATCTATCCCGCACGCCCCGCCGGAGTAATCTCCCGTGGTGGTCTCTCTCCTCTCTCTCTTCTTTCTGTGTTGCAGCAAAACGAGCCCCTCGCGCGCTCCGCTTCGCCTCCTCCGGCAATTCCGCATGACGTCGCTCACATTTTGGCGATCACGGTGGGACTTCTCTCGCTTTCCCTCGGTTACCCTTGCAAGTTCGGCACCGCCGTGTGCTCCTCCACCTTTGCGCCTCGCGCGCTCCAGTTGTGCTCACAGTAGCACTTTCAGTTCTTATCCCTCGTGCACTTTGCCCCTAGTCCCTTGTGATTCATTGGGTGTTGATTATATCTTTGCTATCTCTGTTGTTTTCTTATGTTCTGTATATCTGTTCAGCACTTCATTGCATGTATCCACTCCTTTTCTAGTTTTTTTCCATTTTTTTAAGGATCACCCTCTCTCGGTGAAGGAAGGACTCTCCGTTTGAGAATTCCTCTCAAAGGACTAGGATCTCCTCCACTAGGACCTCCGTAAGTCCCCGATAACGAAGGATTCCCTCCTCGTTCACTGGGCTGGTTGTACCATTGAAGTTCCCAGGAGCTAGTAACCCATTTGTGGTGAGACGAGTGACCCTAGCTAACACGACGGTGAAACAAATTGGAATTAGGGTCCTTCCTATTTTGTGTGAACTTCAGAATTGGGTAAAAAAACAAAAAAAAACAAAAAGGAAAAGCAAAAAAATTGGACGTAAGGCATTCACTTGTGTGTTAATCTCTGCTAATCGTTTGCTGGTGTATGCTATTATGCTCTCGAAAAACATGATGGATGGCTGAATATAATTATAATTGTTTCGAGGCCGACGCCTTCCGTTATGGGTCTCAAATGCGTGACCCAGGTCACGACTCTTATGGGGTCTATAACTCAGACTGGGGCTATCAGCCAGACCCACAGGCCCATCCCATGGACGTTGGCCCATCCTATAAGTCCTCATATGAAATACAGGCCACTATTAGTGGAGCTTCCCCCTCCACTAGTGTTCCCTATGCCTGGGATTTCATGGCTTCTCATATCGACTCTCTCAGCTCTCAACTTGGAGCCTTACAGGCTGTTATTGAGAGGAAATTTCTTCCTCCTTCCCCTCCTCGAGCCAACCCCCTTCACGCTTTCATGAATAATATTACCAAAATGGAGAAGGATTGGAAGGAGAGAAGAGATGAGTACGGCATCTGGGATATGAGTGAGTAAGATATTCTTCCAAGTCGTTACAATCAAGTGGACGCCGTCTGCCCACCATCCATTCATCACACTAATCCATACGGCTCTCCGCCTCCACATCCACATCTATATACGCAAATTCCTCCATGCCAATATACGTCACCTCATCTCATCAACACGCCTCCACCACGGCATCCATTTGAACCTAATGATTTTGAAGAATTGCAAATGGCACATGATCACATCTGTGAATATTTTGAATATGCACCTACTCTGAGTTTTCTTCGTTCCTTCCCTCTTCCACCACCACCAGAATATCCCCCTACTCAGGATGAAATCACTGTCCCTACCCATGCCAATGAAATCACATGGTGTTATGATGGTGGGTCCACACTCCAACAACCCGCGTCAACGCACCATGAATCACCCCCTACCCTAAACTCCTCATGTACCACCAAAATCTGACGTTTCCTATGTACCAAGTCTCCTGCCGTCGCCCCTCTAACTACGCAAGTAACCCCCATACTGTCGGCTTCTGCCGAACCTCCCATCAGCCCTTGTCCCCAACCTAGTAACCCTCCATTGCCCCCACTTAAGGCCTCCACCATCCCTATAACCCCGAATCCAACCACGCATATTCCTTCACTCCACCCCTTACCTAGACCCGTGACTAACTCTGAGCAGGGGCCCATCGATTCTTGCACTCGAGCCAACCTTGTTTGCTCCCAAGCAAGAGGAGAAGCTCATCGTGTTTCAACCCTCACTTACCCTTCCTACAACCCCTTTCATTGAAACTCCATTACCCATTGAGTCTGCCGCCTCCATATCACCTCCTTTTACTTCCTCTCAGAGTGGGTGTATTCTGACAAATACATGTGCCGATGGTGATGCTCAAGAACCGGACAAGAAGAAGTCGGTTACGGCTATGCCTTTCAAAATCCAAGATTTCATCTGTCGAATGTCGATTCGAGTTCTTGTGCCGGGCACTTTTGAGAAGCCTGAATCTCCATCCGTATCAATGTCCATCACTTAGGACTCTCAAGAATTGATGCCGAGCCAATCGGGGGCCAAAATAATAGCGGTCACGTTACTCGTGGGCCAACATGCTTTCAAGGCTCTTATTACCTCTTGTTCGGTCACAGTCCAAATGGCCAATCAAATGATGACACATTCTACTGTAGAGGAGATCATGAACTCTACACTCAAGGGTGAGTCAAGGCAGTCCTTGTTGGAAGCCTTTGACACCTCATCCACACCCTACCAACCTCCATGTAAGAGGGGAACACCTACGCTACCAAGCATATTCCAACACCCTTGAGCACTGCCCCATATAAGAAGCTCCTTAGGCCGAACATCAAATTCCCAATGATAGATACCATTTATTTATCAAGGGACTTATTTCCAAAGGAGCCATTCCATGTCAAGATCCCTACTGCACAAGCGAAACTCTCAAATCTTTGCTATGATCATTATTTGCCAAGAGAGTTACCGTTTGCTTTTGAACGTCCTAGGGGTCTTGTTAAAAATTCACCAAATGAGAGCCCATGGGCCCTGACCACACTGATTGGACTGGTTGGTCAGAGAAGGACTAGGCCGTCTCTTCATTGGAGAGAGCATGCAAGGCCAAGAGGACAAGAAGCCATGTTGAAGGTTGAGAGGCCGCACTATGAGAGAGTATCTACCAAGAAGAGGGAAAAGCATAAAGTGAAGCTTAAGGACAATAAATCCCTTGTTGAAGGAGCCCACATCAGTTCATCCACTTCCTATCCCAGTCCATCACAGCTCATGCTGCTATTCAGCTTCTTTTTATGGGCAGTCCATTGGTTAAGGAGACGCCTTCCGTCATCTAAATCTAAGCCATCAAGCTCCTCTGCTCTAGGGTCCCTGAAGCCTCACATTCCTTATTGTCCGAAGCTTCCGGACCCCTACATTCATCCCTGTCCGGAACCTCCGGAACCCTCCCTATTTAATTCCATGTCTTTATCCATCTCTCACCCCCATCCGGAACCTCCAGATTTCTTATCTTATTCTCCATCTCTCTCAGGGCATCGCGCCCTTCCTTCCCATATCCATCCTGAACCTCCGAGCCTCTCCTTCTTTCGATTTATCCTTTTGTTCTTCCAAGTCATCGCGTCCTTCGTTCTTTTCACCCCTTTGAATTGCCTTTTTACATACTTCCCAGGGCATCGTGTCCCTCGTGATCTTCTTCCTCCGGAACCTCCGGATTCATTTCCCCATGATTCTCCTCCTTTACGTCCAGACCCTTCGGATTCGCCTCTCTCGATTCATCAATTTCTGATTCCTCCCGATCCCGCTCCCGGGTTCGACCCGGTTCCTTCCACATTAACTTCCTCGGGCACCTGCCCATTCTCACACTATTTCCAAGGCTTTAGTCCTCACTGTTTTCTTTGATTTCTTCTCATCTTGTAAATTCTTCTAGGTATCTTTCACCTAAATCTGGTTTTATCCCCACTTATTTAAAATAAACCGCCCTAGTTGGAGGATTGTTGTAGAGAGGCCTCACTAGTGTTCTCTTAAGATGTCTTGATGACAATGAGGTCTGGAAGTGAGTAGAGGAAGCACACTCAGGTGTGTGCGGTGGCCATGTAAATAGCCAAATGCTCGCTAAGAAGATCGTCTGGCAAGACTTTTACTGGCCCACTATGGAAGAGGATTGTGCCATCTATGTCCATAGGTGTGTCAAGTGTCAGCTTCATGCCGACAAGATTCATTCACCATCTTCCTCACTTCATCCAATATCTTCCCCATGGCCTTTCTCCGTGTGGGCGTTCGACATCATTAGTCCCTTAGGTGATCCCAACTCCATCACCAAGCAGAAATCCTTCATCCTCACCGCGACGGAGTACTTCACCAAATGGGCCGAAGCCGAAGCCTACGCAGAAATCAAGGCGTCAACAGTCTGCAAGTGAAGAACATCCTCACCAGGTTCGGCGTCCCAAGCACAATCGTCACCGACAATGGGCCACAGTTTATTTCTCAGGATCTTCAAGACCTCTGCAAAAGGTACGCAATCGCATTGCATCATTCATCACCTTATTACCCACATGGTAATGGCCAAGCAGAGGCCACCAACAAAACATTGATCAAAATCATAAAGAAAACATGCGAGTCTAGTAAGTTTTCAGACTGGCCAGAAAAGTTTATCGAAGCTCTATGGGCCTATCGCACCTCAATCCGTACCCCCACCGGGCAGACTCCGTTTGCCCTTACTTACGAAATGGAAGCGGTAGTCCCGTACGAGACTCTGATCCCTTCTCTCAGGGTACAATTGGATAAGAAATTTCCCCTCGACGAACGTCGTAATTCACTCCTTGTCCAGTTGGAACTCTTAGACGAGAAGCGACTGGCCGCTGCCGAACATGCATGTGTTTATCAAAATAGACTCGCTCGTTTTTATCAAAAGAAGGTCATTGAGAGAAAATTCAAAATTGGCGAGATGGTTGTAAAAAGAATTTTTGTCAAACCTGGAGGGCCGCGTTCTAAACTTCAACCCAATTGGGAAGGACCATATGTGGTTCAAGCCGTGTACCCTGGCAACGCCTACAAGCTAGTCAATGCCGAAGGGACCAAGTTATCCCACCCATGGAACGGGCTTTATCTTAAGAAATACTACCCTTAGATAAGTATAACAACTAGCATGGTACGAGGACCATCAGAGCCAGAAATTCACTCTTCGATCTTTGTAATCTAACTCAGGGTTAACCTGCGCATACTCCCACACCTCGCTTTCGGGATCAAACGAAGCGGAACTCGAGGGAAGTTTCAAAAAAAAAAGAGAGAAGAAAAAGAGAAAGAGTGCCTAGTTTTCATCATGCAGTCAAGTCTTTGCATCTGCCCTTCATGTAGGTTAGGACCCATTAAGGCTTGGTAGGTCTCGGGTCTTGGCTCGCCAGAACCGCGGAGATTCCTGTCCTATCATGTCGGCTTACGCCCACTAAAAGAAGGCAACACGCGTACACGCAGCTGTTTTAGCCAAAGCTGGTCGTATTGCTTATTGTGGGGTCATACTCGAAGGTCTCCAGGAAAGTCGTAATCTTTGTTCTCTTCTACCTCGACCCAATGAGACAGCCGGCGCCCTTAAAACGCTAAGCATAAGGGAACCAAAATACCATACCTTGAAGGCGAGAGTAGAATTATTCTCCTCGAACTCGAGTCAGAGCACGAGAAGAGGGCAGTGTCCCCGCAGGCATACAAGAGGGATCCCTACATATCAAATCATCATGTCTCCCTTAAAAAAAAAATCCAAAGTCAGATGAAAGCCTGGTCGTGGCCGTGCCTGATTTCAATAGGCGATGTGAGCGACGTCACGCGGTTCGAGGAGCGAAGAAGACGCGGAGCG
Source organism: Amorphophallus konjac (assembly GCA_022559845.1). Taxonomy (NCBI): domain Eukaryota; kingdom Viridiplantae; phylum Streptophyta; class Magnoliopsida; order Alismatales; family Araceae; genus Amorphophallus; species Amorphophallus konjac. The sequence continues at coordinate 329,580,049 of CM040124.1, read as the reverse complement.
CGCGGGCTCCTTTTGTTTGCTGCAACACAGAAATAAGAGAAAAGAGAAGGGGCCACCACGGGAGATTGCTCCGGCGGGGCGAGCGGGACAAATGTAATATAGCAAGATATGGGGGTTAAACGGCCATAGCGGGAAGTGACTCGCCGCGGCCTCGGGGGGACGGGAATGGTGCAGAAATCAAATAGCAAGAATTGAAACGGCCATTGGGAAGTGACTCGCCGCGGCCTCGAGAATATGAGCAGATAAGAATATAACAGAATATAAGGAGAATATAAAGAACGGGAATTTAAACGGCCATTGGGGAAGTGACTCGCCGCGGCCTCGAGAATATGAATAGATAAGAATATAACAAAATATAAAGAGAATATAAGAACGGGAATTTAAACGGCCATTGGGGAAGTGACTCGCCGCGGCCTCGAGAATATGAGCAGATAAGAATATAACAGAATATAAAGAGAATATAAGAACGGGAATTTAAACGGCCATTGGGGAAGTGACTCGCCGCGGCCTCGAGAATATGAGCAGATAAGAATATAACAGAATATAAAGAGAATATAAGAACGGGAATTTAAACGGCCATTGGGGAAGTGACTCGCCGCGGCCTCGAGAACATGATGTGATCGCCAGGGGCCAAAAGACCCCAAAATAAAGAAAGTGATCGCGCCTACCTCAAGAGCGGGAGATGGCGGGTTGCTTCTTCCTCCCCCTTCGGCCGGCCGACGGAGAGGGCTTTCCTTGGGTACCCTTGCAAAACAACGACAAACAAGTAACGAGTGGATTAGAAAGATGAAGGTGTAGTATTCAAATCCTTGCGATAAAAATAACGAAATGATGGCAAGACACACACCTGGTTGGTGTTGTCTTTTAAACCCCTCTCGGATACGAGTAGGAGGAAAATACTTATGATGAATGGCGATTATGCCGACGTAGGAATAGAAAAAAGACTCCCTTATAAGGGGGATGGAGGATGCGATATGATGAATGCAAGATATCTATGAAAGAAAAGGAGAGAGTGGCTTATTGGATGGCCGATAGTGAGATCCGGCGGAGCTTCGGTAGCGTAGGGACGACGTGGAAGTACGGTGGACGAGGACAGCCTTCCTCCTGCGAGCGCGGGCACCCGAGAAGCCGGCAGAACCTCCACCTACAAAAGACCCCACGGGTTAGAAATGACTCCGGTAGCCTCTGGGCTCCGGCAGCCTATCGGATCTCTTAGAAGCTCCCTCAGAACTGAGGGGGTGGGCCTCTATTTATAGGGCTCCGGAGGGTGGAGGCGTCCAGGACCCTGGACACCTCCATCAGGGCCGAAGTAATATTTTATTCTATTTTTATTCATTTTTTTGAATATTTTCGTGGAGGCGTCCAGGGTCCCGGACGCCTCAATAAGGTCCACCGAACTCCACCGAAAGCCGCACGCGGTTTGGCACAACGCGTGGTTTTGTGAGCGGCGCCTCGTGACTCAGAAATGGGCGCGTCCAGTTGTCTGGACGCTTCCACAATTGGCTTTTTTCACACACGACAAACCGTCGGACGGTGGACGGGGCCCGGTGGGCAAGTTGATGGAGGCGTCCAGGGTCCTGGACGCCTCCAAAAAATATATATATATATATATTTTTTATTTTTGTTTTGTTTTTATGCCAAAGCTGGCATTTTTATATTTTTTATATTTGTTTTCATGGAGGCGTCCAGGGGCCTGGACGCCTCCATTAATATATCATTTTTTATGTATTTTTGGGCTTAAGAAATAAATTAAAGTAATGGAGGCGTCCAGGAGACTGGACGCCTCCATTAAGACCCCCCCGGCTCCGCTGAAAAGGCGTCTGTAGCTCCCCGACAGGCACCCTTCCTGGTTCCAGAATTTTTTTGGCGTGTCTGAATGGTGTTGATGCCGTCCGAATGCTGCAACGAGACGATTCCGGATGCCGAAAAGGTGGAAGAAGACTCAAGAATAGGAAGCACTCGAGCGATTCAAAATGCGTAAGCCGTCGCAGGACGTCGTATAGTAATATGAGACTTTCTCAGGAGATGTCAGGAATGGCGTGTCTACAGCTGCCCCGCCTTGGCGTCTGCTTTGCAAGGGAGTGACACGTAGTGGAATGGTATCGAAGTGGAGTGAAATGAAGTGGGAGCGGACTGATAAGTTGATGCCAAGGTGTGATGAGACACGCTTTTGACGTTACTGTTTGGAATCTTTCCTGAAGTTTCAATGAGGCGACCTTGAAGGAGGTCTTTCAAATTTTGACGATTTGCTTGGACGGAGATCAAATAAGGGAGGGTGAGATGTGCGCTCAGGCACGAAACAAAAAGAGACCAACTTCTCGGTGTGGAAGTACCTGGGTCATAAACCTGCAGGTTTCACATTTGGTGAGCGGTTACCAGCCAATGTGGAAGTGCTGCGGCCAAGGTGGGTCAAACAAGGTAAAAAGTAAAGAATATCTGAGGGTCTGTCCAAACAAGGGTCTCCTTTGGAAGAGCAGCGTAGGGCCGTTTCAAGGAAACTCAGTATTTCATTCGGAGTGGAATATCTCATATTTGTAGAATTGAAACACAACGGCTTTCACAATCGAATCACTTGAATGATCTTCCGCAATAAATCAAAGTCCTATATGAATGCATGCTGGGCTTAAATAAAAATTTAAAACAAACTAAAATAGAAAATAGCCAAGGATAATATTGTCAACTTGTTAAGAATGGGTCAGGATACCGATCCGGTGAGCCGACACTGGGCTGGGGCCCGTTTATCCACGCACCAACTCACTGAATGGAACCGTCGTCCCCATGCTATCACAAGTTAACGGCCTATCCGTATAACCCAAATTCTTCGGGGATCATCACTATTTTTGTTGAAGGGGAACTCAAATCCCACATTCGTTCGGGCCGCAAGGTCCTTGACATGTTCTAGTAGCGTAGGTATCATATACTATGATGCATGACAAGGTGGGACCAACCAATGAAAGGTGGGACAGGAGATAGGACAAAGACGTCCGTTAGTAAAACCTGCACAGGCCAGCATGGATTAATAACATCAGAAAGTAACAAAATCGTAACAGAATCGCACCAAAATGCAAAGGAGATCTAGCCAAAATCCTGACACTGACCACTGATGTGACATGTTCTGTCCTGTAGCGATCTTCCCTTCCTACACTTCTTCTCTTGCACCAAGTTGTTTCGAGGCACGCTTCACGAGACCTTGCCCTAAACAGCAGGGAACTACGCCTCGCACGGAGGGATCCCCTTTTCTCTTTCTTTTGGGCGCGTCCAGGCGTGAGGACGCGTCTTAACCTTCAAATTTAAATTTAAAGTGCCGGGCGGCCTTTCTTCTCCCGTGCCTTACCCGCAAACGAGCCCGCCTCCTGTCGAAATCTCTCGCCCTGTCTTCGTCTTCTTCCTCTCTTGATCGATGGAGTTCGGCGGGCCTGGACCACGGTGAAGGTGGAGAGGGACGTGGGACTCCTCGCCTAGGAGGGACACGCAAGAGCACGGAACAGCGTCCATGGAGGAGGAAGGGCCGCTTCGGGCCCCCGAGGGACCCGAGGGGCCCGATGTCGCGGAGGGAGGTGAACACGGTCTGGTAGGTCCTCCAATCTCTTCCTCTTTGATCCATTTTGAGTTTTGAAGCGAGCCGTGGGGGGAAAAGGTTTCGGCGAGTGTTGCACTCAAATGATGGACGCGTCCTTGACAGGAGACGCGTTCTTGTTATGACGCGAGGCCCTTCTTTCTTGATGCAGGACATGGCAGAGACCCCGGGTTTGGCCGATGAATGGGCGAGTGCAGATGAGCCGAGCCGTGTCAGGAAGGAGAGTCGCGGCAAGGCGAAGCTCGAGGATTGGCGCATACGTCTCCCTGGACAGCAAGGGAGCGTACTGGTGCAGGATAGTGCCGACTTCCTGCGGCAGCAGAGAGAGAGTTATGCGGGGCTTCCCCGAGCCGGGGATACGCGCGACGTCAACGGCTCGCGTGCCCAATTAGCCGAGGTCAGGCGGCAGCTGGCCGCCACTCAACAGGAACTGTCGCTCCTGGTAAGCTAAGTGCTGCATTTTCTATTTTTAAATGTGGAGCTTAGCTGACGGCTGTTGTTTGTTCGTTCCAGCGTGCCCAGCAGACAGCGATGGTGGGAGTGGCTGGCGGCGCATCTTCCAGTTCCTCGGCCCCTTTTCTTGAGATTGCCTCCCTCCGGGAGCAACTTGCGGTGCGGTGGCTCGGGCTGCCCGGGCGGAAGAGGAGCGTGATGCCTGGGTGGCGACTGTAGCAGAGCTGTGACATCGCGGTGAGGAGAGACCTTCTCCAGACATACTGGAGTTAAGGGTTCTTCTGCAGATGACGAGGAGAGAGGCAGAGAGAGAGAGAGTCGAGAGAAGGGCCGAGCGTCAGCGGATCAGACCGAGAGGAGGGCCTTGGAGGCCCAAGTGAGGGAGCTCCAGCTGGGCCTTCAGGCCGTCGTGCAGAGGCTAGGAGGGATGGAGACGCGCTACGAGAGAGCGCGAGAGTTCGGGGAGCGACTGCGCCAGTCTGGTCGCTTTGCCGCTAGTGGCTTCTTCGCCACGCCAGGGGAGGAGCAGCGAGTCATTGCTGTGGAGCCGGCGCCACGAGGCGAGGCGGGTGCTACTGCACGGGGATCCAGGAGGCTTCTGAGGGACCCTCACCTCAGGGGAGAGGAGAGGGACGTCTAGAGGGACGAGCATGAAGATAATGGCACGAGTTGGCGAGCCAGTGGACCCGCCTCATCTCTATGATTGTAGTGTTTATGACAGCTTATGTAGAATTATGAATGGAGTGATTTGATTTTCTGCTGCTTGTTTGTTCTCTTGTGCGTTCCTTCTTCCCTACACTTCTTCTCCTTTGCACTGTTCCCATGTGATGGGTCTGCCGAGACTCCACCCCAAGCGGAGAATCGCGTCTTGTTGTGACCATTTTCCACGGGAATCTGCCGTCGAAGTCAATAATGACGGCCCTAGTCCTTCTCCCGGATGTTGTGTCAAATTTTGCGGACGTCCTCCAAAACATGATAGGGTATCCCTAGACAACATAGGGGGCTAGTCGTCATATTCTTCGTCCAATCAATCACCCTGTGCGAGCGGTGAAGTGACACACGGGACCGCATGGTAGGTGCCTCATCGCGAGGGCTATCATTAAAGGTGATGGAGGCAATCTTGGCCTGCACTCCTTCCATTTCTATAAATTCTTGTCCCTTTTATCCTCCCAGGTATATCGAGAGCTAACTCGAGGAGCACAAGTTCTCACGGGAGAGGAGGAGTTCAAAATTCTGAGAGTTGGATGGAGGGCGAATCTTCCCACTCCTCGAAGAGAAGCAGGTCCAGTGGTAGTAGTTCCAGGAGGCTTTCGGACCTCGAAGGGCACTTCAGCGAAAGGGCCCAATCACAACTCGTAAGCTGAGCTTTCCTGCCCTTTTCTCATTCTTTCTTCCTTCCTCTTGACAACACCCTTCTCCATTTCTTATGCACGCACAGAGTGTGATGAAATCACACATTTCATGGGAGTTAGCAGTGGCCGCATACAGGGGTCTCCCGGATTTTCAGAAGGCGAGGCTAGACGTGATGGGATTTGGCACCTTTCTTCGGATCGAGCCGCTCGAGCTCGACCTGGTCCTGATCCAAGCCTTGTGTGAGAGATGGGACCCAGTGAGTCGGGCATTCCTGATGCCCTGGGGGCACATGGTGCCCAGCTTGGAGGATGTGGTCCGGATCACAAGCCTGAAGGTGGAGGGCGAGGCAGTGACCGGGGTCACTTATGCGGATTACCGAGAAGGTGCTCGGAAGCTACTGGGTTTGGACCTAGATGGTCGGAAAAATAGGTCGGTAGCTAGGGCGTCCCTCATGGATGCATTAGGGCTCACCGACACTCGTCGACGGGACGACGAATCCTCAGAAGAGTTCATGGAAAGGATGGAAATAGGATGCCGTGCCGTGTACTGCACAGATTTCGGCAACTGGGAAAGATGCAACATAGATTTGAGGAGATTTCTCCTCTTCCTTTTGGGGAGATTGGTACTGAGCTCGAAAGGGGACGGTATCCAATGTCGCTTCCTGGAGCTGCTATCAGACCTTGAAAGAGTAGGATACTACGCCTGGGGAGCTGCCATGCTGGCGCACTTGTTTGCAGACCTGTTCCAAGAAGCGGATCGTGAGATGACTGTGAGTGGTTTCACACCATTCATCCAGGTATTTTTGGTTTTGCTTGTTTTGTATTTTTTTTTGTTTTTGCAAGGTACTGATGACCTGCGCCGAGCAGCTGTGGAGCTATTATTACCTCCCCATGGGGAGAGCTCGGCATTGGCGACCCGCGATGGTGCCGCTAGCCAGGCGGTGGGAACCCATCATGAGTGCGGCACCCCTAACTTACCAATAGATGGTGCTAAGGCGGGAGCTATAGGAGTTCCCTGCAGCGATGGTAAACTGGAGACCCTACTCAGACATGGTCGATGCCGACCAGCCGTGGGTTCTAGCAAGTCGTGCCCGGTTCGGACGGGAATTGTGGATGCACTGCCTGAATGAAATCGAGCCGCTTCGGCTACGATTGGTTATGAGGACTTTAGGACTGGCTCAGGAATGGGTGGATACGGCTGCGCCACCTCGTGTCGGGAGAAGACGAGGGACCGGCGACCTGCATTGACTGGCGTGTGCGATTCTCCGAACAGTACGAAGACTGGCAACGGGGTGGCATAATCGTGGAATCGCAGGCACGGGATAGCGAGGATTACCTGCGTCTATACAAGACAAGGTACGCAGAGCGGTTCCAACCCCGGGGACTTGCGGAGGTAGGTCTCCCCTTTTTCTCTTTTCTTCTTTCTCCCTTTTTTGGTTTTCTGGTGGAAATGCTGACTCGTATGGCTGCAGGATATCCGTGATACGATGATAGCGACTTTACGAACTCGCTTGGCAGAGATGGAGCAACGGTTGGGCGATGCCCACGGAGCTACGAGCGCCTTGGTAGGTGTACAGTGCGTTCCTAATTAAAACCACAGATTCCAGATGTTGGCTGCTAATTCACGCGGTCGTAGCATGCCCAGATTGGCGCGGCTTCCCCAGCGATGGGAGTAGGTGGTGCCTCTTCCAGCTTGTGGATTCCCACCTCAGAACTTGACTTGCTTCATGAGCAACTTGCTCACGCCACGCAGCGTGCTGCGGAGGCAGAAGGGATGCTCTGTATACAGGTAAAAGTTTCAGTGTTGAGTTCTCTTTGTTTATGCCTTATCGCGTATCTGAGATGGTACATCTGGCAGGAAAAGGAGACGGAAGACGTGCTTGCCCAAGCTGCGCAGAGGGCGGCTAGGATAGCAGAGCTGGAGGGGGAATTGCAGCGTCGTCCAGATGACGACTCTTCCAGGGATGCCGTGGAACTGAGGATCACTCTCCAGTTAGAGAGGGAAGATCGTGAGAGAGAACGTGCAGAGAGAGAAAGAGACGCAGAGAGAGAAAGAGCCAACAGATTGACTGAAAGGGAGGAACGAAGGGCCATGGAGGCCCAACTATTCGAACTCCGAACCAGCCTTGGTCTTGCTGAACAGTGGCTGAGAGATGGTGAGGAGCGCTACCGAAGAGCACGAGAGCGTGGCTTTCGTGTTGGTAGCTTCTCTGCTGCTTCCGTGGATCAACGCCGGGGTGTGGGAATAGGAAGGGGAGTACAGAGCGGTAGGAGTACCGCTTTTCGTAGTTGGGTAGCACCTTTGAGAGCGTTTTACCCGGAGAGTAGTGGGACGAGTAATGCAGAGAGAGAGGGCGGAACTTGATGTAATTTTTTTAGTTTTTGGAATAAAATACAAGGTTCGGTTTGTTTGGTTGCCTGAATCCCTGCACACATCACTGAAACAAACAAATCAGAATTTCTGTTCTGACTTGGCCCCTTGCTCAATAAGCAAATGGTCACTGTGACTGTCCTTGATAACTGGTCAAGGGGCCAAGCCTTTATTTAAGGAAGGCGAGAGAAAGATGCTGTGATGATAAATGCGACAGGCAAGCACACGAATGCAAGCGGTATTAAAAGTGAGATGCTGCATACAAATGCAATCATGCAAAATTGATTTGTTTTCTTTTTATATTTGGCATTTTTTTGTTTTATCATAAAAAAGATTTTTTTTTACAAATATGTACATTTTCTCTTTTCCATTTTTTGTTGCTTTTATTATAATTTTTTTGTTGCTAATGCCTGTCAAGCACCCAAATGGCACCCAACCTACGAGAACAGGGGTTTCTTACTAACCTCCCAAGTATCCTAAGTGCACATCTAGGTTGATTTGGGCCTCTAGACCCCTCGAATGATGATCCCGCCGGCTAAGACTTACCCTGATGACAATACCGTCATGCCATGCTTAGGCTCCCAGTCGCTTCCGACCACAGGGATTCACCCAAAAGGTGTTTGAGGTAAGAGATTTGCCCGACCCGGGTCTGTTTCCTCACAACTCTAGATGGTATATGATGGAACACCCTGGAACCCCAATGACCAACCGCGCGACGCTGACCCGGAATCAGACGCCGTCGCACCCATAGGTGACGCGCTTGCATTGGCCTAAGCCCGAGGTTAAACAAGAAGACATCAAGGTGGTAAACAGGGGTCTTGACCAGCCAGAAACACGGAGACTCCTTCGCAGCGATAGCTTTTGCTTTTCAAAGTAGGCAACCAAATGTGTATATTAAAATAAGGTCGCAGACCCTGGGCAGTTTTCACCCTTCAGAAACTCCATCGAACCTTCATCTTTAGAGGGAGAAGGAAGAGTGTAGGGGATAAACCTCCTGAGAGGACGGCAAAGCCGTTAACCCGGCGAGCGAATAAGGGCCCATTAACTCTTTCCTTTCGGACAACTTCGGACCAAATCTCGAGCATTTACATTCCATAGCCCCCCCTTTTGTGGATTCGAACTTTTGCTTTGAGGGGTTCCATTTATCGCATCAGGCACGGTCACGACCAGGCTCTTGATTTTGATTTTGTATTTCTTTTTGTGAGGGAGATATAGTCGTTTGACGTTTGTGGGCTCCCTTTCGTATGCCTGCGGGGACACTGCCCTCTTCTCGTGCTCTGATCGATGCTCGAGGAAATGGATCCTACTCTTGCCCTTGGGGTTTGAGTTTCGGTTTCTCATGCTCAGCGTTTTAAGGGCGCCGACTGTCTCATTTGGTCGAAGAGAAAAGAATAAAGATTACAGCTTCCGGAGATCTTCTGGGTGGGGCCCCACCGTAGGTGATGCTACCGACTTTTTTTTGAATAAAATACATAAGTGAGCACATGTTAGCTTCCTTCGAGCGAGCATAGGCCGACGTGGCCGGACAGGGATCTCCACGGTTCTGGCAAACCAAGACCCGGTGCCTACCAAGCCTTAATGGGCCCTATCCTAACATGAAGGTTAGATGCAGTGACTTGACTACATGGTGACCACCAGGCATTGGCATTTTGAATTTTCCATATTTTTAGTGGTTTTCAATATTTCTTTGTTTTTGATGTTTTCTATCTTTTCATCATTTTTTTGTTTTGTGCTAAGGGTAGTATTTCTTAAGATAAAGCCCATTCCAAGGGTGGGATAACTCGGTCCCTTCGGCGTTGACTAGCTTGTAGGCGTTGCCAGGGTACACGGCTTGAATTACAAATGGTCCTTCCCAATTGGGTTGGAGCTTAGAACGCGGACCTCCAGGTTTGACAAAAATTCTTTTTACGACCATCTCACCGACTTTGAATTTTCTCTCAACGACTTTCTTTTGGTAAAAGCGAGCGAGTCTATTTTGATACACACGCGCGTGTTCGGCAGCGGCCAGCCGCTTCTCATCCAAGAGTTCCAACTGGGCGAGGAGTGAATTACGACGATCGTCGAGGGGAAATTCCTCGTCCAATTGTACCCTGAGAGAAGGGATCAGAGTCTCGTATGGGACTACCGCTTCCATACCATAAGTAAGGGCAAATGGAGTCTGCCCGGTGGGGGTACGGATTGAAGTGCGATAGGCCCATAGGGCTTCGATAAGTTTTTCTGGCCAGTCTGAAAACTTACTAGACTCGCAGGTTTTTTTGATGATTTTGAGCAATGTTTTATTGGTGGCCTCCGCTTGGCCGTTACCTTGTGGGTAATAAGGCGATGAATGATGCAATGCAATTGCGTACCTTTTGCAGAGGTCGTATAGGTCCTGAGAAATGAACTGTGGCCCATTGTCGGTGACGATTGTGCTTGGGACGCCGAATCTGGCGAGGATGTTCTTCATGATGAACTTGCAGACTGTTGACGCCTTGATTTCCGCGTAAGCTTCGGCTTCGGCCCATTTGGTGAAGTATTCCGTCGCAGTAAGGATGAAAGATTTCTGCTTGGTGAGGGAATTGGGATCACCTAGGGGACCAATGATGTCGAATGCCCACATGGAGAAAGGCCACGGGGAGGATATTGGATGAAGTGAGGAAGATGGTGAATGGATTTTATCGGCGTGAAGTTGACACTTGACACACCTACGGACATAGACAGCACAATCCTCTTCCATAGTGGGCCAATAAAAGCCTTGGCGAATGATCTTCTTGGCGAGCATCTGACTATTCACGTGGCCACCGCACACACCCGAGTGCGTCTCCTCTACACATTTCCAAACCTCATCGTCACCAAGACATCTTAACAGAATACCAGTAAGGCTCCTCCTATAGAGTAGACCTCCAACCAATGTGTATTTCTGAGCCACCCTTCTTATGGCTTTCTTGTCCTCTGTGGTGGCCCCTTCAGGATAAGACTGATCTTGGCAGTATTTGACGATTTCATAGAACCATGGTTTCTCTTCATCAGCCAGTTCTTCTTCGGCCTCTGCCAACATGATTTCCCTCTTCTCAAGGATATCTTCCTGCAGGATCTTCCTTGCTATCCTGTCTTTGATATTTACGTAGGAAGCATCATCGATTGCAGGGGCGTGAAGTTTGTAGATGGAAATGGACTCAAACCATCTTCCTAGAGGGAACCTTATGGATGATGCCAACGAGGCGAGGGCATCGGCGAGAATATTCTGATGACGAGGGACATGAACAAAGATCAGTTTGGTGAACAGTTTGGCAAAGGCAGCAGTGAGTTCTTGGTATGGCTTGAGTTTGGGATCGCGAGTGCGATATTTAGTGAGCACCTGGCGAAGGATGAGTTGACTATCACCTACGACTCGCAACTCAGTGATACGAAAAGAATGAGCGAGTTCTAGGCCAGCTAGAAGAGCTTCATATTCGGCTATATTGTTGGTAACTGGAAATTTGAGCTGGTATGCCAATGGGAATGTGAGGCCTTCAGGCGACAGGAGGGCGACGCCGATTCCTCTCCCTTGAGAATTCAGAGCTCCATCAAAATATAGCGTCCACATTGGCTCATCTGATTGGTTGACGGACATTAGTTCCTCATCTGGAAACTCTGATTGGACGGGATCGAACTTGGGAAGAGGATGGTGAGCGAGATGCTCGGCTATGGCATAGCCTTTAATCGCCTTTTGCTGGATGTAGGTGATGTCGAACTGAGAGAGAAAACTTTGCCAGCGTGCTAGCCTATCCGTAAGGACGGATTTCTCCAGAAGGAATTTGATAGGATTCATTCGAGCAATCAAGTGGACCTCATGAGCCAAGAAGTAGTGCTTCAATTTCTGCACTACCCAAACGAGGGCAGCACAGGTTTTCTCCATGACGGTGTACTTCTGCTCACAGGGATTGAGAAGTTTGGACAAGTAATAGGTTGCCCGTTCCTTGCCTTCTTCATCAGCTTGTGCGAGGACGGCTCCCACGGAGTCATCCAAGACTGAGACGTAAAGGATCAGAGGTTTTTCTGGTTTGGGTGGAATGAGAACGGGTGGACTAGCCAGATATTCCTTCAACCCTTCAAAAGCTTTCTGACATTTAGAATTCCAGTGGAATTCTACTCCTGGCTTGGTCAACTCGTAGAGAGGTCTACACCTTTGTGAATGTTGGGACACAAACCGACGAATAAACTGTAACCTCCCGATTAAACCTCGGACTTCCCTCAAATTCTTGGGAGGCGGCATATCCCTGATAGCCTTAGCTTTGTCGGGATCTATCTCGATCCCTCTTTTACTCACAATGAACCCCAGCAATTTACCCGACGACACACCAAACACACACTTTTTCGGGTTCATTTTCAATTGGAACTCCCTTGACCTCTGCAAGACCTTAGCCAAAACTTCTGGATGTTCCATCCTGGTCCTTGATTTCACCAACAAGTCATCCACATACACTTCCAGGTATATGTGCATCATGTCATGAAATATGGCCATCATAGCTCTTTGGTAAGTAGCTCCAGCATTCTTTAATCCGAACGGCATGACCACGTAACAATATGTTCCCCAAGGGGTAGTGAATGACGTCTTTTCCTGATCCTCTTCTGCCAAACGAATTTGATTGTATCCTGAAAATCCATCCATGAATGAGAGGGTTTCGTAGCCTGCGTGTTATCAATCAACACATCAATGTGAGGTAAGGGAAAATCATCTTTGGACACGCGCGGTTAAGGTCCCGGAAGTCGATACAAATCCTGACTTTCCCATCTTTCTTCATGACCGGGACAATGTTCGCCACCCATTGAGGATAAAGGACGACTCTAATGAACCTGGCTTTGTGGAGCTTATCGACCTCTTCTTTCATTTTCAAAGCCATCTGAGGGTGGAAACGCCTTAACCTTTGTTTTACCGAGACGGACCCTGGTTTTAGGGTTAAACGGTGTTCGACCAAGGTTGAATCTAGACCCGGCATATCCTCGTAGCTCCATGCAAACGTGTCCTTATATTCCTTGAGAACTTCAATTAATGCCTTTCTTCAGAGGGTGGTAGATTGTCACTTATGAGGATGATCCTAGGGTCTTCCTCAGTTCCCAAGTTGACTTCTTTGGTGGATTCTTCTACGGCGGTTGACGGCTCGTCGAATCTCTTATTCCACTAGCGTATGCGCCCGCCGCATCCTCATATTCTTCACCCTCATCGTCAGTGGGGCATTCTTCATCCGTGATCTCGTAGACTCCATACCCTTCATCAAATGCACAGTCGCCCTCACATTCTATTTCCGGTAGCCGGATGGGATTTTCTAACAACTGGGGGATGGCAAGGAGGGCTTGACACCTGGCGGCTAAATCCAGAAGGAATCGACGAGGGATCTGCCTACCCTTGGATTTCTTCCTAGGTACTACCCTTGACCTATCATTTCTAGATTGACTGACAATATTTACAAAAGAAGAGGAAGACGAAGAGGATGGTGTAGAATGTACAGGAGAAGATCCCTCAGAAGAGGGGTAGAAAAGGTCGCTCATCGGACCTTGGACGGGTGGTCCGCAGGGCGGGACGCACCCGTGGGAGATGTAGGAGGTTTCCTCAACGAAGATGTGTTGTTGAGGAGTTTGAAAATTGACGTTTTTTTTTTCATTTTTATTTTTGATGACAAAACAGTGAAAAGAGATTGGAGGAGAGAGAAAAGTGGTTATGGCTAGAGGATTACGAGGCTCATAGAGCAGATCATGGTTGAAGACCTGGCGCGGGTTGAAAAGCCCGCGTAGGTATGTAAGCAAAGAAGGGGACCTGGGAAGATCATCAGACAACTGTCTGGCCCAGGAAGAAAATATCAGCAAAGGCTGAGACGAGTGGATGGAGAAGATGGCGGCTAATGAGCCGTCGACGGCAATGTTGAGGACGGATGAAGATCCGTCGATGACAGGGTCCTTCTGGCGAGACGAGGATAGTTTGGAACCTTGGCAAGAGTGGTAATATTCTCTGGTATTCCGGAGATCAATGGTGGTCCTTCAAGCTGCGGAGACGAGAACATCCTTTCCAGTGCAACGGAAATGTCCCGTATGTCGAACCATTTGTTCCACTCGCATTCCGGATCTTTGATCTTGCCTCTTTTGGTGATCCTCGGACATTTTTCAGCCAAATATACAGCATGTGATCCCCCATATGCTTCTCGTGGGTAATCTCCCATCTGAACAACGGGCCCTCTGTTGAAGTGGTTTGATAGAGTCCATGTGAGGGGCTTCCAATCCGCCTTGAACGGTCCTTTGAAGCCTAGGCCAAACCTGCGGTTCGGCCTAATTTCCTTTGGCGGTTTGAGCCTACCCTGTAACTGTGCGCCCAGACCTTTACCCTATTGGTAGCCGATGTTCCTCATAATCTCCCAACCTTTGGAGTGAAAAGGGAGATATGATGTTGCGGTTGCCCTGACCGGCTCCTTTGGTGCTAGTGGAACGTGAGATAGATCACGCACGTCCAGCAATGACAATATGGGCCGATGAGACGGCCAAACAGAGGGCAGAGAGGTGTTGATAGCATTCACTGTGTGAAGGACAGGTGTACTGACCACTTTAATAATCCTCCCATTGTAAGGAAACTTCAGGCACTGATGGTTGGTGGAAGGCACAGCGTCCATGGCTTCGATGTAAGGGCGACCCAGTATAGCCTTGAATGTGGGGTCCATGTCGAGGACATGGAATTCCGTGGGAATTGACATGGGGCCTAGTTCTGCCTTCAGAATAATCATCCCCTGCGGCGGCCTTTTGCTATTGTCATAAGCCGTGACCGTGATCGAGGAAGGTCTTATTTGTTCCTCGTTGACCCCACACAACTGAAGGGTGTCCATGGAGATCACATTTATGGACGCACCCGTGTCCACAAGACACGGGTTTATGGATACCCCATTAATTTTTATTGAAATGCACAATGCATATTTCCGAGCTTCCTTGGGAGCAAGCTCGTAGTTGTGGAACATGATGGCCGGTTGTGTGTCTGTTGGGGTCAGGACGGTCGAAATCTTCTCCACGGGGAGGTCTTCATTAACCATGACTTTTTGAAGATATTCCATCAAGGCCGCCTGGTGGGATGTGGATCTTTGAAGTAGCTCCAGGATGGAGATCCGAGCAGGTGTCTTGTCCAAGTGTTTCAATAGATCATACTGTGTTCTAGGGATAGCTCTTTCTGGTTGTTCTCCATCATCCTTCTCTGGCTGAGATTGCTAAGGATTCTGACTGTTGTGGGGGAAAACCCTGTGGAAAATCCTTCCACTCCGGAGCACCATTACCTGCGGCTTTTGTACCTCTGTGGGGGTAGCAGTGGGTTTTAACAGGGATTTGAGGGGTAGTGGTGGAGGAATGGTTGATGAAGCAGGGGTGATGACGGGAGCAGGGATTCTGATGAGGGGTTTGTTAGGTGGAGGCATGGTGGAGGTAGAGGGGATATCGCACGGATTATGGAGGATAAGGGGTCTGGAAGGTGGAGGTGGAGACGAAGTAGAAGTGGGTAGGGCTTGAAGCGGGCAATGATTTTGAGGTGGGTGATGGGTAATGAGTGGTTTTGAAGGCATTAGTGGTGATATGGTGGAGAAAGACGGGGTTATGTATGGTTGACGGATGATAAGGGGTTTAGAAGGCGTAGGGGTAAATGTGGTAGAGGTGGATGGTAAAGTGGGGGAGTGAGAGAAGATGAGAGGGTGTGAAGGCGTAGTGGAGAGTGTCGGTTGATAGGAGATCGGGGTGCGGATGAGAGGGCGTAATGGTAGTAGAAATGGTGAAGGCGATACTGACGCGGGTTGATGAGAGAGAGGTGCTACCCGGGCAAGGCAAGGGTGTTGCGTGATGATAGGATTGGCGGTAGAAAGAATGGAGGTACTTTCCGGGTGCCACACCTGCTCTCTCCCGACTTCTGGGAAGGAGGAGATGGGGTTAACCTAATGATTGGGATGTTGGTGCTCCGGTAATAGATTCTGGATTATGCCCATGTTGGGCTGTTGTTGTGGGGCCTGCTGAGGCTGTTGTTGTTGTTGTGGTTGTTGTTGCTGCTGCTGTTGTAACTGCTGATGTTGTAACTGCTGCTGTGGCCTATGAGGAGGTCTCCTAGCCTTGAGAGCGGTGACGTATCGTCTCATTTCATCCCAATCTATTTGATATTCATCATTCATATCGTGGATGTAATCTTTGAAATGGAAGCAGTAATCTACTGTGTGTCCTGGCTGCCTGTGGTAGACGCAGTATTTGGAGGTATCAACATTCGGGGGCCACACGGGCCTTTCCCTGGGTAGCACAAGTATGTTTGAGGCCATGAGGGCGTTGAAAATATCCGCCAGAGTTTCTGGCAACGGTGGATAGTAGGCTCTCTTGGGACCGACCGGCCTCCTTTGTTGCTGTTGGGGACCATAATTCCCCGGGGGTGGAACTTGGTTGTACTGAAGCGGTGGTTGTTGTTGCTGAGGTTGTGGTTGTTGTTGCTGGGGTTGACGTAATGGAGGCATATTATCCTGGGGTGGATTATTTTGGGGTGGAGGACGAAGAGGGAAAGGACCTGGTTGGAGGGGAAGTCGGGGCATTTGTGGAGGCCTTGGGTTGACTGCATAGTTGGCATTGTTGACCGCACCCACTTGCTCATTTGTCACGACCCCTTCTGTGGCTCCGCCCGGGACACCAGCGCCTGTCTTTCTGACCACTTTGGGCTTCGGCGACTCAAACATGTTCATAATGGGGGAGTCTTTTAACTGGGTTTGGATGTACCGGGCCCTTTCATAGAGTTCCTCCATTGTAGTAAGTTTATTCATGGCCAGGACGTGTCTGAACTGTGGGGTTGCATTAGACACAATCATCTTCACTTGTTCGGGCTCGGAGAGGGTATCCCTTATTCTTTCCGCCAGAGACCTCCATCTATCAGCATAGCGGACAAAATCCTCGTCGGGCTTCATCTTTTCGGCCACTAGGTCGGTAATGGAGAGTGAGGGACCGACCCTATCCCTATATTTCTGCAAGAACCTTCTCTGGACTATTTCAAAATTCTCGGCCTCTTGGGGCTCCAAAGAATAGAACCACTCTAGCGCGGGACCATCCAATGATCTCCGAAAGAGGTATGCCAGGGACCTCTGATCGTTTTGCCAATAGGAGGACTCATACATGAAATCCTTGAGGTGAATGAAGGGGTTGCTGGTACCATTGTATCTGCGGTACGTGGGCATTTCGGAGGGAGGAAGATGAATGACGGGAAGGATTGGCAAAGCAACCTCCGGGGTGGCTTTCACGTCCACCATTCTTCTCAGATTTTGAAACTGCTCGTCCATGCGATTGAACCTATTGAGGAGCGATTGGGCGAGCTCCTCTGGAGGTGAAGGTGGTACTTGCCACTGGGGGAGAAACTGTCTCCCGGAGACTTGAGGGGGGAACCCCGAATGAGAGGGAGCTGCCGGACCGCCGACAGTCGGCCCCGGCTGAAGCGGTATGTGGGGAACAACGGGAGTTTGAGATTGTGACGGGAACTGGAATGAGGGTGGTTGTTGGCTCGCTTGTCCTTGAAGCGAGGGAGACTGGATGGCTTGCGCCAATGAAGGAGATGGAATGGCCTGCACGGACTCTTGGAGAGGTGCGATGGCCGGAGTTGATTCCTGGGGCGTGGGGGAAACAGATTTCCCCTTCAGAATGGCCTGGAAGGCCCGGAGCTGTTCAGAGGTAAGCTCCGTGTTGGCGAGGACGCCCAGTAAGGAAGAGATATCCTGTGGTGGGGATGTGTCCCCGGCAATAACCTGCACCTCATGCGAGGGCTCATGAGAAGGACCCGAGTCCATAGCATAGACTCGCGGGTCGGCTGACAAACCACGACTAGGGTGGTTCTCCTCAAAAGACTCGTGAGCCATGCTCACAGTTTTCCCAGAACGCAAAAACATACACTACCAAGCAGGTAGCAGAGATTATCAAACAAGTGGATGCCTTTACGCCTTTTTTTGTGTTTTGACTTTGATGATTTTTTTTTTGTTTTTAGCGAGATCCGAAGTTCACACAAAATAGGGACCCTAGTTTATTTTTGTTTCACCGCCGTGTCAGCTAGGGTATCTCGTCTCACCACGAATGGGATGACTAACTCCAGGGAACTTCAATGGTACAACTAGCCCGGTGAACGAAGAGGAGATTCTTCGATGTCGGGGACTTACGGAGGAGGTCCCAGTGGAGGAGATTCTAGTCCGTTGAGAGGAATTCTTAAATGGAGAGTCCTTCCTTCACTGGGAAAGGGTGATCCTTAGAAAAAATGAAAAAGGATACAAAAGAGGGATGGATGTATGCAATGGAATGCTGACAGAGATATAGAGTAAAAAAACAACAGAAATAACAAACATATAATGAACACCCAACCAATCACAATTGACAGTGCTGCCGTGAGCACAACGGGGGCGCGCGAGGGCGCCAAGGTGGAGAGGCACGGACGGTGCCGAACTTGCAAGGGTAGCCAAAAGGAAGCAGTAGATGTCCCACCGTGATCGCCAATCTGTGAGCGACGTCACGCGGTTCGAGGAGCGAAGAAGACGCGGAGCGCGCGGGCTCCTTTTGCTTGCTGCAACACAGAAATAAGAGAAAAGAGAAGGGGCCACCACGGGAGATTACTCCGGCGGGGCGAGCGGGACAAATGTAATATAGCAAGATATGGGGGTTAAACGGCCATAGCGGGAAGTGACTCGCCGCGGTCTCGGGGGGACGGGAATGGTGCAGAAATCAAATAGCAAGAATTGAAACGGCCATTGGGGAAGTGACTCGCCACGGCCTCGAGAATATGAGCAGATAAGAATATAACAGAATATAAGGAGAATATAAAGAACGGGAATTTAAACGGCCATTGGGGAAGTGACTCGCCGCGGCCTCGAGAATATGAATAGATAAGAATATAACAAAATATAAAGAGAATATAAGAATGGGAATTTAAATGGCCATTGGGGAAGTGACTCGCCGCGGCCTCGAGAATATGAGCAGATAAGAATATAACAGAATATAAAGAGAATATAAGAACGGGAATTTAAACGGCCATTGCAGAAGTGACTCGCCGCGGCCTCGAGAATATGAGCAGATAAAAATATAACAGAATATAAAGAGAATATAAGAACAGGAATTTAAACGGCCATTGGGGAAGTGACTCGCCGCGGCCTCGAGAACATGATGTGATCGGCAGGGGCCAAAAGACCCCAAAATAATGAAAGTGATCGCGTCTACCTCAAGAGCGGGAGATGGCGGGTTGCTTCTTCCTCCCCCTTCGGTCGGCCGACGGAGAGGGCTTTCCTTGGGTACCCTTGCAAAATAACGACAAATAAGTAACGAGTGGATTAGAAAGATGAAGGTGTAGTATTCAAATCCTTGCGATAAAAATAACGAAATGATGGCAAGACACACACCTGGTTGGTGTTGTCTTTTAAACCCCTCTCGGATACGAGTAGGAGGAAAATACTTATGATGAATGGCGATTATGCCGACGTAGGAATATAAAAAAGACTCCCTTATAAGGGGGATGGAGGATGCGATATGATGAATGCAAGATATCTATGAAAGAAAAGGAGAGAGTGGCTTATTGGATGGCCGATAGTGAGATGCGGCGGAGCTTCGGTAGCGTAGGGACGACGTGGAAGTACGGTGGACGAGGACAGCCTTCCTCCTGCAAGCTCGGGCACCCGAGAAGCCGGCAGAACCTCCACCTACAAAAGACCCCACGTGTTAGAAATGACTCCGGTAGCCTCTGGGCTCCGGCAGCCTATCGGATCTCTTAGAAGCTCCCTCAGAACTAAGGGGGGTGGGCCTCTATTTATAGGGCTCCGGAGGGTGGAGGCGTCCAGGACCCTGGACACCTCCATCAGGGCCGAAGTAATATTTTATTCTATTTTTATTCATTTTTTTCGAATATTTTCGTGGAAACGTCCAGGGTACCGGACGCCCCAATAAGGTCCACCGAACTCCACCGAAAGCCGCACGCGGTTTGGCACAACGCGTGGTTTTGTGAGCGGCGCCTCGTGATTCGGAAATGGGCGCGTCCATTTGTCTGGACGCTTCAACAATTGGCTTTTTTCACACACGACAAACTGTCGGACGGTGGACGGGGCCCGGTGGGCAAGTTGTTGGAGGTGTCCAGGGTCCTGAATGCCTCCAAAAAAATATATTTTTTATTTTTTTTATTTTTATGCCAAAGCTGGCATTTTTATATTTTTTATATTTGTTTTCATGGAGGCATCCAGGGGCCTGGACGCCTCCATTAATATATCATTTTTTATGTATTTTTGGTCTTAAGAAATAAATTAAAGTAATGGAGGCGTCTAGGAGACTGGACGCCTCCATTAAGACCCCCCGGGTGGCAGCTCCCCGACAGGCACCCTTCCTGGTTTCGGAATTTTTTTTTGGCGTGTCTGAATGGTGTTGATGCCGTCCGAATGCTGCAACGAGACGATTTCGGATGCTGAAATGGGCGGAAGAAGACTCAAGAAAAGGAAGCACTCGAGCGATTCAAAATGCGTAAGCCGTCGCGGGGCGTTGTATAGTTATATGAGATTTTCTCAGGAGATGTCAGGAATGGCGTGTCTACAGGCGAGACCCCTCAAAACGAATGCTAAATTCCACAAAGGGGCAACGTAATTCTGTTTGAGGTCTGGTCCGAAATCGCCCAAAAAGGGAGAGGTCGAGTAGGTCCCGGTTAGCTCGTCGGGTTAACGGTTTTGCCGGTCCTCTCAGAAGGTTTACCCCACTACTCTTCTTTCTCCCCTCAAAGATGAAAGCTCAGTGAAAATCCCGAAAGGCGCGCCCCGCTAAGGCAAGCGACCTCGTTTTAGCAAAGCATACATATAATTGTCTACTTCGAAAGGCAAAAGCCATCACCGCGAAGGAGTCTCGGTGTTTCTGACCGGTCAAGACATCTATCTACTACCTCGGTGGTTTCTTACTTTAACCTCGGTCTTAGGTCAATGCAAGCGCGTCACCAATAGGTGCGACGGCGTCTGATTCCTGGTCAGCGTCGCGCGGTTAACCGTTAGTGTTCCAATTCCATCTTATACCATCTAGAGTTGTGAGGAAATAGACCCGAGTCGGGTAAATCTTTTACCTCAAACATTTTTTCGGTGTATCCTTGCGGTCGGAAGCAAATGGGAGCCTAAGCATGGTATGACAGTTTTGTCATCAGGTTAAGTCTTAACCGGCAGGATTATCACTTGAGGAGTCTAGGGGCCCAAATCAATCTAGATGTGCGTACAGGATACCTGGGGGGTTAGTAAGAAACCATGTCCTCATAAGAGTCAGGTGCCACAGGAATGGTCGCTAGGCATTAGTTATAAAAAAAAAGAAAAAAAAGAAAAAATTTATGAAGTGGCCCTCGGAAGACGCCGTCGGGTGAGTCCCAAAGTGGAAATTCTTTTGGAGCATGTTAACCCCGCATTACGCTACTTAAGAATGATTCAAACACCCCTGGTCCAAGAACCATGCCAGTTGTAATAACAAGTGTCTTTCAACGAAAAAAAAATTTCAAACAAAAATTCAAATTTTTCAAAGAAAATTCAAAAAAAATATCATTACAAAACAAACAACACAAAAAAATGCATCAGTGTGCTACATTTCTACATTATGTTTCCATTTGTGTGCCCGTATATTGCATTCATCATCTTTGCTCTTGCCTTAATCAATAAAGGCTTGGCCCCTTGACTCGTTATCAAGGCTAGTCTCAAAACAATCACCCACTCTTGAGGAAGGGGCCAAGTCAGAACAGAAAAACTGACTTGTTTTCATTGAGCAATGTGTACAGGATTGAAAAGCAGGAATGAAGGTAGAAGACATGAAACTGAACATTCATTCCTTTATTTCCTTCTAGAAATTGTATATTAAGTCCCATCCTCTCTCTCAGTGTTACCCCTTTCTCTACTCTCCAGGCAAAGAACCCTGGAGGGTGTTGCTAAACCATGCGAGGCGGTGCCTCTGCTGCTCTGTACCCCTCTTCCCGTCTCTACTCCCCGTCGATCGACAGGGGCAGCAAAGAAGCTACTAACACGAAAGTCACGCTCTCGTGCTCTTCGGTAGCGCTCATCACCATCTCTCAGCCATTGTTCAGCAAGACCGAGGCTGGCTCGGAGTTCAAACAATTGGGCCTCCATGGCCCTATGCTCCTCCCTCTCAGCCGATCTGTCGGCTCTCCGTCTTTCGGTGTCTCTTTCCCTTTCCGCGCGTTCTCTCTCTAGGTCCTCCCTTTCCAGCTGAAGGGTAATCCTCAGCTCCACGGCGTCCCGAGAAGAGCCATCGTCTGGACGATGCCGTAACTCTTCCTCCAGTTCCGCTATTCTGGGTTCCCCCTGCGCGGTGCGGGCAAGTGCATCTTGCATCTCTTTCGTCTGGCATAACCATTATCTCAGGTATGTGGAGGCACGAATAAGTGAAATTCAATGACCAAACTCTCACCTGGGCAGAGAGCATGCCTTCTGCCTCCGCGGCTCGCTGCGTAGTATGAGCAAGCTGCTCATGGAGCAAATCAAGTTCGGAAGTGGGGATCCACAAACTGGAAGAGACACCATGCGCCCCCATTGCTGAGGAAGCCGCATCGAGCTGGGCGCGCTGTAACACACATAAGGTGACACCGAGGACCTAACGCCAGGAATCTTGGTGTATGATCATGTGTATGTAGGCTTACCGAAGAACTCAAGGCGGCGCGAGTATCATGTAACTGTCGCTTTGTGCCTACCAGGCGAGCTTGCAGGTTCGCTATCATAGTGTCGCGAACATCCTGTGGCCGGGACATAGGTTAACATTAAAAAAAAGGAAAAAAATGTTGTTCACCTCCATGGTCCCTTTAGGATGGAGTCACTCTGCATATATCACCTTATAGAGACGCAGATAATCCTTGCTGTCTAGAGCATGTGACTCCACGGGAGTGCCACCCCGTTGCCAGTCCTCGTATTGCTCAGGGAACCGCACTCTCCAATCAACGGAGGTCGCGGGCCTACGCGTCTTCCTCTCGACACGTGGTGTGGTAGTCATGTCCACCCATTCTTGGGCCAGCCCTAGAGTCCTCATGGCCAATCGTAGCCGAAGTGGCTCGATTTCATTCAAACAGTGCATCCAGAGGTCGCGCCCGAACCGGGCACGGCTAGTTATGACCCACGGCTGATCGGCGTCAGTCATGCCCGCATAAGGCCTCCAGACCACCTGGGTCAGGTCACACACATCTTCTTAATATAAAAAAAAGAGAAAAAGATGATGATGAAGTAATAATCACCATTGCCGCGGGGAACTCTTGCAACTCGCGCCTTAACACCATCAGCTGGTAGGATAGAGAGGTTGGGCTCGTGATAGGTTGCCACCGCCTTGCCAGCGGCACCGCCATCGGTCGCCAATGCCGGGCTTTTCCCATTGGGAGTTAATAATAGCTCCACAACTGCACCGTCATGTGTCATTAACATATCAAAAAAAAGGAGAGAAGTAGGATACATGGATGAACGGCGTGAAACCACTCACTGTTATCTCTCGATCTGCTCTTTCAGACATACCCGCAAATAGATGCGCCAACATGGCTGCTCCCCAAGCGTATCGTCTCTCTTTCTCAGGGTCTACCAGGAATTCTAAGAAACAGCAATGAGTGTTGTCTCCTTTCGAGCCCAACAACAGTTTCCCCAACAGGAAGAACAGGAATCTCCTCAAATCCATGTTGGCTCTCTCCCAATTGCTCGCATCCTCTTTCAATCCTCTCCATGAACTCTTCCAAGGACTCATCATCACGAGAACGAATGTCAGTAAGCCCCAACGTCTCCATAACAGGCGTCTTGGCTACAGACATGTTCTTACGATCATCCAGGTCCACTCCTAGCAACCTCTGTGCAGCCTCTCGGTAGTCGGAGTACGTAATGCCAGTCAGCACCTCGCCATCCACTTTCAGGCCCGTAATTCGGACCACATCTTCCAGGCTGGGCACCATGTGCCCCCAAGGCATCAAGAAAGCACGGCTCATTGGATCCCACCTTTCGCGCAATGGTTGGACGAGGGCAAGGTCGAGCCTGATTGGCTCGATCCGAAAAAAGACTCCAAGCCCCATCACGTCTAGCCTGGCCTTCTGAAAATCTGGGAGACCCCGGTATGCAGCCACTACCAACTCCCATGGAATGTGTGATTTCATCACACCCTGCGCATACACAAGGAGGGGTGTTGTTAGAAGGGAGGAAGAAAGACTGGAAGAAGAGACGAGCAAGCTCAGCTTACAAGTTATGATTGGATCCTTACATTGAAGTGCCCTTCGAGGTCTGAGAGCCTCCTGGAACTGCTAGCACTGGACCTACTTCTCTTAAAGAGTGGGAAGATTCACCCTCCATTTTGAACCTTAGAACCCTTAGTTCTTCCGTTTCCGTGGAAACTTGTTGGCTACCGGTGCCCCTGGGGAGACGAATAAGGACGATATTTATAGAAATGGGAGAAGGGCGAGTCAAGACTGCCTACATCACTGTTAACGATAACCCTCATGATAAGGCACCTTCCTTGCGGTCCCACATGTGTCACTTAACCGCTCGTAGGGTAATTGATTGATGGTGCGATATGATGACTCACTCCCTACGCAGTCTAGGGATGCCCTGTCATGCTGTAGAGGTCGTCCGGGAAGATTGGAAGGTCGTAAAGGAGAAGAGGCTAGAGCCCTCATTATTGACTTCGACGGCAGATTTCCGTGTGAAAGATAGTCGGAGCGAGATATGAGTCCCCGTTTTCGGACGGGGTCTCGACAAGCACGTCACATGGGAACAGTGAAGAAGCGTAAGGAAGAAGGAATGTACAAGAGGACAAATAAGCGGTAGGAAATCAAATCACTCCATTCATAAGTCTACATAAACTGTCATAAACATCACAATCATAGAGAGGAGACGTATGCTAGCTCGCCAACTCTCGCCATCACCTTCACACTCATCTCTCTAGGCGTCCCTCTCCTCTCCCCTAAGGTGAGGGTCCCTCAGGGGCCTTCTGGAGCCCCGTACAGCAGCACTCGTCTCGCCTCGTGGTGCCTACTCAGCAGCGACGACCTGCTGCTGCTACCCTGGCATAGCAAAGAAGTCCCTCATATGGAGCTGGCCAGACTGGCGGAGTCGTGCCCCGAATTCTCGTGCCCTCTCATAGCTTGCCTCCATGTCCTCTAGCCTCTGTCCAATAGCTCGAAGGCCTAGCTGGAGCTCCCTCACCTAGACCTCCATGGCTTTTCTATCCTCCCTCTCCTTCTCCCTCTCTAGCCTTTCTCTTTCCGCCTCTCTCTTGGCCACCTGGAGGAACACCCTCAACTCTAGGATGTCCGGATGTCGCCTCTCTTCAGTATGACGCCGCAGCTCCGCTATAGTCGCTACCCAGGCATCACGCTCCTCTTCAGCCCGGGCCGCGCGGGCCACCGCACCGGCAAGTTGCTCTCGGAGGGAGGCAATCTCAAGAAAAGGGGCCGAGGAGCTGGAAGATGCACCGCCAGCCATTCCTGCCATCGCTGCCCGCTGGGCATGCTGGAACAAACAAACAACGGCCATCGGCTAAGCTCCACATTTTAAAAAAAAATTAAATAAAAAAATGTAACACTTAACTTACCAGGATCGCCAGTTCCTGTTGAGTGACGGTCAGCTTCCGCCTAGCCTCTGCTAGTTGGGCACGCAAGCCATTGATGTCACGCGCATCCCCGGATTGGAGAGGTCCCACATGACTCTCTCTCCGCTGCCGCAGGAAGTCGGCGCTGTCCTGTACCAATACGCTCCCTTGCTGTCCAGGGAGACGTATGCGCCAGTCCTCGAGCTTCGCCTTACCGCGACTCTCCTTCCTAGCACGGCTTGGCTCATCCACGCTCGCCCATTCATCAGCCAAGCCCGGGGTCCTTGCCATACCCTACATCAAGAAAGGAGGGTCTTACGTCAAACAACGAGAACGCGTCTCCTGTCAAGGACGCGTCCATCATTTGAGTGCAACACTCGCTGAACCCTTTTCCCCTCTCACATGGCTCGCTCCAAACTCAAAATGGATCAAAGAGGAGGAGATCGAAGGACCTACCGGGCCATGTTCACCTCCCTCCGTGCCATCGGGCCCCTGAGGTCCCTCAAGTGCCCGAAGGGGCCCTTCCTCTTCCATGGACGCCTCTCCGTGCTCTTGCGCGTCCCTCCTCGGGCAAGGAGTTCCTCACCCCTCTCTCCCTTCACCACGATTTGACCCACCAAACTCCATCGATCGAGAGTGGAAGAAGACGAAGATAGGTGAGCAAATCTCGACGGGAGGCGGGCTCGTTTGCAGGCAAGGCACGGAAGAAGAAGGGCCGCCTGGCGCTTTAAATTTGAATTTGAAAGTTAAGACGCGTCCTCAACCCTAGACGCGCCCAAAAAAGAGAAAAAAATAGGATCCCTCCGTGCAAGGCGTAATTCCCTGCTTTTCAGGACAAGGTCTCGTGAAGCGTGCCTCGAAAGAACAGGTGCAAGAAAGGAAGCGTGGGAAAGGGAAAGTGCACACAACAGAAGGAACCATTTTATTTCACATAAGCAAATAGTCAGTTGTACATCATAAAGTGAGGAAGGTGGGGTGTACAAGCAACTCTCTAACTCTCGCCACCACCCTCCTGATCATCTCTCGCCTCCCTCCTCTGACGGGGATCTCTAGGGGGCCTCTACGAACTCTGAGAGGCGGTGCTCGCCTCACCCATTGGTGCCACGCCAGCCTCAAAGGTGCGACGATGCTCCTCGGCTGAAGAAACCAAGAAGGTGCCCATGGAAAAGGAACCAGACTGACAAAGTCGCGTCCCGCACTCCTTCGCCCTCTGATACCGCTCCTCACTCTCCCGAAGCCTCCCCTCCGCTGTGCCGAGGCTCAGTCGGAGCTCCATCATCTGGGCCTCCAGAGCCCTCCTCTCGTCCCAATCTCAATGTCGCTCCACCCTCATGTCCTCCCTCTCTCTCTCTCTCTCCCTCTCCCTGTCCTCCCTCTCTCTCTCTGTCCTCCCTCTCCCTCTCCTCTCTCTCTCTCATCACCTCTCTCCTCGACAGCTCGAGGGCAATCCGTAGCTCCAGCACGTCGTGAGGAAGCTCCTCAGCCTCCCGCCGTCGCTCCTCCTCTAGCTCCGCTATATGGGCGTCACGCTCTGCCGCCCAGGCGTCGCGCTCCTGCTCGGCACAGACTGCACGAGCCAGGACATCTCGAATCTCCGCCACCTGCCAAAGCCCACATGACCCATAAAAGATCGGTGAAGGAAGAAGAGCAACTGGAAGGAGAGCCGGGCTCAAGCAAGCACTCACTCGAGCCGCGCGGTCGCGCTCGGCCTCCTCAGCCTGGGCCACCACATGCGCCAGCTGCTCCTGGAGGGAAGAGACCTCCGGAGGAGGACCCCACGAACTGGAACCCACTCTGCCAGCCATCCCGGCTACCACTGCTTGATGAGCACGCTGAAACACAAGAGCAAACGACAGTCAGAGGCTAAGCATCGAAAAATCCAGGTAAAAAAAAAATGCATAATACATTGCATAGACTCACCAGGATCTCCAACTCCTGTAGGATGGCCGCCAACTGCTGCCTGGCGTCCGCCAGCTGGGCCCGCAGGTCGGCAATAATGTTATCACGAGCATCCTGCATTTATGCACATAGGTTAGTGTCACATGCATATGCATATAGAGAAGGAAAAATCTTCATCTCACACTTACCCCTGCCGCCCCACTGAGGTGTAGACACTCCGCGTACGTGGCCCAGTACCGTCGCAGGTAGTCGGTGCTGTCCTGTACGTGGGACACCATCGGGACGCCACCCTCCTGCCAGTCTAGGTACTGTGCAGGGAAGCGCGTACGCCAGTCGATGATCTTCGCCTTGCCTCGGGTCTTCCGCCTGACACGGCCCGACTCATCCACGTCAACCCACTCCTGGGCTAGCCCCAATGTCCTCATGACCAGCCTAAGCCACAGTGGCTCGATCTCGTTCAGGCAATGGACCCACACGTCCCGCCCGAAACGAGGACGGCCCGCTACGACCCAAGGCTGGCCAGCATCGGCCATGCCCAGGTAGGGCCTCCACACCACCTGCATTGCCATACATGCATCATATTAGTTGCCATTTTACTCAATTAAGTCACATGCCTAAAAACAAAAAAATCATACGCATCATACCATAGCCTCAGGATAGTCGGTCAGCTCGAGTCGAAGCAACGCCAGCTGGTAGCCGTGCGGTGCCGCAACCATGACCGGCCTCCACCGCCGCGCCAGGGCACGGCTGTCCTCCTTCACTGCCTGGCTCTCTTCATCGGGAGGTAGTAGTAGCTCCACACCTGCATCCGTCATGCATCATTAGCACAAGTAATGGCATAACTACGATAAAATGCATAAACAAAATATTTACCTGGAGAAAAGGTGCAAAGCCACTAACTGTCGTCTCCCTATCTGTACTCTGAGAGAGATCGGCGATCAAGTGGGCGAGTAGAGCCGCTCCCCACGCGTAGTCCCCCACTCGGTCTAGGTCCGCTAGGATCCCAAGAAAGCGGCAATGGATGCCGTCCCCCATCGTCCCCAGCAGAAGGCGGCCCAGTAAGAAGAAGAGGAACCTCCGGAGGTCGAGGTCCGCCAGCTCCCGCTCGCTCGGGTCCTAAGTAAAAGTCGCCCGAGCATCTCCCTCCAGACGCACTAGGAACTCTGCTCCGCTCTCACTAACCCGCTGTCGCGGGTCCTCGAATCCGAGCGCCTCCATGATATCCACTCGGCCAACCACCCTGCTGTCTCTGTCGGTCACGCTCGTCTCCAGCCACAGTAGGTCCAGGGCGCTCTCTCTGTAGTCGGGGTAGGTGACCCCGCTGACCACCTCTCCGTCCACTCGTAGCCCGGTGATCCGAGCTACGTCCTCCAGTGTCGGCACCATATGCCCCCAGGGCATCAGGAACGCTCGACTCGGCACGTGCCAACGCTCCCTCAGCGCCTGGATAAGGGGAAGGTCAAGCCGGAAGGGCTCAATCCTCAGGAACGCCCCAAATCCCATGGCATCTACCCGCGCCCTCTGGAAGTCCAGTAGCCCCCGGTACTCTGCTACCACCAGGGACCAGCTGATCCGGCTCTTCATCACGCCCTGCACACCACAAAACAAATAAAAGAAGTAACACATCAGAATCATGAATAATAAACAACACACTGTACATAATATTTTATTTAGTTTTTTATTTATTTTCAACAAAATCAAAAAAAAAAATTTAAGACGTTCAACTGCTTGGACGCTTTCTTCTTTAATTATTATTTTTTAAAAAAAATCATTTATTTTTATTATCACCTTTTTTCAAAAATATAATAAAGTAAAAAAATTTTAACGCGTCTGAGTAGTTGGATGTCTCTTCCTTTTTTTATTTTATTTTTTATATATATGATAAATAATAAAAAAGGAAAAAAATAATAATATATATATATAATTAATGGAGGCGTCCACATGCCGACGCCTCTATCTATTTTCTTTTAATTGATTACATGATAACCCCAAAAAATAAATAAAACAAAATATTAAAAAAAGGATGGAGGCGTCCAATTGCCTGGACGCCTCCTCCTCTCACACCCACCTCCCTCCTGAACGCCGTCTCTCGCCCCATTTTACGCTTAAAATCACACAATCATGCAATAAAGTGGAATTCTAAGGGGCTTACCGGGCCGTGCTCATCCTCTCATGCATCCTCGGGCCCCTCCAAGGCCAAAGGAATCTTCTCCTCCTCCACAGCGGCCGCCTCTACCTGATCCCGCGTTCTCCGCGGACGACGGGCGAGCCGCTTCCGCTTCTCACCTCCCTGACTTGCTTCCCCGTGCTCCATAGGCTCAGATTAAGGGTGAAAGGTCGAAAGAATGTGAGAAGAGCTAGAGAGGGGAGAGGAAGAGAGCAAGAGTATGAGAGGCCGCGTGGGCGGCCTCTCTTATATTTGAAATCTCCTTTTTTGGACGCGTCTAGGCGCCTGGACGCGTCCATAAAATTTTTTTAAAAAATAAAACAAAAATAATAATAAAAGCGTTCAATGGTTTGGACGCGTTAAAAAAAAGAGAAAAAAAATTAATAATAATAAAAAATATAAAAAAACAAAGGCGAGAAGGATAAAAATAAAAATAAAAAAATTTTAAAAAAAGCATCCAAGAGGTTAGACACGTTTAAAAAAAAAGAATTAAAAAATTAAAAAAAATAATTTTAATAAAGAGTCCAATTTGGTGGACGCGTCAAAATAAAATCATAAAAAAGAAAAGAAAAAAATAAAAATAAAAATAGAAAAAATAATAAAAAGAGGAAAAGCTAAAAACCCAAACTTTGCACATTTCCAAATTCCACATTTTATTCCATTAGAAGGCAGAGTGAGCTAATTAGGGGCTTAGGCGCTTTAGGCCTTAACTTCCCCAGTTCGGTTACATAAGTCATCCACAGCTCGCATTCTTCCTCCACATGTGCTAATGCCTTTCCCGCAACACTTGTCTTCCATGGTGCTTTGATGGCCTTCGCTTCTGTGGACACACTAAAATTCGCTTGTTCAGGTGGTTCGTCTGTTAAGTGCGTGGGCGTGCCAGTCACAAAGTGACAATTCATTCGGGCCCCGAAGAGCCCATGGTGCGCTCGATCTGACTTCGTCAGACGATTGTGTAGTTCGTGTCGGGACCTAAACCCGTCGCGCCATAAAGGTCACGGCGTCATTTACATCCCCCATACGAGGGAACACCCTTGATTAATCGTCGGGATTCAAGGCCTCATGGCCAAGAAATCGATTGCATGGAAGGTCTATTACGAGGCATCGAAATCTCCGTACGAGGGTGAGAAGAAAACATTCGAGATCATGTCGGTCATGTGATGACCATTCAATATTCGGACGAATGTCCGGCTCGGGAAAATCGCGATTGTCGCGGGAAAGCCGGAACGCATATATGCCAAGGTACGGCAAATTTATTGTTCGGAAGAGCGGAAAACGTTCGGCTGAGCCTCGGTTGGAGCGGAAAACGTTCGGCTGAGCCTCGGTTGGAGCGGTCAAAAACCAGTAAATCTGTTGGCCCGGTGCAGGAGCAAGCTGCGACCATACTGCGGTGCCCCCCCCCCCCCCCCCCCCCCCCCGCTGTCGAAGTCAGACTCGCATGAGCGTCATTAATGTTTCCGGTGCCAAGGGGCAACGGGGGAATATCCCTTGAATCGGTTGGAAAGCCCTGCGTCTAGGGAAGCGGACGTCCGAAACGTATCGATCGTTCGGGAGACCGTTTAATATTCGGACGGGTACCCGGCTTGAGAATATCATAATCGTCACGGGAGGACCTGGGATGTATGTATGCCGGGATACGGCAAATATATTATTCCGAGACGTTGGAAACATTCGGTTAAATCTCGGTTAGTGTAGCAAGAAACCAGTGAGTTTATTGGCCCTGTGCGAGATCGGGTCAGGACCATACCGGTGGCGCCTCCCGTGGTCCAAACGGGGCTCGCGTGGGCAACGTCAATATTTCCGGTGCCGGAGGGCAACGGGGAAGAGTTCCGAGACTAGATTCCAAAACCAAAGCGTGCTCGAGGGGAACGAGCTATAAGCCGAAGATATGGGTCGTACCATGACCATAATCGGGACAGGCCCGAGGTCTAAGCGTGGCCCACGAAGGCCTCATTGATATTCCCATGCGTAGGGTCTAGGGATGACAAAAGTTGTCTCGTTTCGTTCAGATCTTGTTGGTCGCTCACGGACCATTTTATGTTCGGACAAAGGTCCGTATCGAAGGTACGACGTAAACGGAGACAAAGCCGTTCAAATGTCTCCGTTTACTCACGGCAATCTCAATGAAAGAGCGGGAACGAATCCCAACGGGAAAGCGTCCGGTTTGATGGGCTATCGGCCCAAAGCAATGTCGGGTTATGACCGTATCGGGATGGCTCCCAAGGTCCGAATCCGACTTGGAGGGGCGGCGTCAATATTCCCTTTATATCGGGTCTCGAGGAGAACGAGGCTGCGAAGCGGATCTCATTGTTTTATTATTATTTAGAATTTTACCATTATTATTTGTTGATTTATGTATATCTTTGAATGAGTTCGTTATTACTATTTATTTATTTCTCTCGTGATTTATTCATTCATTATTGTTATTGTTAGGTTTATTTTTATTGTTTGTTCATTTTATTATCATTCATTTGCTTGTCGTGTTTCGTTAAGTTTGTTATTATTATTTATTTTGGTTATCATTTATTTATTTATCATTCTTATTGAGTTTGTTATTATTATTCATTCATTTTTATTATCGTTTATTTGTCTATTTAATATTATTATTAAGCTTATTATTATTATTACTTATTTCTTTATTATTCTTATTTACGTATTCATTTTTTGAATTTGTTATTATTTATTATTATTATTATCATTATTGTTTGTTATTATTTCTCCCTCTTCTTTTGAGTTTGCTGTTATTATCATTATTTTATTTTTTGTATCATTATTTGTTTATTTATTACATTTTCTTTTAGCTTATTATCTTTATTATTGTCATTATTTCTGGTGTACCGCTGGGTCAAGGGAGTGTGCCGCTGAGGGCCAGGGGAGCGTGCCGCTGAGGGCCGAAGGAGCGTGCCGCTGAGGGCCAGGCGAGCGTGCCGCTGAGGGCCAAGGGCGTGTGCCGCTGAGGGCCAGGGGAGCATGCCGCTGGAGGCAGGTGGGGGTGAGTGTGCCACTGGGGCACTTACGGAGAGTGCCGCTGGAAGGCGACAGGAGTGTGCCGCTGAGGCGTGGGCACGTGAGGGGTTTTCTTTTGATTTTTCTTTTATTCTTGACATGCAAGTGAAAGGGATTTGAGTTGGGTTTATTCGTTCATATAGACCATGTTTGAGGTTATGTTCGGTGGGCCGTCATGAAGATGCGAATGCTCGGTTATTCGGGATCTCCGGGTTTCTTTGGTTACTTCGGCAAAGCTATTGCATTAATGTTTTATTGTTCCCTTTTTTGCATTATTACTTCTCTTTTATGATTGTTGTTGTTAAGTTAATTCTGACAAGAATTCGGCAGCATCTCCCCTTGACCCGGGACGTAAGGGAGATGCAGGGAACGCGCCCACATGGAGTGGCGGAACCCGACAATTGGAGGTGGGCGCCTGAGAGCGGCAACACCTTAATAAAACCTCAGAAAACTCGGAGGAAACGGCAAATAGGAAACACTTGGTTGATGCAGCCTAAGGATACCCTGACTGGAAGGGAGAGGGCCACGCATGCCAGGTAGAGGCAGGCCAAGGGTGTGCCGCTGGGGCACAGATGGGGTGTGCCGCTGGAGGCACAGATGGTGTGTGCCGCTGGAGGCTGAAGTAGGTGTGCCGCTGGGCGGCCAAGGAAGGTGTGCCGCTGGCGACCAAGAAAGGTGTGCCGCTGAAGGCCGCCAGGGGTGAAAGCAGGCCGCTGAGAGGCCAGGGGGGGGTAACTCTCCACGGGCTAACGGGCAAGGTTGAAATGCAGAGGGGGGAAGATTACTGCCGAAGGCCAAACCGATAGGGAAGAAGAGGGGGAGGAAAAACAGACAGAGACGGTGGGGAAACCCAAAGAGCAAGGCTTTTCACTCACAAAGAACGGGAGGCCACAGAGGGCCAATACATCGTAGGGAGAAAGAGAAGGGGGACAACAGCAAAGAAAAAGGAAGGGGAAAAAGGAAATGAAAATACAAAGTGGGAAGGGGAACGGAGCATAAGCTCCTCCCCTCCCAGACCTCACTCCTTTCTTCTTCTCTTCTCTCTTTTCCCTCTCTTCTTTGCGTGGACGACGATGGACCGGGCAGCAGGAGGGCAGGCCTCTCCATCTTCTTCTTCTTCCCTTCTTCTCTTCTTCTCCTCTTCTCTTCTTCTCCTCTTCTCTTCTCTTCTTCTCTTCTGCGTGTGTCTGTTTGTGTCTGTCTGCCTCTCCCCTCCCCTCTGTCTTCTTTTTTTGGCCGAAGAAGGGGGGCGTCTTATACCCCAGCGGCGGGAGCGTTCAGGCACGAACGACGGTGGCGGGAGGTGACGGGCATTGAATGGGGTTTGACCTCCCCGTCCTTGGTGGCAGAGGAGTAGCATGCATGGCTCAGCCTCCGATCGACACCTCGGATAGCTCACTGCGCGCCAAGGATCTATAGGGCATGGGCATCACGTCGTCCTGTCGGAGCGTGCCGCTGAGAGGGCCAAAAGGTGTGTCGCTGGAAGACATGGCAAGTGTGCCGCTGAAGAGCCCAAAGGGCGTGTCACTGAACGGCCAGGAGGGCATGCCGCTGAAGGGCTGCAGGGGGCGTGCCGCTGAAGGCCAGGAGGGCGTGCTGTTGAACGGCTGCCAGGGCGTGCCGCTGAAGAGCTCAAGGGCTGTGCCGCTGGCAGCTTGTTGCAGTGTGCCGTTTAAGGGCTCCCCAGATCGTGCCGCTAAACGGCCAAAGGCCTTGCCGCTGAAGGAGCCAAGAAGCCCTGTGCCACTGGAAGGGCCAAGGACCCTGTGCCGCTGAAGGGCCAAGACTTGGTAGATGAGTGTATAGACTTCGCGTGCACGAACTCTGTACAGACTTGCCACATGAGTGTATAGACTTTGGCAAGGCAACTGGATGATGTACAGACTTAAGAGTTCACAATGTATAGGCTTTGGCAAAGCAAAGGCCGTATAGACTTCAACTCAGCTGCAATGTATAGACTTGCAGGGGCCGATGTATAGACTTCATCAATGCATAGACTTTGGCAAAGCAAAGGCCGTATAGACTTCAACTCAGCTGCAATGTATAGACTTGCAGGGGCCGATGTATAGACTTCATCAATGCATAGACTTTGGCAAAGCAAAGGCCGTATAGACTTCAACTTAGCTGCAATGTATAGACTTGCAGGGGCCGATGTACAGACTTCATCAATGCATGGGCCGATGTATAGACTTCATCAATGCATAGACTTTGGCAAAGCGAAGGCCGTATAGACTTCAACTCAGCTGCAATGTATAGACTTGCAGGGGCCGATGTATAGACTTCATCAATGCATAGACTTTGGTAAAGCAAAGGCCGTATAGACTTCAACTCAGCTGCAATGTATAGACTTGCAGGGGCCGATGTATAGACTTCATCAATGCATAGACTTTGGCAAAGCAAAGGCCGTATAGACTTCAACTCAGCTGCAATGTATAGACTTGCAGGGGCCGATGTATAGACTTGGAAGCTCCACCGATGGATGTACAGACTTGGCGAAACCCTGAATGAAGCGTGCCGCTGAAGGGCTAGATGGCCGTGCCGCTGGAGGGCCACACGGCCGTGCCGCTGAAAGGCTGAAGGACCGTGCCGCTGGGGCTTATGGCCGTGCCGCTGAAGGGCCTCAGGCCCGTGCCGCTGGAGGGCCTTTGCTCTTGCTTAAGTAGCTTGAAGCCATGCATTCTGAGATATTTCTTCACCGTTAGGGGCCCGAGGGTGGGTCCGTAGCAATGTGTTAATTCAAGAGGACATCATGTGACTTCTCGGTCTCTTAATGCGCCTGTGCAAATGCGGGGATTTGCCGGGCGGTAGTATCTTCCCGGAGCCCTGGATGGCCAGCCTCTCCGGGTCCTCTTCCTTTGACTTTGACATTAATGTGGGGCTCAGCGGGACATATGGACGTGCAATTTTTGGTGTCCACAGCTTCCTTCGCATCCGCTTCCGTGCCCAGCTCCCTATTCTTCAAAGGAACGATGCCGGTTAACGGTGGGAACGAGTGGCGTGGAATGCCAATTTGGATGCAGCACCGATGCGCATTATAAAGAACAAACTCTGTTGCGCCAATCAGTTGGAGTTCAGCTCCGGGAGAAGACCTCGTGAGGAGTTCGCGTGAGAGTAGGCATGCTGGTGCACAAGTGAAAAAGCTTTGTGTCATGGTTCTGAAGTGAGACCGCCAGTCTTCACGTTTCCCCAGCCACGGAACACGGTTCGCTATGGTACCACCGAAGCCTAACACATCGGCTATGTGACGAAGGGGGCTTTGTTGGAAGAGCTTCGAAGCAGTTGGAATCCCCTCACGGTGGTCAAATTTGAAGTGCAAATCAATCCAGCAATTCAGAAGAAGTGCGCAACCGAAAGGAGGCTTACCCATGCTGGAGGCAGTAAGGCCACTATAAAGGTAGGTAAGGACGGCGGGTCCCACCCTCTTTCCACTCCAAATCCCACAGATGGCACTCAATTGGTCCTCCTCCACTATGTTGTCGGTATAAGGGAATAAGAGAGCACCCGCCAAACAGATGGTAAACCCTTTCATGATTCCTTCCAAATGGTCATCGTCTGGTGACCCTCTCAGGGCATCCATGACCCATTTCGCGAGTTTTTGCAGATCAATTCCCTTTTGAGTCTGGACCTTTCTAGCAGCACCAGGCGGCATGAAGCTTCCGAGGACACTCTCGGAAGTCACCCTTGTCAGCATCCGCATAACCTTTATCCTCCCGTCACTCTTGAATTTCTTCAGTCCGAGCAGAAGTTCCACCTCTTCGAGGAGGATGGTCGCCTCGAAGGTAGGGAAGATGAAAGTGTGGGTCTGGGGATGCCAGATCTCCACCAATGCTCCCATAGCCGCCCAGTCCATGCGAATCCTCTCGTAGTGCTTGGCATGAATAAGGAGCCCTTGCAGATGCCACTTCGTGATTATGACCATCATGCCGATGGAGATGTTGGAGGTGAGTTTCGAAAGCCACGTGTACAAACCCAAAATTTAAAAATGAGAAATAAAATTTTCAATTTGATTATGTAATTAAAATTTTCATGAAATAATCAAATTACATTTTTACTATATGAAATAAGCTAGTTTATTGAATTTACTTGAATTAACTAGAAATAAATAGAGATTAAATGCTTCAAACCTTAGATAAATCATAGTAAGCCCAATAAAAGTCCATGTAATAGATTAGGTTTACAATTGGCCTATTGGATAATCCATAATGGGCTGAATTAGTGGTTAAAGGATTCAATAAAGGATAAATAGCCTTAAATTCGTAACATGTGTTTAATATGATATTTAAGAGATTATAATTACCCAATTTCTAGAAGTTTGACTCAAAAATCGACCCTTACCTAACAGCCCACCTTGGACCAGCCGTTTTTACATTGGTTCACACCAAATGGAGGCTAGGTTAAGAGGAGAAATTAGAATTTTCTTCTAATTCGGAGTTGGAAAGTTTGGCATTGTTAGGCAAGGAATCTTGACAAATTTGGCCAAGTTTTGGCTATAAATAGAAGCCCATTCGACCCTCAAATCATCCCTAGAGGTTAAGTATATGCTGTTGCAAAGATTCGTGGAGATTTGAAGGAGGATTTGGAAGATCAAAGGGTTTTCTTATATTTGGGGATATTTCTTTAGATCCGACTAAAGGTAGGTGTCTCTGAGGCTAAACTTCAATTAAATCATGCCATCTTTTTCGTTTTTCTGTCCTCTTTCCATTGATAACTCATTTATTAAATTTCGTTCTGAAATGAGCAAGTTATGGTCAATTTATTGAAGGGGTATTCCCGTTTTTTCATCAGGTCCAGAACGCGCCATACATCAGTAGCGCGTTCTGAACGCGCTGGCCCGACATAGCACGTTCACACAGTGTTTTTCCCGCCCCTCTGGGGTCAAACATTTAAAAAAAAATTTATATTTTCAGAACGCGCTACCCAAGGGTAGCGCGATCTTCAAAGTCGCGCTAGC
This sequence comes from Amorphophallus konjac, assembly GCA_022559845.1. NCBI lineage: Eukaryota > Viridiplantae > Streptophyta > Magnoliopsida > Alismatales > Araceae > Amorphophallus > Amorphophallus konjac. Next base: position 329,542,735 of record CM040124.1, on the reverse strand, counting down.
TTAGGCTAGCGCGTTCACAAAAATTGGGTCAAACATTTTTTTAAAAACAAAATATATATATATGTTTCCAGAACGATATATATATATATATAATTGGCCTTGACCGTACCGCGGCTCGGCTCGGCACGGCACAAATAAATAAATAAATAAATATACATAACTAGTTTTGTATCAACTCACAATTCAAGCCCACATCCTATGCCCCTTGGGTCCTGACCCAAGGGTGAGCTCTCCAACATATAAAGCTATGCAAGTTTTTGTAACTTCCAATGTGGGACTAAACTTAAGTCACTTTACAATAGGAACTATATCTTTTGGAAGTCCACGTTAATTGTACGTAATTAGTCACCAAAAGTAAGAAAATGTAAGATTAGTATATTTTAATTCTTACAGCATGTTAAAATTTTATTTTTGTAGAATGAAATTATTTTTACATGTAAAAATCTAATTTTCACCACATTAGTTTATACATACTAAAAATTATTTCCAACATGTTAAAACTATTTCCAGCATGTTAAAAGTGACTTCCAATATGATAAAATTATTTTACACATACTGAGATATAAAAATTATTTTCAGCATGTTAAAATCTATTTAAATCTATTTTTGTGCATATAAAACTTAATTTCCTATTAAATAATTAGTAAATTGATGCATGAAAATTACTTCCAGCATGATAAAAATTCTTCTAGTATAGTAAAATTAATCCAGCATGTTAAAATTATTTTTGGCATGTTAGAATTATTTTCAGTGTATTAAAACTATTTTTCAGCATGATAATTCTATTTTCCTATCAAATGATTAGCAAATAAATGGATAAAAATGATTTTTAGCATGATAAAAATTATGTTGTTATCAGAAAATTTCTGTAATCAGCATGGTAAACTTATCTTATCATCTTATCAGTAAGTTGATTATTTTAGCATGTTAAGTATTAATTTTAGCATGTTAATAATTAATTTTCAGCATGTAAAAATTAAATCCAGCATGAAACATTTATTTTTATCATCTTACCAGTAAGGTAACATATGAAAATCATTCTCAGCATGTTAATATTATTTTCAGCAAGTTAGAATTATTTTCAACATAAAAAGTTATTTTCATAATTAAATTCTAATTATTATAATAAATCACCGTTTTGGCTAACTAATGCATTTTTAATGAACAAAAACTTCCTGTAAACATGTCTAAACACATGTAAACCAAATGCACACAAGATTAAACCATGGAATTAAATTAATTCTATTAAACTCTAATTACTTGATTTTTCTTCCTAGTTACCATTCTTTCTTGAATTCCACGACTTAATGTCGTTAAACATTATGCCTTAAAAATTATTATTCACTTCTCTTACTACTTATGAAATTGTGTCAAATCTGTGCTTATTACAAACAGCATATTCTTGAAAATTCTTGGCCATATACATTAAAGTGGATGTCTAAACGTACTTGGGATCTTCGGATCCATATGACTCAATACCTGGCATTAATGGGGCCCGGTCTGGTCCTGGGGGGAGCGCCCGAAAGTACTTGTGCCCATGAGAGTTGATTGACCAACGGTGTGGCATTGCACCAAAGTGCATGATAGATTTACTTGATACGACATTCCACTATTCGTACTTGTTTACTTGTTACTTGTTTACTTGAAAATTACATGAATTACTTGACTTGCGTGAAAATGGTCAATTACATGGAATTCTTTACTTGTTCAAAGTCATTACTTGGAAATTCATCTTGATATCATATCATCTCAATTACTTGGAAATTCCATTCATGTTTATACACTTCCCGATACAAGTTAGAAAATTGTTAACACTTAAAGATTGCCTGGTTCATAGAGATATAAAATCCTACTGAGCTTTTAGCTCACCCTACGTTTTGATTAATTGTTGCAGGAAATGAAATTGAACAAGGGAATGGACAAGAGTGAAAGAGTTTTTTCCTTTTTACCTAGGTTTATGTAGATCAACTAGTGATTTTACAAGAATGTTGTAATTTGGATTTGGAAGTTGTAATTGCCTTTATGGCTTATCAATTAGTGTTGTAAACTTCATTTTGATTGAATAAAAGTATCATTTTCCCATTCATTTCTGACTTTAGAAATAAAATTGTACATGCTCTGATCGACACGCGTGTTTATGACTCGTCGCACCCTCGATATTCCGCGTCGGGGCGTGACACCACGGCAGCTTGGAAAATTTCCTCGGGCCTGGGAAAAGAGGGTATGGCTGGAAGAGAAAAAGAAAACAAGGAAGGAAAAGAAGTGAAAAGAGAGTTTGCGCGGAGAATTTGAAATAAATCAACTTACCATATGCGACTGGATCATCCCACTCAGATGACCTTTGAGGTCGGAAAGTCGCCTGATCTCGCTGCTAGGCCGGCTCCTCTTCATAGGGCGGGAAGACTCGCCTTCCATCCTGAAACCCTTAGATTTCCTCTCCTCCTCCCCTTTAAGCTTCTAAGCCCACTCCTTGGTGCATTTGGCTGAACTAGCCTAAGGGAGCATTTATAGAAAAGGAGAGGCGCTAAAGGACGAAATGCGTCACATCAGTGGTCAGTCGTCGATGTTTTGTCTGGATCTCCCTTGTACTGTGGTACGATTCTGTTGCTTTCTGATGTTATTAATCTGTGCAGGTTTTACTAACGGACGCCACTGTCCCATCTCGTGTATTCGGTGATTGGTCCCACCATGTCATGCATCATATTATATGATATTTACGCTATTAGAACATGTCGAGGACCTTGCGACCTGAACGAATCTAGAATTTAAGTTCCCCTTCAAAAAAAATAGTGATAATTTCAGAGGAATTTGAGTTGTACGGATAGGCCGTTAAGTTATGAAAGCGTGGGGACGATGGTTCCATTCGATGAGTTGGTGTGTGGATAAACGGGCCCCGGTTCAGTATCAGCTCACCGGATCGGTATCCTGACCCATTCTTAACAACTTGACAATATTATCCTTGGCTATTTTCTATTTTAGTTTGTTTTAAGTTTTCCTTTAAACCCAGCATGCATTCATGTAGGACTTTGATTCCATTGCGGAAGATCATTCAAAGTAATTCGATTGTGAATACCACTGTGCTCCAGTTCTTACAAATATGAGATATTCCACTCCGAATGAAACACTGAGCTTCCTTGAGACGGCCCTACGCTGTTCTTTCAAAAGAGTACCCTTGTTTGGACTGATCCTCAAATATTCATTTACTTTTACTCTATTTGACCCACCTTGGCCGTAGCACTTCCACATTGACTGGTAACCGCTCCCCAAAGGTGAAACCTACAGGTTTACGACCCAGTTACTTCCACACAGAGAAGTTGGTCCCTTTTTCTACCCATGCCTGAGCACACATTTTCCCCTTCCTTGTTTGATTTCCGTCCAAGCAATTGTTGAATTCAGAAGACCTTCTTCAAGGTCGTCTCATTGAAAACTCTGAAAACATTCCAAACCATGATGTTGAAAGCGTGTCTCATCACACCTTGACATCAACTTTTCAGTCCATTCTCACTCCATTCCACTTCACTTCAATGCCATTCCACTACGTGTCACTCCCTTGCAAAGCAGACGCCAAGGCAGGGCAGCTGTAAACACGCCGTTCTTGACATTACCGTGAGTAAATCTCATATTACACTATGATAACCAAAGGCGGCCTTCACATTTTTAATTACTCTGGTGATTTCCTATTTTTATGAATTTTTTTACATTTTTCTAAATTTTTTCCGTGGAAAATCTTTGAGGTGTCCAGGAGCCTGGACGCCTCACTATATCTTTGAGGTGTCTAGGAGCCTGGACGCCTTACTGCTTAGACACACGGATGGTGCCGATCCGCCGCTCGATTTGACGTTTCAAAAAAATCTAAAAATATAGGGACGTCTTGTCAGCTAGACACGCCCACTCGTGAGTCACGGGTACCCACCAAAACCACGCGCTTTACCCACCGTCTACGGCTTTCGGCGGGGTTCCGGTGGGCGGAAATGGGCGCGTCCAGCGTCCCGGACGCCTCAACATTGAGGCGTCCAGTCTCCTGGACGCCTTCATAAAAATATTAAAAATCAAAAAATAAAAAATATTTAATGTGTTGATGGAGGCGTCCAGGAAGCCACCTCCCCTCTATAAATAGAGGACCCCCTCCCTCGAAGGGAAGGGGCTTCAGATCCGACAGAGGAAGGAGAGACTCTGCCGGATCCCATCTCTAACCCGTGGGTCTTTTATAGGGGGAGGTTCTGTCGGCTTCTCGGGTGCCCGCGCTCGCGAGAGGAAGGCTAGCTCCATCCATTCTGCCTCCACGTCGTCCCCACGCTGCCGAAACTCCGCCAGATCCCACCATCGGCACCTTCAATAAGCCATTCTCTCCCCTTCTCTTTTGTTATTTCTATCGCATGCATCATCCCATCATCCGTCATCTCCTTTCATAAGGGAGATCCGTTTTTATGCACGTTTGCACGATCCCCCATTCATCATAGCATTTTCCTCCTACTCGTGTCCGAGAGGGGTTTAAAAATAACACCAACCAGGTGTGTGTCTTGCCACGATTTCATTATTCGTCATCAAGGGACTAATACTACACTGCCATCTTTTATGATCCACCTGTTATTTGTCTGCTTCTTCTTTTGCAAGGGTAACCAAGGAAAGCCCTCTCCATCGGCCGGCCGAAGGGAGAGGAAGAAGCAACCCGCCATCTCCCACTTTTGAGGTAGGCGCGATCACTTTCTTTATTTTGGGGTCTCCCGCCCCTAGCGATCACATCATATTCTCGAGGCCGCGGAGAGTCATTTCCCGCAATGGCTGTTTAAATTTCTGTCATTTATATTCTGTGCTGTGCTTATATCTGCTCATATTCTCGAGGCCGCGGAGAGTCATTTCCCGCAATGGCCGTTTAAATTTCTGTCATTTATATTATGTATTGTGCTCATATCTACTCATATTCTCGAGGCCGCGGTGAGTCACTTCCCGCAATGGCCGTTTAAATTTCCCCCCCTTATATCTTGTATTACTCTTATATCTGCTCATATTCTCGAGGCCGCGCGAGTCATTTCCCGCAATGGCCGTTTAAATTTCTGTCATTCATATTCTGTGTTATTCTCATATCTTGTCATATTCTCGAGGCCGCGGCGAGTCACTTCCCGCAATGGCCGTTTAAATTGTTGTCATTTAAATTCTGTACTATTCCCATCCCCCGAGGTCGCGGAGAGTCATTTCCCGCAATGGCCGTTTAATCCCCATATCTTGTTACGTTGTATCTATCCCGCACGCCCCGCCGGAGCAATCTCCCGTGGTGGTCTCTCTCCTCTTCTCTCTTATTTCTGTGTTGCAGCAAAACGAGCCCCTCGCGTGCTCCGCTTCGCCTCCTCCGGTAATTCCGCGTGACGTCGCTCACACATCCCCCCGAAGCAAGCGGCGATTTTTTCGGAGCTGGAGGAGGAGATCAGGGTTCTCCAGGAGAATCGCCGGTCAACCGCCGAGTTGATGACTGCAGCCAACATCGAGGATTATCCCTCCCACGAGGTGCCGCCTCAAGGTAAGAACCCTAAGGTCCTGCGTCACTACTTTCGGGTCGAGTAGGTAGGCCCTCTTCTGACGTTCTGACTTCTGCTGCTCAGATTCTAGGCGGACGAATGACGAGGGGGAACAGCCGCCGGAGCAGGAGATCGTCGATCTAGAGGAGACGCCTACTCCGAGTGAACCCCAAGCTTCCGGGGGCCCCTCCTGTGCCCGAGATAGGGGCAAGCAGATTGCTCGGGGAGATGCCCCCGAGCGCTGTGGGGCCAAACGCAAGGACCCTAAGGAGCGTCTGCTGCTATCCTCCATGAAGGCCTTGACCGCTGAGAAGAAGCGGTTAAAGAAGGCGGGGGTTGTTCGCCCAGCTGAGAAGCGGGTCCGACCGATTGAGGAGCCTTCAACCGAGGAAATCTGCCGTCTGGATCCCTCGTCCATCGAGCCCGAGATGGCTGCTGCTGATGGGGGAGCCATTACCGAGCCTGCCAAATCGTAGATAGAGGCGATAGCCCCCGAATTCCCGGCCGAGGTTGGTGGGGCGCAGGACGAGGCGATATCCCAGCCCGTGCCGAGCGTTGTCGTCCCGAAAGTGGGGGCACTGGGGGGGATGGCTTGGTCCCGGGCCTTCCAGAAAGGACTCTCCCCCCTCCGGTTGGTGCCTCCACTGTTTGGGCTTCTCTATATCAACGGTGCCGATCCTTGGTGCCTTCGCTGAATCGGGAAGAAATCAGACGCGGTCCCCCCTCTTTACTCTCCGAGAGGGTTATGGAGGGCGGCTTGATCATGGCCCAGCTGGGGGCCGAGATAACCGATTTCTCCGGTCGGCTGGACAGTGAAGAGAGGTCCCTCTCTCGGGTTCGCGCTGAGTCCGATCGAAGGATCGGTCAGTTGACTTCCGAGCTTGTAGTCTTCCGACGGGAGGCAACTTCGTTTTGAGGTCAATTTCAATCAAGCCAAGAGGAGGCTCGGACTCTGGCCGAGCAACTGGCCCAGGCTCGATATATGGCTGACCTGAAGGGCAAACTCCTGGAAGAGGAGTGCCAGTCTCAGGTCGAGCGCTACGAGCAGTGGAGGGCCGAGCGGGAGGAGCTCAACAACTGGGTCCGTGAGGCTGAGCGAGCGCAGGGAGAAGCCGAGGTCGCCCGGACTGAGGTTGAGGCGAAGTTGTCCGAGACCGAGATGAAGTTGCTTGGGGCCGAGCAGAGGGTAGCCGAGCTTGAGAAGGAAGTGGAGCGAGCTGGGGCGGAGGCGGTCGAAGGATATAGAAGCTCGGAGGGTTACTGTGCAGTTCTCGAGAAGGCCGCCCTCTCGTACTACGAGCCAGGCTACCATCGGGGACTACGGAAGGGATTCACTCAAGGCTTCCATCGAGAGGCCATTGAGGCCCAGCATCAGGTGACCGATGAGCTTGTCTTTCCTTCCGGACAATGCTACGACTCGGACGCGGATACTACCGACTCTCCCTCTCCGACGTCGAGGGAAGGAGGGAGTGAGGATGCCTGCAGTTCAGCAGAGGGATCGCAAACTCCGATCACCTCTAGAGGGCACTCGGTCAAGGTAGTTCCCACACAAGTGGGGTCAGTGCCTGGACTGGCCGTCACCATGGATACCGGGGGCAGATCTCCTGGCGCTGAGGATCCTACAACCGCCAAGCCTTAAGAGAAGTTGTGGGTCCCTCGGAGTCCCCCCATCTCCATAGATTAGGAGGAAAACGAGTTCGATGTGCCAGCTCTTTTCTCTTCTTCTTTTTTGTTGCCATGTAAGGTTTGCCCTTTCGATATATAATGGCAGTAATATTTAACAATGAGTTGACTGTTTCTTACCGCCTTTGGCGTGATTTGACCACCGTATCTGTAGTTGCTAAAAAGGTGGGGATTTTATTTGCGGATATCTCGCGTGCGGCGACTGTCGTGGCACTGGCGCCTTTCTGATTTTCCATGCTTTGAATGACTTGCCACTTAGCGTGTCCCTATGGAAGGGCTATTGAGGGAAATGGAGTAACTGCCCTTGGGGAAGGGTTCCTGCCTTTCACGTTTTTTTATAGGGAAAAATTAATTAAGGCGAGAGTTCCCCTTTCGGCCTATAAAAGGTCCCGAAGGGCTCCTCCACCTCTCTTTAACGCTTAAGGCTTTTCTTGCAGTTCTTCCTCTTTCTCCCTTCTCGCGAAGCGTCTGTCTCTGTGCTGGAGAATTATCAGCGAAACATGGAGGGCGATTCGGAAGATGATAATCCTGGCGGCCGCCAAAGGCGTTCATGCTGCTCCGGCGCAGGAGAAGGAAAGAGGACGGGGCGGACAGCGTAGGAGAAAGAAGGAGGACGGGGCGGACAGCGTAGGAGAAGGAAGGAGGCCTCGCGACGGGCACCTTTCCAACTTCTGGACCGTCGCCAGGTGGTGTACAAGAAGGAAGGAGGCCTGGCCACGGGCTCTCTCCTACTCTCCGGGCTGCCGCCCCATACGCGGAGGGCTGATGACACAGCGTCATTGGTTCTCCTTTCCCGTCGCCCCTCTCACCTCTTCGAGGGGGCATTCGATTTTTCTCCCTCTTCTGCTCTTCAACCAACTTCCTCTCTTTTCTTTCACTCTTTGGAGGATGCCTTTGATCCTTGCTCGCACCACTTGGAGGTGCTTGCTCTATGTTCGGCCTCTTTTCCAAGGAGTTGGTAGAGGAGGCCTTCTCTTGTTTTCCTTCCTTTTCTTCCTCTGATACTTTTTTTTGAGTTTCCCGAGCAAACATGGTCAGTCGCCCTGTTACCCGAGCCAGTTTCTACACCAGGTAGAGTTAGTGGCTCGACTTGGGGGTGCTAGTCACGTGCGCGTCGAGTAATCAGCTCGTGTTGTAGTACCAATGGATGTAGTATTTTTGTTTTCGATATGTACTATATTGGCTGTGACTTATCTGATGTACGAAAAATATTAATGAAAGGAAAATTATCGCCATTTGTTGCTTACATGTTTGAGGAAAGCTCAAAAATAGAACTTTCGTAATGTTGTTGCGTTCCATGTCCGAGGAATAGACATTCCTTCCATGGTAGACAATCGATACGCCCCTTTCCCGAGCATCTCGACCACTCGGTAGGGGCCTTCCCAATTAGGGGCCAGCTTTCCCATCGCCTCCAGTGGTCGAGAGGCTTCGGCTTTCCTTAGGATGAAGTCTCGTATGCGGAAGTTTCTGTCTCGGACTTTGGCGTTGTAATATCGAGTGAGGCGCCACTGATATTCCGTGGCTCGGATGCTCGCGATCTCTCTTACCTCGCTTGCCATATCGAGGTTCTCTAGCAGTTTCTGCTCATTTACCTCGGGCGAGAAGTTGACGACTCGGAGAGATGGGCTGCCGACTTCCAAAGGCATCACGGCGTCCGTGCCGTACACCAACTAGAAAGGAGTCTCACCAGTGGCGATTCTTGGAGTAGTTCGGTGTGACCATAGTACGCTTGGCAATTCCTCAAGCCAACTACCCTTGGCCTTACCGAGCCTGGCCTTAAGGCCTTTTAATATAGTTTTGTTGGCATTTTCGACCAGTCCGTTAGCCTACGGGTGGGCTACCGAAGTGAAGTGGTTGCGAATGTGTAGGTCGGTACATCTGTTCCTGAAGTAACAATAATCAAATTGCCGACCATTATCCCTCACAATCACTCGGGGGATACCGAAACGACAGATGATCGATTTCCAAACGAAGCTCCATACGACTGACTCAATAATCCTGGCAGTGGCTTCGGCTTCAATCCATTTGGTAAAATAATCGATGGCGATGATGACGAACTTCTTCCCACAGACGGCGCCAGATGAAGAGGCGTAATCTCGCGCTGATCCTGAGCCATGAGATCCTGGGAGAATCTTTGATCACGGTCACCACATCTGTATGAACTGCAAGGCAGGAAACGGATCAGAGGTGCCCAGGGAGGAGTCCCTAGGAAAAACCCTCCGATGCTTAAGTCAGCAAATGTGATAGAGCACGTATGCGAAGAGAGGTGGTAGGAGAAAGAGAGGGTGCGAGATGATTCTCCACCAAGAGTGATTTTCTCTCATGATGATTGCTTACCTTCTCGGAGGGTCTCCCTGGGGTTTATATAGCAGTCCGTTTAACGTAAGAGTCCAGGGAGCTGAGGGGATTTCGGGGAGGTTATGTCCTTGTAGTGGGATCTTTATGGCATAAGGACTCTTGCTCTCCCTTGTCCCTTGGAGTTCCCTGCTCCTGCTGGATGCGTAGCGGATGCTTGGATAAGCTTCCGACAGTTGGTCCGAGCCTGGGGCGCTCGCTCGGGGTTTTATCCTGAGCTATAAGTGTGTAGCTCGGGTAGACCATGTTGGGTCCCCGCAGGGGATCTCTTGACCGATCTGTCGCTCAGACTTCCGGACCTGAGGGTCGCCTAGGAAGTTCTGCTCCGAGTGAGTTTTGGGCTTGAAGTAAGTGGGCCCGAAATGGGGCTGTCACTTTGGGGAGCTGGGCCTGGTTTGGTCGAATTGGACCTAGTTGGGCCGTGCTCTTGGGCGGTAGATTTTCCCTCTCTCCAAGGTCCAAATACGTTAAATAAATCACTGATTTAAACATGAAAAATAAATATAAATATCAAATAACATGTAGTCGATTTATCATGTGCCTACCTTTAGGGTGGGCTTCCCAAATTAAATTTAGTATCTCGCCCGAGCTTCCGTAATAGTCCTTGCGTAGGAACTGTCCCAAACGTAATTTTTATCTTATTATATCTTCCCAAATATTAAAATTTAGACAACCCGTAACTTACCCGTGAGGACAGATTCCGACATAAAGAAGGGTAAAACGCTCCAAATAAACTCCAAATCCTCCGTCCATGTAACGACCCAAGATTTGGATGCCAGGAAGAACCCGATACCATTCGAATCCTGGCCCACCGCCCACAAGCCGGGAGGGCTCGGAAGGGCTAAAAGGAATGTGGAGGTACAAATAAATAAGAAATAAAATAGGATAATTCAAAAATTAACAGAAATAAATAACAACTACAACAATAGAGTCCAGTCCAAGAGAAAGTACAGTCTAAGACAGGAAATGTACCCAACACCGAGTGAACACTCGGCCCGGCGAGGTGGCAACCAAGAACGTCCGCAGAGCACCCTCGAACCTCGAGGAAGAACCGTCACACCTGAAAGTAGGGGTGAGCCTCTTGTCATTGGCTCAGTAGGGGTCCCGCAGAACCCCAACCGAGAACAACGGCGGTAGCAGAAAGGAAAAATAGCTACAACTATAGTAGGAATAGAGAACCGGTGGCCGGTCAAAACTCGGCACTACAGCTACTCCTACTGGTAATGGAAAGAGGAAATCTCGATCTCACAATCAGGAACCAGACCACTCTAACACCAGACCTACCGAGGAAACACTCGCGGCAACCCTGCCGCAGAAGTCTGCCTACACAGGCACGACCAACCGGGACCACACAGTCCCACACTGGCACATGATAAATCAACACTCGTGGCAATCCCTACCGAGCACCCCTAGCCACTACCTCGGAACAGCACGCTGGAACGGTCCAGAAACTACATCTCGCGGATGGGAAATGGAGCTCAGGAATAGGAGAGTCACGCCTCACGTGACAGGAGTACCTGCCCACTAGAAGCAAGGCCGGATGCGTCCACTGATGACTTAGTCCACAGCCTCAGGTGTCTCGCTGCGGCTCCCCAGGTGGAGACTGAGACACCGTACAAGTAACCACAGAACAAGGGTCTAGTCGGGGTCGTGCTCGTTAACACGCGTCTGAAGTCCCCGACCATGTGTGCACACACTGACTGACTGCGCTACGTCAGGCCCTCTATCTTGTTCGTCCTCCCGGCCCGGACTCGAGCCGCCACAGTAGGAGGCCCACGGTAACCAGCCTAAAGCCGTCTCTCGGATAGCCTCGCCACCACTCCCTGGTGGGACCATACGCGTGTCGGAAGGCTATGACTAATGGGGAGTCACTGATGTGACCACTTTCCAAGGAGAAACTCTGAGAAACACGCACGCATCCAGCGTGAAAGTCGAGAAGAACCATGTGGCGCCGAGTCACTGGACTCTGGACAGTCCACTAGACTCACTAAATCCAACGGTCCTTGAGTCACAAGACTCGGGGTCAAGACCGTTGCACAGAACGGCTCCACGCCGTCAATCTGCCCTACCCCTATGGTCAGAAACCATGGTAGCACGAATATTGAGGCAGCTCACTAGCCGCCGAGACCATCCCCTCAAAAGGGAACTCAAGACACCTCCAGCCCCGGCTGGGTGACTGGACTCATAGTCCAAGGCCACACACATGGCCCACGCGGAAAGAACAGAAGCACGATTCCCAAGGTAGCTCACAAGCCACCACGCCGATTCTCCATCCTAGGGAAAAGCGGGAAACCTCCAGCCCCAGGCTGAATGATTGGACTCGCAGTCTAAGGCCATACACTTGGCCCACTCGAGAACCGTCTTCCGAAGAAACTCACGATATGCGGGGGAAATCCCACCGCACTCACACTGATACACGGTGACTCGATCGAGCGTAACACGAAAGCCCGGAACATATGGGGTTACCCAGACCCACCACACCTACGGGCATACTAATCGAGGTAACACGGTATCTCCAGACACTCCAGAAACACGGTCAGGAACCCACGGGGTGTCCGGAACATCTAAGTGGCCAAAGGTCAACCACTGGGTCACAACCGGGTCGACCGGAGACCAACACACATAAACGGACACAACGAACATGAAAAACTGCCTAGCAGTCTAACCCTAGACCGCCAAGAAGGCTAGCGGTCCACCCTTAGACCGCAAAGGGATGGCTAGCGGTCTACCTCTGGACCGCCAAGCACCCTGGACTCACGAACCCTTGGCGGTCTACCCATGGACCGCGAAGCACTGGCTAGCGGTCTACCTCTCGACCGCTAAACCCCCGGAACACACGAAACTCAAGCGGTCCTAGCGGTCTACCTCTGGACCGCCAAAGACTATGGCGGTCTATCGCGTGACAGCCAGCCTTAAACTGATATAGGGGGACCCCTAGCGGTCTCCACATGACCGCTTGGCACCCCTAGCGGTCTCTGGAACGACCGCAAGGTCGTCCCGAGCCTGAAAACGATGGAAACTGCGGGAAAGTCCATTCCACGCCCCATTCGCACCCACGCGAAGGGGAAAACAAGGGGAAACTACTCCCCTACCTCTCTAGCACCGAGAGGACCCATTTAAACCATAAAAATGCGGTTAAAACACTAGATCCGGCTCACTCTCCAAAAACATGCATTTTCCCCCAAAATATAAGAATAAGCCCACTCGGCTCACCACGGCCTACCAAAATCGCAGGAAAGGAAGTACACGAGCTGGGGATCCATCTCTCTACCTCCACCGAAGATTTGACGCGTCGTGGACGCCGATCCACGAAGAAAATGTCGTTAAAGCTCCGCCGGCTCGCGATCCCACAAACCGCCTCCACCATTGCGATCCTCACTCCATCCTCGCCGCTCCACGCCCCCACGATCCTCGCCGCCTTGCCCCTGTCCACCTCCGTCGGCCGCCGGAGAAGAGAGGGAGAGAGGAGAGAGCGTGAGAAGAGAGAGGGAGGGAAGAGAGAAATGAGAGATGGGGAGAGAGAGAAAAGGAGGTTAGTATATATAGAAAAACCCAAAAATTCTGGAAATTCAAAAAATTACGAAAAATTACCTCCGCGATCCTCGGGAAGAGCACAACGCGTTGGTCACGTCCCGGGGTCGGAGAACGCCACGGTTCACCCTGCATAAAGTTCCGAAGGTATATCAGGGAAAAACACACGTAAAGCACAAAACACACTCCGGGACCTGATGCGCTCGACAGTCGTCGTTTAAAAATGCCGTGCCACACAAATTTCAAAATTTATACAACCGCACTCACTCACTTAGATGATTTTAAAAATACGAGTAAAGTGGTAAGAACGGGTCGATCCCACTGGGAGGAAATTTGAATGTAAGTTGGAAAATACCCTTATGTTTTGGAAAACCAATTACTTTTGTTTGATTTGAGTGCGATTACAACTAACGGAAATGAAATTGCAATTTGAAAGAACAAGAGATAAGTTAAAGAAATATTTAGCCAATGAATTGAAGAATGCCGTCGTTTCCTCGCCGAGCCTTTGATGAAGATCGCTCCGCCTTGGAAGTCGACGCCGTGAGATGATTTGAAGAAGACCACCGCTTTGGGTGTGAGTGAAACACTTATGAAGAAATAGGTTGGATAGAACAAGTTTGAATCACTAAGTTGAAAACATAACAGAATTTCATTGAAAATAGGGGTTGGAAGAAATAGAATAACTTAAAATCTAAATGGAATTAGAAAAAATGGAATACATGAAAGTTGTAGAGAATTAAAAGATGAAGAAGTTTTATGAAGACCACAGAAACAGAAAATGAAAGGAAGACAATGAAAAATTTGAACAATCAAGATCTATCGCTGCTGGTGAACAGTAACTGACAGAAAAATAGAACAGTAAAGAATTAATTCTAGAGCTCAAACTAAGAAGTATTTGAAAGAAGTGGAAGAAGAATAAAAGTTAGATCTATAAGAGAGTAACAACTTTTATGAATAATTTAGAGTAAAATTATGATTGTAAAGGCTTCAAAATGGTAAATTGGTGGAGACTATCACTACGGATGAACAGTACATGAACAGGACAACACTTAATAACACAAAGAATAACTTTTAAACTAGAAGGAATTAAAGGAAATGATGAAATGAGAAGTTGAAGAACACTTACAGATGGACAACTTTGTAGAAGACACTAAATTGAAATAAAGATCACACAAGCTTGTGAATTGATTATGAAGAGTCGAAATGGCTAAGAGTACAATGAAATCCTTCAATATAAACTTAACACAAACTTCAAAACGTGAATACAAAAGCTTTCAAAATCTATCCCTACCAAAGTCACAAAGTAAAAACTTGAAGAACACTTACAAACTTGATCAATCCATAGCTTACTACTCCTAGCTATCCTCTCTTCCTAATCTCCTAACAACCCCCATTACAATAAAAGCCCTTTATATAGGGTTTACATAACATCCCCTTAGGAAATGTGAACACTCTTGCCAATGTGAACACCCAATTGCTACATTTGTTGACTCCAAATTGTGTGCTAGCATGTGCTACACACTTTGCTATTTTTTTCTGATTTTTGTGGAATTTTTCTGACTTTTTTCTGGCCTTTTCTCTCTTCTTTCTCTCTTTTCTCTCTCCTGGCGCCGTGTGGACCGCCCGAGTGCCGGCGCTGCGTCCGGCCGCCCACCGCGTGAGACGCGGCCCGCGTGGGCCGCGCGTGCGCCGCCCCGCGTCCACTCGCCGCGTGGCGGCCGTGTGGGCGCACCGCGCCTGGCCGCCTGCGTGCCCTTCTTCTCCTGCGTGCGCCGACGTGCTCGACCGCGTGCGCCGAGCGCGTGTGCCGGGCGCGTGAGCCGGCCGCCCCCTGCACATATAATATATATATATTATATATATAGAGATATTAGATATATATGGATATATATTATGTATAGATCTTAAAAAAATCCAAAAAAAATGTCAAATAAATTTAAATTTTTTTATTTTCTTTTTGAACAAGTCCAAAATTATATTTATATATATATTTTTTATTTTCATAATATATATATATAGATATATATATATTATGTATGTAGCTTATTAAGGCCTTCAAAATATCAAATAAATTTATTATTTTTTCTCTTTTTTTTATTTTATTATTTTTATTCTTATTGAACAAATCCATGGGCTTTTGGCCCATTTCAACATACATTATATTTTCTTGTTTTTCTTATTTTTATTATTTTGAGTGCTTGTTAAATAAGGAAATATATTTATTAAAATCATTTAATTACAGAAAATTCATTATTTTACTCTAAATTAAAAGTAAGTGTGATAAGTGCATATTTATTATTATTAAAGCCCATAAATAATATAAAAAATATGAATTAAGATGGAAAAATACACACTTATCACACCCCCCAACTTACTCATTGCTAGTCCCTTTTTTTTTTAATGAACCACCGGCCAATCTAGAGTAGGATCTGGTCGAGTGCACCCCCCCTCAGAGAGGGAGAATGTGCTCACTCCCCCAGGCTACACCAGGGCCCTTAGTTTTATTTCATTTTAAACTGGATGATGTACATGGATTAAGAGGCATGCCCCCTGAAAAAAATAAAGAGGCTGTAGTAACACCTTTACAAGCTTGAGGAGCATTAAAAGAATACAATGTAAGTCAAAACCGAAAATCAGGCAAACCTGCCCTATCCACCCTAATGGCTCCTCTAGCAGCCCGAGGAAGATCCATTTCACGGATAAAAACAGAATTACTCGACATATTGCTTGCATAGGATGCCAAGGAGTCAGCTACATGGTTCCCTTCCCTGAAAATATGTTGTAGTTGACAACCACTTTCCATTAAGAATAACCGAATCTGCCTCCACCAAGGTGTAGCCATCCAACAAGGAGCTTCTCCTTTCCTGCCAGCCTCCACAAGAGCTGCACAATCCGAGTACATTTTGGATAGTCTTATGCCACATTGGCTTGCAATCATAAGCCCATCATGGAGTGCTCTTGTTTCTGCTAGTATACTGTAGCCCATGCCATATGAGAAAGCAAAAGCTATCACTAACCTTCCATCATCATCTCTAATACACCCTCCACCCCCACATTTTCCAGGATTACCCTTAGAAGCACCATCTATGTGAAGAGTATAGCCATTGGGGGCCAGTTGACACATCACAGCCACTGGCTGTTTGATAACGATCTGAGGGTGTAGATTAAAAGCCTCCAAACTTCTAAGATGAGCAGCAGATATGGGCTTGTAAAATTTAAGTCTGTTCAATGCCAATGATGTAGCAAGAATTATTTTTTTCTTGATGGCAGCTTGATTAGTGGAGATACCTTCAAATCAGGCAGCACATCTGCTCTTCCAAGTTTCCCAAACCATCAAAATGACCATAATCATCCCAGTAAAGCTCCAGGCTGACTGTATATTAGTGACTGCTATGATATTCCATAATCGGACTGTAATGTGATCACTTAACCAGACTTTATGGCTGATTAGAGGAGTAACCCAGTTCCACAGATTAACTGCCATCTCACTGGTTGTGAATACATGATCAAGATCTTCTTGGCTGGGGAATAGGCAACAAGTACATTTAGAGACTAAGGAGATACCACAGTCTTTAATCCTGCTATCCACAGGGACAGCCCTATGGAGAATCTTCCATGTAAACAAAGCTGCTCTTGGGGGAATAGCAGAATGCCACAGTTTTGCCCATGCAGATCTTTTATGGCCTCTAGGTCTGATTATATTATAAACTGAATTAACAGAGAAATTACCTTTAAGAGTGCCCATCCAAACATATGTGTCTGCCTCATTGATCAGCTGAACATTAGATAATAGTGTAGGGTCACTGAGAGACCCCCTAGCAGCATGTTGACTATCTGAGAAGACATCTCTAAGTGAGATCACAGAAGAGTCAGCTGAGACATTGGATAAAGGACCTGATCCTGTCCAATTATCCCTTAAAAAGTCAATCTCAGAACCAAAGCCAACAAACCATCTAGTCTGTTGCAAAATAATTTCCTTAGCCCTTCCAAAAGGCATACCTACAGGGAAAGGCTTGACACAGCAAGCAAAATGGATTTTAATAAATCTTCTTCGAGCATAGCAGAACCATAAAGATGACCCATGAAGAATGTTCCATAACATTTTAACAGCTAAGGAGATTTGCACCCATTTCAGCTCCCTAATTCCTAATCCTCCCTCTAGCCTTGGTTTCTGAATAGAAGGCCAAGAAATCCAATGCCTTCGATTGGTATTCATGTCTCCATGCCAAAAGAAATTTGCACATTGACTTTCAATGAATTGGAGAACCTTCTTAGGTATATTGCAGGCAGAAGCCAAAAAAACTGGGATACTTTGTAAGACAGAATTGATTAACACCACCCTGCTAGCAGCAGATAGGAATTTAGATTTCCAGCCCTCAAGCCTAGTTTGGATTCTCTCAATTAGGAAGTGAAAATCACAACACAAATATCTGCCTTTTTTGATAGGAACACCCAGGTACTTCAAACCATCTGACTGATATTCAGTACTTCTTAAGGAAGATATCTTTTATTTATAAGCTTTTTGCCATGCTATCTATCAAAAATCATTGCTAGTCCCTTAGCAATGCAAATAATCTCAAAATGTAAGGACTAACAAGAGTTTACAAAGTTCATGCCTCATTTCCAGATCATCGTTCATAGAATCTAATAAAGGTTAGAAATCTGGAATCATTTTCACATACTAGCCTTATGTAGGAAATTCAGGTACATAATCAAGAATTCTAATCAAAATTCAGTAGCACTTGTGCATGTGAAATGCTAAGTCTACAGTGAAGACAATTGCGTCCCCCATTTGCTATTGCAAGCAAGTGTCCTTCAATTCTGCACTTCTTAATCAGAGCATTCAGCATATTAGCTTTTTGTCTGTCTTATTGCTATGTCCCGGTTGGGATCTAAATATTTTTTCTTTCTTTTCTTCTTTTTTTTTCTTTACACTCATGATGCTGCACTGCCCTTCACTGTTTTACACGAACCTCAACACGTCTCAGGTGAAGTAGGCCCGGTTACACAGATCAAAGTTCTCTTTTTCTTTTGACGCGAACCTCAACACGTCTTAGGTGAAGTAGGCCCGGTTACTCAGAATCGGAGCATTTTTCATGGTGTTTTTCTCATACTTTTGTCACTTGTGCATTTGCACTAATTTTTGATAGATAGCATGGCAAAAAGCTTATAAATAAAAGATATCTTCCTTAAGAAGTGCTGAATATCAGACAGTATACCCAAAATAGTAGAAGGCTTGTCCTACTTGTTTCATTAGCGTGCAACGTGATTGTATTTTTCTAAAGTACACATGAACTTTAAAGAGATTCTTAAATCAGTTTTCCATGGCTAGAGTAAATAAATTATCCATCATCCTTTTCCCTAGTCTTTTCTATTCCAGAATTTCGTTCAATATAAGCATGAATCATGAAACTCAAAATGGGTTTTATTTAGTTTTCAAATTGTCAAAAAAAAAATTCATAGCTAAATGAGGTTGTAACATGTGCAATGGCATGAATTCCGTCCCCCAACTTAAATGACATTGTCCTCAATGGCATGAACAATAGAGAATAAAGAACAATGTAGACATAAAATGTGTGAAGGAACGGTACAACCTGACGGAAGTGAACTTTAACGGGTTGACTTGTGACGGCTTGGCAAATGTGTTGACTTTGAAAATATGAGCATCAGAGGAAGCAAGTATTTCTTCTCCCCCCAACTTATCATTTATTCAAACCTGCCAAATAAAAACACAAACACGTAAGAAAAGCTTGGGTTGCCTCCCAAGAAACTATTTATTAGCACACAGAAATCACTTAAAACGTTGGGTTGCCTCCCAAGAAGCGCTTAATTTAACGTCGTCAGCCCGACACATTGTAGTTCATTAACCAACGGGTGGCATTCAGAATGAGCCACCATGTGATCTTGTTCTCTTTCAAATTCCAGCCCGCATACCATTGGAAGACAAGAGTAAGTATGTTTGGATTGGGGCCAGAAATATGTTGGGTTCGCACACTATTGATTTTAACGTTAACCCTGTGTGTGAGCCAGTTTTCAGCTTTAGGGATCCAGAAATGATCAATGGGTAATTTGTCAAGATCGAGGTGGAACCCTTGCACCATATCAATCCCTTGGTCCCCTTGTCCTGTATCATCTCTCCTGACTAACCCTTTAGTGACTACTTTCTCCACTGAAATTTGGCCAGGCACTTGTGGCGTATGAATAAAATCGTCATCTTTAGCCACGTTCCTCTCAGTAACAGCCTCATGAACTTTAAGGGCATTGATCAACTTGTCGTCCTGAGAGGAAGTTAAATCGAAGATGAATGTGGTTGGCACATCCCTCTCAAGTCCTAGAATCTCAAATTGGAGAGGCTTAACTGACAGGGAAATCAAAGTAGAAGGAAGCACTAACTCATTCACAGATTTAGACTTCAATGGATAGGCCTCAGGGGTTAGATCAAATTTGAAATTTTCTAATGAAACCCCTTCATCATACCACTCACTCATCTGAGGATTGTTAACCAAATTGCCCAAAAATGGGGTGGATAGAGGAAATGTAAATGATTCAAGTCCGGCCCTTTCATCATAGGTCAGATCAAATGTGAATCTCTCTACGACGGGCCCCTCATCACACTCCTCACTCAACTGAATATTATCAATCAAATTTTCCAGAAATGGGGTCGGTAGATGAAATGTAAACTTTTCTAATAAGGCCCCATCCTCATGTTCTTCCAGGGAAGGAGGATATTCAGAATTTTGTTTCATTAAATCAACAATATTAATACTAAAAAGTAATCCTCCTCTTCATGTATTTCCTCAAGTGAGTTGTTTGGACCATTATCCTTTACCGTAGTATTCTCAATCTCAAAACATTCAGAGAATGGGGTGATATGATCATCATTATCCTTGAAGCCACCCCCTTCTCCCTTCCCTTCCTCCATTATAGTATTACGTGCGCACACCCCCTCACTCTCAATAGTGATATATTGAGCCAAAATGACAGGCAGAAGATCATCATCATCATCATTCACATATTTAGGGGGTTGGTGTAATGTTGAAGGAGGGGGTTGATAAGTAGACTGAGAGTACATGATTTGAGGTTCAAAGCAATGGCCCGGTGAATCACCCCTAGTATCAATGTTGAATCCAAAATCTGGGTGAGATGAGTTGAGCTGAAGTTGAGGACACAGGGGCCGCCCATGGCCTTCTTGGGGTGAAAGTGTAGACAAATGGGTTTGGATTGTTTGGTCCATCCAAGGAAAATTTAGGTAATTGCTCCAGCCAGACGTAGATTTATCGGAAAGGGTATCACACTGGCGTGGAGAGAATCCTAGGTCATTTTGGACCTGTGCTCGGATGACTGGAGAGAGTCGGGCTATAGTAGGACATTCACTCACATGGTGAGTGAGACTAGCACAGAATTCACAAGCTTTCGTGAAAGTGTGGATTAGGTTTTCAGCCTGTTTGACATGTCCTACGGATTGTTGATGAGATGAGATGGAGGCACGGTTTATCGAATTTTCACTCAAAATTTCAAACAAATCATACGCCTCATCTTCACATTTACTCAAAAATGCCCCTCCACAATATATGTCCACCATTTGCCTATCATAATCGGATAACCCCTCATAAAATGCAAATATATTTTGCCATTTGGGCAACCCATGGTGTGGACATTGACTTATTAGATCCTTCAATCTCTCCCAAGATTCATGAATTTGCTCTCCCGGACGTTGAGTAAATCCTATAATCGCCTTTCTCATCATGTTGGTCCGGACTATGGGGTAAAAAAATTTCAAAAATTCTAACTGCATATCTTCCCAAGTCCTGATAATCTTTCCAAAACTCCTTAACCAACATTTTGCTTTATCTTTCAATGAGAATGGAAATAAGATCAACTTAAGGGCATCATCATTAAAATTCTGAAATTTGATCAGGGAGCAAACTTCTAGAAAATCATCTAGATGCCTATAAAGATTTTCATTGAGATTCTCATAAAAAGATGGGAGCATCTGGATGAGACTAGGACAAATTTCATATTGATCAACAAGAATGTCAGGGAGTTGAATATAGGTTGAGGGATTGTAAGAAGAAGGATGAAAGTGCTCCTGCATAGGCGTGGATTTGTGATTTTATTTTTTTAATTTTTTTTTAGGCAACCACAAACAAGTTAACACAAATTAGCTAATGATCTAGATGCGACTCAGACCTACAGATAGGGTTTCACAAAGTGATTAAAGTGAAATGTAAGTTTACTCTCAATATGTCCACCAGCCAGGTAAGGGGTGGGGAAGTGGGAGGTTCTCCCTACTTTCGTAGGGACCTTATTATACCAAACCACTAGCCCGCTTAAGGCGTTTGCCGTCCGACCGTCTTGCCTTAGGCACCGATTTTCATATGAGGGTAAACCCAAATAACACAAGAACCACAGTGTGATCCTAGGGCCAACGTTTACTGACTTTTATTTAAGGCGTAGGTCATGCAAAGATGCAAGGGAAATGTGGTTTGTGGGCTAAGGAAAGGTGATGAAATCCCCACCTTATGTTATTTAAAGGTAGTGCCCTTAGAATATTTTGAAATGAAATGCTCACCACAATTTCAAACAAGGGGTTCTTATGTAATATGCATGCCATAATCGGATAAGTAGAACGTACCTTGCCCCTCGCAATCTTCAAAATGTAATACAGGAATTAAACAAAGAAAAAATTATATGCTAAATGATGCATGACCTAAAACATGTTGTGTGGTTTCTAATCTTGAAATGATTTTTTTTATTTTGGTGTAAGTAAATTTTTTTGGTTTTTAATTAATGAACCTATCTAGCGAGAATAAAAATATCTTTTGTTTTGATGTTTTTGATTTTTTATAGAGTTTTGAAGAATTTTTTAAAATTTTCTAGATTTTTCAGAAGTTGGAAAAATAGAACCTGGTCCGACGTTTCTACCCTTTAGCGATGCTTCCGAGCTTTTAACGACGCTTCATTTTCTGAGGACTTCAGGTCCGATTTTCCTCTTTCCTTGATGTTCTGACTTTTTTTTCTTTTTCCTGCACAAGTAAAAATAGCAAAATCAATATACAAATATACAAATCAAACACAAGAATATCCAACTTTCAAAAATTCCATCCCCGGCAACGGCGCCAAAAATTTGATGCGCTCGACAGTCGTCATTTAAAAATGTCGTGCCACACAAATTTCAAAACTTATACAACCGCACTCACTCACTTAGGTGATTTTAAAAATACGAGTAAAGTGGTAAGAACGGGTCGATCCCACGGGGAGGAAATTTGAATGTAAGTTGGAAAATACCCTTATGTTTTGGATAACCAATTGCTTTTGTTTGATTTGAGTGCGATTACAACTAACGGAAATGAAATTGCAATTTGAAAGAACAAGAGATAAGTTAAAGAAATATTTAGCCAATGAATTGAAGAATGCCGTCGTTTCCTCGCTGAGCCTTTGATGAAGATCGCTCTGCCTTGGAAGTCGACGCCGTGAGATGATTTGAAGAAGACCACCGCTTTGGGTGTGAGTGAAACACTTATGAAGAAATAGGTTGGATAGAACAAGTTTGAAACACTAAGTTGAAAACATAATAGAATTTCATTGAAAATAGGGGTTGGAAGAAATAGAATAACTTAAAATCTAAATGGAATTAGAAAAAATGGAATACATGAAAGTTGTAGAGAATTAAAAGATGAAGAAGTTTTATGAAGACCACAGAAACATAAAATGAAAGGAAGATAATGAAAAACTTGAATAATCAAGATCTATCGCTGCTGGTGAACAGTAACTGACAGAAAAATAGAACAGTAAATAATTAATTCTAGAGCTCAAATTAAGAAGAATTTGAAGAAGTGGAAGAAGAACAAAAGTTAGATCTATAAGATAGTAACAACTTTCATGAAGAATTCAAAGTCAAATTATGATTGTAAAGGCTTCAAAATGGTAAATTGGTGGAGACTATCACTTCGTATGAACAGTATATGAACAGGACAACACTTAAAAACACAAAGAATAACTTTTAAATTAGAAGGAATAAAAGGAAATGATAAAAAGAGAAGTTGAAGAACACTTACAGATGGACAACTTTGTAGAAGACACTAAATTGAAATAAAGATCACACAAGCTTGTAAATTGATTATGAAGAGTCGAAATGGCTAAGAGTACAATGAAATCCTTCAATACAAACTTAACACAAACTTCAAAACGTGAATACAAAAGCTTTCAAAATCTATCCCTACCAAAGCCACAAAGTAAAAACTTGAAGAACACTTACAAACTTGATCAATCCATAGCTTACTACTCCTAGCTATCCTCTCTTCCTAATCTCCTAACAACCCCCATTACAATGAAAGCCCTTTATATAGAGTTTACATAACATCCCCTTAGGAAATGTGAACACTCTTGCCAATGTGAACACCCAATTGCTACATTTGTTGACTCCAAATTGTGTGCTAGCATGTGCTACACACTTTGCTATTTTTTTCTGATTTTTGTGGAATTTTTCTGACTTTTTTCTGGCCTTTTCTCTCTTCTTTCTCTCTCTTTTCTCTCTCCTGGCGCCGTGTGGACCGCTCGAGTGCCGGCGCTGCGTCCGGCCGCCCACCGCGTGAGACGCGGCCCGCGTGGGCCGCGCGTGCGCCGCCCCGCGTCCACTCGCCGCGTGGCGGCCGCGTGGGCGCACCGCGCCTGGCCTCCTGCGTGCCCTTCTTCTCCTGCGTGCGCCGGCGTGCTCGGCCGCGTCCACCGAGCGCGTGTGCCGAGCGCGTGAGCCGGCCGCCCCCTGCACATATAATATATATATATATTATATAGAGAGATATTAGATATATATGGATATATATTATGTATAGATCTTAAAAAAATCCAAAAAAATGTCAAATAAATTTAAATTTTTTTATTTTCTTTTTGAACAAGTCCAAAATTATATTTATATATATATATATTTTAATTTCATAATATATATATATATATATATATATATATATATATTATGTATGTAGCTTATTAAGGCCTTCAAAATATCAAATAAATTTATTATTTTTTTCTCTTTTTTTTATTTTATTATTTTTATTCTTATTGAACAAATCCCTGGGCTTTTGGCCCATTTCAACATACATTATATTTTCTTATTTTTATTATTTTTATTATTTTGAGTGCTTGTTAAATAAGGAGATATCTTTATTAAAATCATTTAATTACAGAAAATTCATTATTTTACTCTAAATAAAAAGTAAGTGTGATAAGTGCATATTTATTATTATTAAAGCCCATAAATAATGTAAAAAACATGAATTAAGATGGAAAAATACACACTTATCAGGACCCACAAAAACGATCCGATCCTATAAATATCCGAAAAATCAGGGGCATTACAACCCTCCCCCCTTAAAGAAATTTCATCCTCGAAATTCAGGACAAACGCGGGAACACAGGGGAAGAAAGCCTTAACCAACTGACAACGCCATCAGAGCCCCAGCACAGAAAACCTCGATTCTCACGAAAGCTATTATCCTGAGGGACACAACCAGACTACAATCTTGAACGACACCTCGCTCCGCACGCCGTGCACACCGACCATCGGAGCAGGCATACACCAAAGGACACAGTCCGGCATCGCCTCAGTCACAATGAGAAACCAATCATGGCACTGCTGCCACCATCTCCCTCGCCGAGGAGACACAATCCTCGTCACGAGAAATAGCTACCGATCCATCTAATGGTCGGCAGAAAATTCACACATCAACTTCATCTAATGGTAGGCAGACAATTCACACATCAACTTCACACCCAGCTGACAGGTTTCACACCCTGCTCAAGGGAACAACCGATACAGAGCCTCCATTAGCTCACGCAACCATCTCAACAGACCGTAACCAGAACATCAACTCAGCACCAAGAACCACCTCACACATGGCAAGCTGAAAGCCAGACATATCACTGGGCCAACTCTGCCAGAAGACAAACTTCGACAAAGCCCAGATCCCCTCCGAAAAGCACATCACGGAAATGACCACCAAAGGCCTCACCGATACACGACTCTCACTGTTCACGATGCACAACCACTAGCATCCTCTGTCTGTGGAAGACCGCACGCCGGTCACCAGCTGCTCATCAACGGGAAACCCTCCTCCTTCTCAGCTTCTTCCCTCTTTCCTGGTCCTACACCAGATCCGAAGGGCACATTTCAAACCTCGATGGGCCATCCGCTGACTCACACACAGATAATTACCACATCTCGATCTGAACTTCTCTCAGACACCGCATCCGATCTTGATCATCATGCTAACTCAACCCTTGCAGGGGAGCACGACGAAATCAATGGCAAGACTCAAGAGTCTTCGGTCATCACCTCACTCGACTCAGACTTACAGGAAATTTTTCCCAGGCTGGTCACAGACCAAGGATAGCCACTCCAACGCCAACATCTCATCAAGGACCTCCAACCACAGACGTCACTCCTCGTCCTGTCTCATCGAAACTTTCATCTCAATTAATCCAAGTGGACACCTGCTAATCCCGATTCCGCCCTTACCACAGAGCTACAGGACACCACCGGAACAATTCATGGCACACGTCTCTAGGGGAGGAAAGTGCCATCCAATATTACGACAACCTGGTCGCCAACACCACAACCAATGCACACCGGTCCCCAAGCAATACACATCTTACCGCGGTCGACCACTCGGTCAACCTGACCAGCTGATAAGTGTGTATTTTTCCTTGTTAATTCATCATTATTCACATTTTTATGAGCTTAAATTATATTAAATATACACTTCTCACACTTACTGTTGATTTTTGATCAATTATTTATTTTTATGAAATTAAATAAATTTTAATTATAATTTTTATGTATTTATGCAGGCACTCGGTACGAGAAAAGCTCCACGAAAAAGAAAATAAAGAAAATAAAAATATTATGATAATGGGCCAGAAGCCCAAGAAATTGTTCAAAAAGAAAAGAAAAAAATAGAAGAAAAAATAAAATTATTTGATATTTTTTAGAATTTTCTAAGATATATATACTATATATATATAGATATATAGATATATAGATATTATTTATATATATATTTAAAAAAAACAAAAAAACGTTTAAACCCCCCCCCCCCTTTCCCGCCTTCGCCCCGCCCGCGCCAATGGCACAGGCGACGAGGTCGGCCAGCGAAGGGAGGGGGGTGCGTGGCAGGCGGGCGGGGCGCGTGCGACACGCGGCGAGGCGCGAAGGGCACGCGGCGCACGCGCCCGCCGTGCGACACGCGGCGGCAGGCGGCAGGCGGGCGCACCAGGGGCCCACGGCGGTCGGCCGCCTAACCCGGTCGGCGGTCGGCACGTTGCGCCGGCAGAGAGTGGAAATGAGAGAATGAGAGAAAGAAGAAGAAGAAAAGGCCATAAAAATTCCAAATTTTTTTGGAAAAATCAGAAAAAAATGACAAAGATGCAGCACATTCCAGCCTACCAAGTTGGGTCAAAATTAGGTGCAATTGATTGTTTCACATGGGCAAGAAGAGTTTGTAACCCTATATAAGGGCTTCATGTGTAATGGCAAGGGGAGTTAGTTGTGAAGGATAGTTAGAAGGAGAGACAGCACGAAGGTTTTTCATTGTATTCTTGAAGTTCTTCATTGTAAGTTTTAGTAGAGCTCCATAGGAGGGTTGGATCTTGATGTTTTGCAAGCTTTTGGTGTCACCTTTGTAAGTTGATTTGATATTAATGCAAGGTTCTTTTTAAGTATTCAGTTTATTCTTGGTTCAATTACTTATTATTGTGATCCCCATTTCAAATTCTTGTCTTCATAAAGTTGTTCGTTTTAAGTTTCTTCAACTTCTCTGTTAGTATTTCTTCAAATTCTTCCTACTTAATAGAGTTATTGCCCATTTTCTTAAGTGCTGTTTTAGGTGTTTACTGTTCATCCGTGGTGAGACATTCTAGTTTTCTTATGTTTTGAAGCCTTTCTAGACCTCTTTTCAATCTGAGTTCTTCATCAACTTTGTTCCTCTCTTATAGATCTCCATTTCATTCTTCTACCACTTTGTCTAATTCTGTGTATTTTTAGAGTTAGAATTAATTTTTCAATGTGCTATTTTTCTATCAGTTACTATTCACCAGAAGTGATAGATCTTGCTTTTTCATTGCCTTCCTCTTATTTTCTGTGTCTGTGTTCTTCATCAAAGTTCTTCCTCTTTCAATTCTCTACAACGTTCATGTTTTACACTTCTTCTAATTCCATCTAGATTTGAAGTTATATTTTTTCTTCCAATCCCTATTTTCACTTGAATTCTGTTATGTTTTCAAACTTAAGTTTTCAAACTTGTTATATGCAACCCTTGTCTTCTTAAGTGTTTCTTCAAACATACCCGAAGCGGTAATTCTGCTTCAAATCCTCTCACGGCGTCGACTTCCTAGGCGGAGCGATCTTCATCAAAGGCTCGGCGTGGAAACGACGACATTCTTCAATCAATTGGCTAAATTTCTTTTACTTATCTCTTGTCATTTAAAGTTGTAATTTCAATTTCTTTAGTGATAATCGCACTCCAAAATACAACATTTGATTTTCCAAACATAAGGATATATCCAACTTGAACTAAAATCAAATATTCTCTCTCCGTGGGATCGACCCGTATTCACCACTGTACTCGTATTTCAAAATCAATCGAGTGAGTGAGTGCGGTTATCAATTTTGAAATTTGTGTGGCACGGTATTTTTAAACAACGACTATTGACCGCATCAAATTTTTGGCGCCATTGCCGGGGAGTGAATTATGTTGATAGTTGGATATTCTTGTGTTTGGTGTATATATGTGAATATTCATTTTGCTCTTTTTACTTGTGCAGGACAAAGAAAAAAAGTTGAAAATCAAAGAAAGAGGAAGATCGAACCTAAAATTCCAAGGATATGACACGTCGTTAAATAGCCCGGCAGCATTGCTAAAGGGCTGAAATCAAGAAACAGGTTCTATCTTTCCACTTTCTGAAAAATCTTTACAAAAATCTGAAAATTCTTGAAAACTCTATAAAAATCATAAAACAATCAAAACAAAAGAATTTTTTTTGTGCTGGTTAGATAGGTTCATTAACTAAAAAATGAAAAAAAAATATACTTGCACCAAAATCTAAAAAAAAATGCATTTCAAGATTAGAAACCACACATCATGTTTTAGGTCATGCATCATTTAGCATAGAAGTTTTCTTTGTTCAATTCTGTCAATTGCATATTGAAGATTGCGAGGGGCAAGGTACGTTCTACTCACCATATTCTGGCATTCATTTTGCATAAAGAACCCCTTGTTTGAAATTGTGGTGTGCATTTTCATTTCAAAATACTTTAAGGGCAACACCCCTAATAAGATAAGGTGGGGATTTCATCACCCTTCCTTAGCCCACAAACCACATTTCTCTTGCATCTTCGCATGACCTCCGCCATAAATAAAAGTCAGTAAACGTTGGCCCTAGGATCACACTGTGATTCTTGTGTTATTTAGGTTTATCCTCATATGAAAACGGTGCCTAAGGCAAGACGGTCGGACAGCAAACGCTTTAAGCGGGTTAGTGGTTTGGCATAATAAGGTCCCTACGAAAGTAGGGGGAACCTCCCACTTCCCCACCCCTTACCTGGCTGGTGGTCATATTGAGGGTAAACTTAAGTCTCACTTTAATCATTTTGTGAAACCCTATTTATAGGTCCAGGTCACATCTAGGTCATTAGGGTCATTTGTGTGCTAACTTGTTTATCTTTGCATAAAAAAAAATAATAAAATCAAAACATAAAAAAATTTCATTGAAAAATCATCACTCTTTCTTGGGTCTTTTTCATTTCCACATCTAATTTTGTTCAGGCCCAATAATAGATTCTTTGATGTTTAATTATGCGGGCTATGTGAATTCCAATTCTCCATTTACCCCTTATCAACAAACTCCTTCACTCTTCCACAATGGGGTTCATAATTCATCTTTCACCCAAGAGCCATATCAATGGTCATCGGATTTTTCCACCTCTGTCTCCTACACAAACCCAAATAATCAATGGGAAAATCAACAATTTTCTTCTTGGGAACCATACCAAGACCCCATTCAACGTCCTTCAAATCACACTTTGCAGATTGGGATTCATATTCCAATGATCCTTACAATCAAGTCCATTCTTATGATCAACCCTATTATGGAGGGCAACCAATACACTCTCCTGATTTTCAGACTGAGTGCCCTTCAAATTACTATCCATCACAATCTGACTCTCAGCCCACTTATCTATCTCCTCTATACACAGATTTACATAAGGAGGAGATGTTTGATAAATTGACACGGCTCTTCCAGACTCAACAACAAGCCTTTCAGGAACAACTGCAAAACTTTGAGGCCCAAGTGAGTAGGATTGCTGAAAACATCATAGAAACGGAAGTGGATCCAATGCCTAACAACTCCACAAGTCTTGAGGACCAACTTCTTGGATGTTATAATGATAAAAGTCTATATGCTCAACCTATGATCCCACAATCTACCACTCATATCACTGTTGATTTTGAGGGAATCATGGAAGAGTCTTATGCGGAGGACGTAACGGAAGAGCAACCTGAGGAGCCTAAACCCCATTCCATTTGTGAAGAGGATTATGATGATCTTGAGTCGTCGGGGGGAGAAGAAGGGAATGATGAAAATCGTATTTGGGCCAAAACCTCTGATGACCATTATGACCCAGCCCAACAGACAAATCATTACTATTCATCTCTTCCACCCACACCTAATGCCTCTGATGATCAATTCATTCAGTTACTTCTCCATAGTCAATCCTCCAACAGCACATCAATAGGCTTACTGAGGAAATCAAAACCATGGAGGGAGAGCAATTCTTTGATTCCTCTGACCCAATCCTCATCAAGTCTTCCCACTGACTATGATCACTCTATATTCCCCAAGAGCATTACCCTCTGATTAATCTTAATTTAGAAGATGAAGGGATTATGGAGAGATCTTGTCAAAACGATTTGAATGAGGAACTAGACAATTGAGGAGATTGAGAATTGACTGACAATGAAATTCATGACGGTGATGAACTGATGAATGATCATATTCCCCCTCCTACAAAGGAATTTGAGGAGCCAGTGCTTGCTTGTCAACATGAGGGAAATGCAAGAGAGGTGGATGATCTTCAGTTAGAGGGAGAGGATGAATATATTGAACCTCATCACAAGTCTCTCCCCGATCATGATGACCTTCTCTTTGAAGATGGGAATGGAGAAGAAGTGGAGATGGGACATGACTTTGATGAAATTATCTTGAAGATGGGAAGGAAGAAGAAGTGAAGATGGATCTAGAATTGAATATTTATTGGAATAATGAAGTTGGGGTAAATGAGGAATTGAATGATTTGAATGTACCGCATGATACTTTCAATCTAGAGGAGAGGATAGAGCTTATGCCAATTCTTGACCACGGTGATTCTTTTGAAGTTCTTCCAACCGACTGGTCTACTCTTGCTCTACATGATGATCCCATAGCCTCTAAGGAGGAACATTTCATAATTGATGACATGATTTTTCCCAATGTTCCTCCTCTATTCTCTGATTGGGGTGGTCCGTTTGTGATGCCTCCACCTCGATACATGCTTTGCCCTTGCGCTCACCAGTCACATCCGTTTTCTTTAGGGCATGAAAAAGTAAATTTTGGCAAGGACAAAATTCTTTGGTGGCTCATTTTAAAATCAACTTGTTGGTTATTGAGCTATATTGCGTCTGGCTAAAGATGTTAAATTTAGCATTTTTTGGGAGGCAGCCCAACGTTTTCACAGTTTGGTGTACAAATAAATGGCTTCTTGGGAGGCCACCCACGGTTTTTATGATTTGATGTTTTATTTTAGTGTGTTTCTTTTACAGTTCTCAGGCCACAACGCAATGAAGCCTCATCACTTCGCCCGACCCATCAGGTTGTATCCTTCCATCCCAACTATATTATCTCTTTACATGTCCTCTGATCTTTCTACTGTTTATGCCATTGAGGACAATGTCATTTAAGTTGGGGGGGGGAGATAAATGTCAAAATTTCAAAAATAAAATTTCAAAATTTCAAAAATTTCTACAAATTTCAACAAATTTTTCTTACTTTCTTGAATTGTCATGTTAAACAACAGTTTTCCCCGAGTTGAATTTCTTGATTCATGTCGCATGAAAAGTGATTCTGAATAGAAACAACTGGGAAAAGGATGTTGGATAATTTATTTACTCTAGCCATGGAAAACTGATTTAAGAATCTCTTTAAAGTTCAGATGCACTTTCGAAAAAATA
This sequence comes from Amorphophallus konjac, assembly GCA_022559845.1. Lineage (NCBI taxonomy): Eukaryota > Viridiplantae > Streptophyta > Magnoliopsida > Alismatales > Araceae > Amorphophallus > Amorphophallus konjac. Next base: position 329,511,390 of record CM040124.1, on the reverse strand, counting down.
AAATCACGATGCACGCTAATGAAACAAGAAGGACAAGCCTTCTGCTATTTTAGATATACTGTCTGATATTCTGCACTTTTGAAAAAGAGATTTGTTATAAGCTTTCTGACATAGAAAAGTACGAAAAAAAATAAAGCACCATGAAAAATGCTCCGATTCTGAGTAACCGGGCCTACTTCATCTAAGACGTGTTGAGGTTCGTGTAAAAAGGAAAAGGGAACTCTGATTTGTGGAACCGGGCCTACTTCACCTAAGACGTGTTGAGGTTCGTGTAAAATAATGAAGGGTAGTGCAGCATCATGTGTGTAAAGAAAAAAAAAGAAAAAATTAGAAAAGAAAAAATATATATATAGTGATCCCAAAAGGGACATATCAATAAGGCAGACAAAAAGCTAGTGTGCATTGAACGCTCTAAGTAAGAAGTGCAGAATTGAAAGACATTTGTTCAGAATAGCAAGTGGAGGATGCAATTGTCTTCACTGTGAATTTAGTATTACACATGCACAAGTGCTACTGAATTTTGATTAGATTCTTGATCATGTACCTGAATTTCGACATAAGGCTAGTCTGTGATAATTACTCCAGATTCCTGATCTTTAGTTGAATCTATGAAAGATGAACTGGAAATGAGGCATGAATATCTTTAAACTCTTGTTAGTCCTAAATTTTTCATTATGTGCATTGCTAAGGGACTAGCAATGAGTAAGTTGGGGGGTGTGATAAGTGTGTATTTTTCCTTGTTAATTCATCATTATTCACATTTTTATGAGCTTAAATTATATTAAATATACACTTCTCACACTTACTATTGATTTTTGATCAATTGTTTATTTTTCTGAAATTAAATAAATTTTAATTACAATTTTTATGTATTTATGCAGGCACTCGGTACGAGAAAAGCTCCACGAAAAAGAAAATAAAGAAACTAAAAATATTATGATAATGGGCCAGAAGCCCAGAAAATTGTTCAAAAAGAAAAGAAAAAAATAGAAGAAAAAATAAATTATTTGATATTTTTTAGAATTTTCTAAGATATATATACTATATATATATAGATATATAGATATTATTTATATATATATTTAAAAAAAACAAAAAAAATGTTTAAACCCGCCCCCCCCTTTCCCGCCTTCGCCCCGCCCGCGCCAATGGCACGGGCGACGAGGTCGGCGGGCGAAGGGAGGGGGGGTGCGTGGCAGGCGGGCGGGGCGCGTGCGACACGCGGCGAGGCGCGAAGGGCACGCGGCGCACGCGCCCGCCGTGCGACACGCGGCGGCAGGCGGCAGGCGGGCGCACCAGGGGCCCACGGGCGGGCGGCCGAACTCGGTTGGCGCCGTTCGGCGCAACGCGCCGGCAGAGAGAGAATAAGAGAGAAAGAAGGAGAAAAAGGGGCATAAAAATTCCAAAAAAATTTGGAAAAATTCAGAAAAAAATGACAAAGGTGCAGCACATTCCAGCCTACCAAGTTGGGTCAAAATTAGGTGCACTTGATTGTTTCACATGGGCAAGAAGAGTTTGTAACCCTATATAAGGGCTTCATGTGTAATGGCAAGGGGGGTGAGAGTTAGTTGTTAGGGATAGTGAGGAGGAGAGATAGCATAGAGATTGCGAAGGTTTTCCATTGTATTCTTGAAGTTCTTCATTGTAAGTCTTAGTAGAGCTCCATAGGAGGGTTGGATCTTGATGTTTTACAAGCTTTTGGTGTCACCTTTGTAAGTTGATTTGATATTAATGCAAGGTTCTTTTTAAGCATTCAGTCTATTCTTGGTTCAATTACGTATTGTTGTGATCCCCATTTCAAATTCTTGTCTTCATGAAAGTGGTTCGTTTTTACGTTTTCTTCAACTTCGCTGTTTAGCATTTCTTCAAATTCTTCCTGATTAATAGAGTTATTGCCCATTTTCTTAAGTGCTGTTTTAGGTGTTTACTGTTCATCCGTGGTGAGACATTTTAGTTTCTTATGTTTTGAAGCCTTTCTAGACCTCGTTTCAATCTGCATTCTTCAGCAACTTTGTTCCTCTCTTATAGATCTCCATTTCATTCTTCTACCACTTTATCTAATTCTGTGTATTTTTAGAGTTAGAATTAATTTTTCAATGTGCTATTTTTCTGTCAGTTACTATTCACCAGCAGTGATAGATCTTACTTTTTCATTGCCTTCCTATTATTTTCTGTGTCTGTGTTCTTCATCAAAGTTCTTCCTCTTTCAATTCTCTACAACGTTCATGTTTTATACTTCTTCTAATTCCATCTAGATTTGAAGTTATATTTTTTTCTTCCAATCCCTATTTTCACTTGAATTCTGTTATGTTTTCAAACTTAAGTTTTCAAACTTGTTATATGCAACCCTTGTCTTCTTAAGTGTTTCTTCAAACATACCCGAAGCGGTAATTCTTCTTCAAATCCTCTCACGGCGTCGACTTCCTAGGCGGAGCGATCTTCATCAAAGGCTCGGCGTGGAAACGACGACATTCTTCAATCAATTGGCTAAATTTCTTTTACTTATCTCTTGTCATTTAAAGTTGTAATTTCAATTTCTTTAGTGATAATCGCACTCCAAAATACAACATTTGATTTTCCAAACATAAGGATATGTCCAACTTGAACTAAAATCAAATATTCTCTCCCCGTGGGATCGACCCGTATTCACCACTGTACTCGTATTTCAAAATCAATCGAGTGAGTGAGTGCGGTTATCAATTTTGAAATTTGTGTGGCACGGCATTTTTAAACAACGACTGTCGACCGCATCAAATTTTTGGCGCCGTTGCCGGGGAGTGAATTATGATGATAGTTGGATATTCTTGTGTTTGGTGTATATATGTGAATATTCATTTTGCTCTTTTTACTTGTGCAGGACAAAGAAAAAAATTTGAAAATCAAAGAAAGAGGAAGATCGAACCTAAAATTCCAAGGATATGAAACGTCGTTAAATAGCCCGGCAGCATTGCTAAAGGGCTGAAATCAAGAAACAGGTTCTATCTTTCCACTTTCTGAAAAATCTTTACAAAAATCTGAAAATTTCTTGAAACCTCTATAAAAATCATAAAACAATCAAAACAAAAGATATTTTTGATGCTGGTTAGATAGGTTCATTAACTAAAAAATGAAAAAAAACATACTTGCACCAAAATCTAAAAAAAATACATTTCAAGATTAGAAACCACACATCATGTTTTAGGACATGCATCATTTAGTATAGAAGTTTTCTTTGTTCATTTCTGTCAATTGCATATTGAAGATTGCGAGGGGCAAGGTACGTTCTACTCACCATATTCTGGCATTCATTTTGCATAAAGAACCCTTGTTTGAAATTGTGGTGTGCATTTTCATTTCAAAATACTTTAAGGGCAACACCCCTAATAAGATAAGGTGGGGATTTCATCACCCTTCCTTAGCCCACAAACCACATTTCTCTTGCATCTTCGCATGACCTCCGCCATAAATAAAAGTCAGTAAACGTTGGCCCTAGGATCACACTGTGATTCTTGTGTTATTTAGGTTTATCCTCATATGAAAACCGGTGCCTAAGGCAAGACGGTCGGACAGCAAACGCTTTAAGCGGGTTAGTGGTTTGGCATAATAAGGTCCCTACGAAAGTAGGGGGAACCTCCCACTTCCCCACCCCTTACCTGGCTGGTGGTCATATTGAGGGTAAACTTAAGTCTCACTTTAATCATTTTGTGAAACCCTATTTATAGGTCCAGGTCACATCTAGGTCATTAGGGTCATTTGTGTGCTAACTTGTTTATCTTTGCATAAAAAAAAATAATAAAATCAAAACATAAAAAAAAATTCATTGAAAAATCATCACTCTTTCTTGGGTCTTTTTCATTTCCACATCTAATTTTGTTCAGGCCCAATAATAGATTCTTTGATGTTTAATTATGCGGGCTATGTGAATTCCAACTCTCCATTTACCCCTTATCAACAAACTCCTTCACTCTTCCACAATGGGGTTCATAATTCATCTTTCACCCAAGAGCCATATCAATGGTCATCGGATTTTTCCACCTCTGTCTCCTACACAAACCCAAATAATCAATGGGAAAATCAACAATTTTCTTCTTGGGAACCATACCAAGACCCCATTCAACGTCCTTCAAATCCACACTTTGCAGATTGGGATTCATATTCCAATGATCCTTACAATCAAGTCCATTCTTATGATCAACCCTATTATGGAGGGCAACCAATACACTCTCCTGATTTTCAGACTGAGTGCCCTTCAAATTACTATCCATCACAATCTGACTCTCAGCCCACTTATCTATCTCCTCTATACACAGATTTACATAAGGAGGAGATGTTTGATAAATTGACACGGCTCTTCCAGACTCAACAACAAGCCTTTCAGGAACAACTGCAAAACTTTGAGGCCCAAGTGAGTAGGATTGCTGAAAACATCATAGAAACGGAAGTGGATCCAATGCCTAACAACTCCACAAGTCTTGAGGACCAACTTCTTGGATGTTATAATGATAAAAGTCTATATGCTCAACCTATGATCCCACAATCTACCACTCATATCACTGTTGATTTTGAGGGAATCATGGAAGAGTCTTATGCGGAGGACGTAACGGAAGAGCAGCCTGAGGAGCCTAAACCCCATTCCATTTGTGAAGAGGATTATGATGATCTTGAGTCGTCGGGGGGAGAAGAAGGGAATGATGAAAATCGTATTTGGGCCAAAACCTCTGATGACCATTATGACCCAGCCCAACAGACAAATCATTACTATTCATCTCTTCCACCCACACCTAATGCCTCTGATGATCAATTCATTCAGTTACTTCTCCATAGTCAATCCATCCAACAGCACATCAATAGGCTTACTGAGGAAATCAAAACCATGGAGGGAGAGCAATTCTTTGATTCCTCTGGACCCAATCCTCATCAAGTTCTTCACACTGACTACGATCAATCTATAATTCCCCAAGAGCATCACACTCTTATCACTCTTAATTTAGTAGATAACGGGATTATGGAGGGGTCGTGTCAGCAAAATTCACATGAGAACTCTAAGGGGATTGCGGACTTGACTGGAAATGCAATAGATGAAGGTGATGAACTGATAAATGACCATATTCCCCCTCCTACAAAGGAATTTGAGGAGCCAGTGCTTGCTTGTCAACATGAGGGAAATGCAAGAGAGGTGGATGATCTTCAGTTAGAGGGAGAGGATGAATATATTGAACCTCATCACAAGTCTCTCCCCGATCATGATGACCTTCACTTTGAAGATGGGAATGGAGAAGAAGTGGAGATGGGACATGACTTTGATGAAATTATCTTTGAAGATGGGAAGGAAGAAGAAGTGAAGATGGATCTAGAATTGAATATTTATTGGAATAATGAATTTGGGGTAAATGAGGAATTGAATGATTTGAATGTACCGCATGATACTTTCAATCTAGAGGAGAGGATAGAGCTTATGCCAATTCTTGACCACGGTGATTCTTTTGAAGTTCTTCCAACCGACTGGTCTACTCTTGCTCTACATGATGATCCCATAGCCTCTAAGGAGGAACATTTCATAATTGATGACATGATTTTTCCCAATGTTCCTCCTCTATTCTCTGATTGGGGTGGTCCGTTTGTGATGCCTCCACCTCGATACATGCTTTGCCCTTGCGCTCACCAGTCACATTCGTTTTCTTTAGGGCATGAAAAAGTAAATTTTGGCAAGGACAAAATTCTTTGGTGGCTCATTTTAAAATCAACTTGTTGGTTATTGAGCTATATTGCGTCTGGCTAAAGATGTTAAATTTAGCGCTTTTTGGGAGGCAGCCCAACGTTTTCACAGTTTGGTGTGCAAATAAATGGCTTCTTGGGAGGCCACCCACGGTTTTTGTGATTTGATGTTTTGTTTTAGTGTGTTTCTTTTACAGTTCTCAGGCCACAACGCAATGAAGCTCTCATCACTTCGCCCGACCCATCAGGTTGTATCCTTCCATCCCAACTATATTATCTCTTTACATGTCCTCTGATCTTTCTACTGTTTATGCCATTGAGGACAATGTCATTTAAGTTGGGGGGGGAGATAAATGTCAAAAATTACAAAAACAAAATTTTAAAAAATTTCAAAAATTTCTAAAACAATTTCAACAAAAAGTTTTCCCCGAGTTGAATTTCTTGATTCATGTCGCATGAAACGTGATTCTGAATAGAAGCAACTGGGAAAGGGTGCTGGATAATTTATTTACTCTAGCCATGGAAAACTGATTTAAAGAATCTCTTTAAAGTTCAGATGCACTTTCAAAAAAATAAAATAAAATCACGATGCACGCTAATGAAACAAGAAGGACAAGCCTTCTGCTATTTTAGATATACTGTCTGATATTCTGCACTTTTGAAAAAGAGATTTGTTATAAGCTTTCTGCCATAGAAAAGTATGAAAAAAAATAAAGCACCATGAAAAATGCTCCGATTCTGAGTAACCGGGCCTACTTCATCTAAGACGTGTTGAGGTTTGCGTAAAAAGGAAAAGGGAACTCTGATTTGTGGAACCGGGCCTACTTCACCTAAGACGTGTTGAGGTTCGTGTAAAACAATGAAGGGTAGTGCAGCATCATGTGTGTAAAGAAAAAAAAGAAAAAATTAGAAAAGAAAAAAAAATATATAGTGATCCCAAAAGGGACATATCAATAAGGCAGACAAAAAGCTAGTGTGCATTGAACGCTCTAAGTAAGAAGTGCAGAATTGAAAGACATTTGTTCAGAATAACAAGTGGAGGATGCAATTGTCTTCACTGTGAATTTAGTATTACACATGCACAAGTGCTACTGAATTTTGATTAGATTCTTGATCATGTACCTGAATTTCTGACATAAGGCTAATCTGTGATAATTACTCCAGATTCCTGATCTTTAGTTGAATCTATGAAAGATGAACTGGAAATGAGGCCTGAATATCTTTAAACTCTTGTTAGTCCTAAATTTTTCATTATGTGCATTGCTAAGGGACTAGCAATGAGTAAGTTGGGGGGTGTGATAAGTGTGTATTTTTCCTTGTTAATTCATCATTATTCATATTTTTATGAGCTTAAATTATATTAAATATACACTTCTCACACTTACTGTTGATTTTTGATCAATTGTTTATTTTTCTGAAATTAAATAAATTTTAATTATAATTTTTATGTATTTATGCAGGCACTCGGTACGAGAAAAGCTCCACGAAAAAGAAAATAAAGAAAATAAAAATATTATGATAATGGGCCAGAAGCCCAGGAAATTGTTCAAAAAGAAAAGAAAAAAAATAGAAGAAAAAATAAAATTATTTGATATTTTTTAGAATTTTCTAAGATATATATACTATATATATACATATATAGATATATAGATATTATTTATATATATATTTAAAAAAAACAAAAAAAACGTTTAAACCCGCCCCCCCTTTCCCGCCTTTGCCCCGCCCGCGCCAATGGCACGGGCGACGAGGTCGGCGGGCGAAGGGAGGGGGGGTGCGTGGCAGGCGGGCGGGGCGCGTGCGACACGCGGCGAGGCGCGAAGGGCACGCGGCGCACGCGCCCGCCGTGCGACACGCGGCGGCAGGCGGCAGGCGGGTGCACCAGGGGCCCACGGGCGGGCGGCCGAACTCGGTTGGCGCCGTTCGGCGCAACGCGCCGGCAGAGAGAGAATAAGAGAGAAAGAAGGAGAAAAAGGGGCATAAAAATTCCAAAAAAAATTGGAAAAATTCAGAAAAAAATGACAAAGGTGCAGCACATTCCATCCTACCAAGTTGGGTCAAAATTAGGTGCACTTGATTGTTTCACATGGGCAAGAAGAGTTTGTAACCCTATATAAGGGCTTCATGTGTAATGGCAAGGGGGGTGAGAGTTAGTTGTTAGGGATAGTGAGGAGGAGAGATAGCATAGAGATTGCGAAGGTTTTCCATTGTATTCTTGAAGTTCTTCATTGTAAGTCTTAGTAGAGCTCCATAGGAGGGTTGGATCTTGATGTTTTACAAGCTTTTGGTGTCACCTTTGTAAGTTGATTTGATATTAATGCAAGGTTCTTTTTAAGCATTCAGTCTATTCTTGGTTCAATTACGTATTGTTGTGATCCCCATTTCAAATTCTTGTCTTCATGAAAGTTGTTCGTTTTTACGTTTTCTTCAACTTCTCTGTTTAGTATTTCTTCAAATTCTTCCTGATTAATAGAGTTATTGCCCATTTTCTTAAGTGATGTTTTAGGTGTTTACTATTCATCCATGGTGAGACATTTTAGTTTTCTTATGTTTTGAAGCCTTTCTAGACCTCGTTTCAATCTGAGTTCTTCAGCAACTTTGTTCCTCTCTTATAGATCTCCATTTCATTCTTCTACCACTTTATCTAATTCTATGTATTTTTAGAGTTAGAATTAATTTTTCAATGTACTGTTTTTCTGTCAGTTACTATTCACCAGCAGTGATAGATCTTGCTTTTTCATTGCCTTCCTCTTATTTTCTGTGTCTGTGTTCTTCATCAAAGTTCTTCCTCTTTCAATTCTCTACAACGTTCATGTTTTATACTTCTTCTAATTCCATCTCGATTTGAAGTTATATTTTTTTCTTCCAATCCCTATTTTCACTTGAATTCTGTTATGTTTTCAAACTTAAGTTTTCAAACTTGTTATATGCAACCCTTGTCTTCTTAAGTGTTTCTTCAAACATACCCGAAGCGGTAATTCTTCTTCAAATCCTCTCACGGCGTCGACTTCCTAGGCGGAGCGATCTTCATCAAAGGCTCGGCGTGGAAACGACGACATTCTTCAATCAATTGGCTAAATTTCTTTTACTTATCTCTTGTCATTTAAAGTTGTAATTTTAATTTCTTTAGTGATAATCGCACTCCAAAATACAACATTTGATTTTCCAAATATAAGGATATGTCCAACTTGAACTAAAATCAAATATTCTCTCCCCGTGGGATCGACCCGTATTCACCACTGTACTCGTATTTCAAAATCAATCGAGTGAGTGAGTGCGGTTATCAATTTTGAAATTTGTGTGGCACGGCATTTTTAAACAACGACTGTCGACCGCATCCCCAGCCACTCGCAGCCACCAACTAGGACCCCTAATCTCTCAGAGATCACTTCCTCTAGAACACGATCTCATCCGAGAACACGACTTGCGACACAAGTCGGGCACCAAGCCACCGACTCTGACCAACGAGTCCTCGACCTCCGTCAGGCGACATCCTCAACAACCCCATCCGGGTCTAACACCGACGCCTGACACGGCTTTCATCACATGAACACGGTACTCATGTGGCACACTTGCTAACATTTTTCCCCCAACACTCCATCCTGCCAGTGCCAAGAATCATAATACCTCGAGCAACGGCACGGCAACAACACGTCTCACACAGAGGAACCAATCCTCCAATGCTCAATGCAACCTCAGGAATCCACCCGTAGCACCCAACGCTACGATCCTAAACCTGTGGGTTATGGGCCCACCACGCTTTCGCTGAGCACTTTGATCCACGCGCACAACCAAACACGGCAACTCGGGACTCGCCATCCCAACAATCCACAACTCGGCTGGCCAACTTCAGAAAATAGGGTGAGGAAAGCTCCCTTACCTTGAACCCCAAGCACATATTCACTCCCAAATCTGGCAATCCTCTGCAACTCTGCAGGCTCCAAACTGTCACGCATCGGAAAGTTCCAACACCAGCCAAGAATTCTCGCGGACACCACCCAACCGGCACTCATCCTTACGGAGCAGTGCCAACACACCCTCACACAGCAAGGGAAATGGGCACAACTTCTCACAGGCAACCACCTTGCCAAAGCACGGAACATGTCTCGCACAGACTTCATGGCACACAGAGGCCAACCAAATTCGGAAACATAATGCAAGACGACGAACCTTAGCCAAACACAATCTCTCCAACCAAAGTAGAAACCAACACACCTTCAACCAACGGAAAATATCCACGCTCGACCTGACCTCGAACCTCGCGCATGCTGGGAACAGCACCTTCCAGCGCCGAGAAAGCCATTACCTCGTCAGGTCAGCGCCTCCGACACACTCGGCGAGTGTCACGTCGGACCATGATCATAGCATCCCTCGATGCACCACCATGTAATTCCTCGAACTGTAACATGCCACGCCAAGAGCCGCAACACGAGCCATAATCGACAATCGCCGACGCTCATCCTCGAGTCCCGAAACCACCGCGGAACCTTCACAACTCAAGCCAAATCCAGGCGAACACAACCCATTCGTACGCAAGAGCGCAGGAGCAAGGACTTACTAGGACAACTCTGCCCAATCCTACCTTGAAATCCGCATGAATAACCAGGACCGACACGTCATTCCTGACGCCACAGAGCACGACGAGGACATCTGGCTCGAAAATCAACAACTCACCGAGAAGATCCTCCGCTCACCCGAGCGCACCTCTCGATCAAAACACCCGCTCTGCCACCTTAAACCACAATCTTAACACATCAGGGGCTGGATAAACCTCAAGCTGGAGTGGCCAGACTCAACAACAGCTCCCTCAGAGCACGCTCATGGCCACTTAACCACAACCAATCCTCGCCAGCCACCTGACCTCACTGCAAACACCTCGAATACAGCACCGCAGCAACACACCCGTCGGTAACCTCTGCCCAACCCAGCACCACCGGGGCCACCATCAAAGGGAGAAAGCTCTCGACCTCGATCCTCAGACCCCACGCCGGCATGAAAGCCGTGAACATCAACCACCTTCACAGCGCCAACGCCGCGCACTCAAGCTCTTACGCGAGAAACCAAGCAGAAAAATGAATGCAAAACCCTATGCCAGCTGTCGACTGTACTGGACCTTACGGACTCTGATCACTGCAATATCTTGAATTCCCATGTATGTCCACAACCACCGCTCTGATACCAGCTGTAACGACCTAAGATCCGGATATCAGAAAGAACCCGATACCATTCGAATCCTAGATCGCCGCCCACTAGCCGAGAGGACTCGAAAGGGCTAAAAGGAGTGTAGAGGTACAAAGAAATAGGAAATAAAGCAAGACAATTCAATAATTAACAGAAATAAATAACAACTACAACAATAGAGTCCAGTCCGACAGAAAGTACAGTCTAAGACAGGAAACATACCCAACACCGATTGAACACTCGGCCCGGCGAGCTGGCAACCAAGAACCTCCGCAGAGCACCCTCGAACCTCGAGGAAGAACTGCCGCACTTGAAAAGCAGGGGTGAGCCTCCTGTCACTGGCTCAGTAGGGGTCCCGCGGAACCCCAACCGAGAACAACGGCGGTAGCAGAAAGGAAAAACAACTACAACTACAGCAGGAACAACGAACCGGTGGCCGGTCAAAACTCGGCACTACAGCTACTCCTACTGGCAACGGAAAGAGGAAATCCCGATCTCACAATCAGGAACCGGACCACTCTAACACCAGACCTGTTAGTGTTGGTGTGCTACAGGCCAATTTCGGGTCGGGTAGGCCCAATAGTTGTACGATCTTGTTCATTAATAAAGTGGTGTTTGAGCGTAAATATGCGATTGTGTTACTTTACGTTGTCCTTAGGATATGTGGTTGTAAAGTCAGCTCGAGATTGGATCTCGAACATGAGACTTACTTTACATGAACACATACCTTAAATTGTTCCTGGTTGGAGGGTAATCACTCGGGGACTTTGATTACCTATTAAACCAGTACACATGATGTGTCAGTGACCAGTCTCATGGTCATTGGTGCGGGGCACCAACATATATGTGTAGGTGTATGTCCTTGGAGGATGTGCACTGAACTGATCCTCTATTGGATCTTCAGATGGTTGATTATATCTAATGTCAACTGAAGATCCAACGGTCACAGTAGCATCGTTGGTCCTTTGACCTGAGACATTGATCGGATCTTACACGAGGATTGGAATGGTTTAATTATTTAGCTAAGTGACTTTAACCATAAGTCATGAGTTGCCGAGTCATTAACCACTCCAGGATACGTGTGAAGATCATCAATGGTCAAGAAGGGATCGCTCACTGTCGGGTATATATCAGACAGTTAATGGGTCATGACATTGACGCTCCGTTAAATCCCTGGCCAGGGTCGTGTGAGTTCGTTTAGAACGGACGTCATACACTTTAAGGAGGTCATAGTCAAATGGCACGATCATGGGGTTTGACAGATACCGTACCCTCGATCGTACCAGACTCATAGAAGGAGCGAGGGATTATATCGATGTGGTAACTGTGGACTTACAGGTACCAGACAGGCTGGTTTAAACCCGGCGTCCTCTAGGATCACGCGGATTTGCTTGACCCAACGTGATCGAAGGTTCGGAATGAATTAAACTATTATTCGGCTCTTGTAGAAGCGAATAATACGTTTAATTTACTTCTAATTAGGAATTAGAAGTTAATTGGCCTTAAACTAGAGTGACTGTGGGCCTAGAGGATCACACACAATGGATTCTTGGGTGACGGATAATTATTATACAAATGTATGTATTATTTCCTTTTAATTCCTTTTGGAAAGGAGTGTAAACGGAGTTTAATACATATGTATAATATGAGATAGGACATATATACAGGTTTGGTCTTTTAGAACCATTTTCTAATAAACCTAAACTCTATATATAGCTACCTACGTGAAGATGATTCGAGCCTTCACTTCTTCCAACCTCTTAAGCTTAAGCAAGCACATAAGCTTAAGAGGAGGATTAGCCTCCCCCTTTCTCCCTCTTGCTCTCTCTCTCTCCAGAAGGTGATAGAGCCGGGGAAGGTCGTGCCGGGGAGGTACCGTCGCTGCGCAAGGGTCCGTGTGGATCTGCTCTAGAGGCCGTACAGCTGTGCGGCTCGGTTTCTCTGCATCGGGCTTAGCGGACAGCGTCGTTTCGCGCAAGGTGAAATACGCAACCCGTAATTAGGGTATTAGAAACACCGATTAGAGCACAGATTAAGCTTTCCATAACACTGGGATCGGGCAAATGAAATTTTTGTTATCCGCTGCGTCGCCCGTTGGTGCTGTGCGAAACCTTACAGTGGTATCAGAGCCAGGTTCGCGCTCTGGTCGGTGTTTTTATCGCCGTTAAGAACCGTGTTTTGGGGCATTCTTAAATCTTCAATTATTATTTGGAGACAGGAGTGCTGGGCATTTCTATTTTTCCTGGATGTTGGGCATCAGGAGAGCAAATTTTTTTAAATAAAAAAAAATAAAAAAAAAAATTTTTGTTAGCCCCGGAGTGGGCGCACTGGCCCTAGGCGCAGTGCGCCCGCCGCGTGCGCCGCGTGGGCGGCGCACGCGGCACCCGCGGGAGGGGCGGGCGGGCGGCGCCCGCGTGCGGGCGCGAACGTGGGCGCGACCGCCCACGCGTCCCGCGTGGGCGGCCGCGCCCATGGCTGCCGACGGTTATTTTTTTAAAAAAAAAATTTTTGCTTTATTTTTAATTTAATTTAATGCAGTATTGATAATATATATATATATATTAGATATATATATTAAAATGCTTAGTAAATTAAATAAAATTTTATTTCATAAGTTAAATAGTATTATCTCAATAGTAAATGTCGAATAGTAAATTTTATTTAACCGATTTGAATTTACCAAGGTGAGATAATTACTTTTTATCTTGAGATAAAATGGTAATAATTGAAGTTACTTCAGTAAAATTTAAGTTTTTGAATTTTTAATTATTAGATAATTAAAAAATTCAAATTTTAAATTTTATTGAAGTTAAATGTGAAAAATTCAATTATTTGAATTTTTAATTATTAGATAATTGTTAAATTCAAATTTTGAATTTTAGAAAATTACTAATTGAGGATAATTACATTATTTTAAATTTATTTTCAAACAAAAATTATTGGATAATTAGTTTGAATTTAAATTTAAAATTATTGGCATGTTTAAATTTTGAATTTAAATTTGATTATTGGATAATTAAATTTAAATTTAAATTTAATTAATTATCTCAATTAGATGCCCCTGTAGAAAATGATGGTTCTTTACGTGTTCTACTTTAATTATCTTGTATTGGCCTGCTTGTGTGTTTAATTTTAGTTAATCATGCTTTGATTTTTAAAATTAAACAAAGCTAGCCTGTTTTTGTTTGCACATCCCATTTTAAATTCAAAAAGTAAGGATTATTTTCAGAAAATAACCCTTGATTGATTTTATTTGAATGGGTTGGCAAGTGATCATGGACTTGGATTAATGTAATTAATTGGGGTCTGCGAACCTCCTTTCTCTCTCTGTTAAAATTCCAATGTACTTCTATCTTCCTCCATTGTTGTACTCGCCCTAAGGGCTGCTGGAATTTGAGTCACATGTAAATTAATTTTTCCGGCCTGCGTGCCGTGTAAAAGTTGTAATTAATGCGACGTCGGAGTCTGAAAGCGTGGAGCACACCCGACGAGGACGATCCAGCTGCTTCGGAAGCGGGCCGGATGTCTTAGTTACATTAGGGTTAAAGTCCATGATCACTTGCGTTTATTTTTGCATTGGATGCATTTATTTTGTGCAAACTACTAGGTACGGTAAATATATTGGATATATTTATATTACCACCTAGGGTGAGATCAAGATAAAATTAAATTCCCTCGCGTTTAAATTTTAGATCTGGTAAGCGTGGCTCTAGGAGTCGTCGTGGCCCTCCATCATTATGGAGTGAATGAACGTCTTCATTTCATGGATTTGTTGTGCTTTCCACAAGGTCCATGAGTTTGGGGGCGGGATTAAACTCCAAGGCTCGGCCTCAATGGGGTGAGAATTGAACTCGGCCTTGTTGTGCTTTCCACAAGGGTCGGGTCATGAACTCATTGCTATGAAGTAATGATGGTTAGATCAAACCAAGAATATCCTTTGTTGTGCTTTCCACAAGGGGATGATTTCTCGGGGGCCGAATATCGGATACTGCATTAGATGCAAGTGCTTGTTGACTGCCCTTGAGATGGTGTATGGCTTGTTGTGCTTTCCACAAGTCTCGTTGGGATTCCGACCCACTAGGTTGATCTCGTTGATCTCCCGTTCTAGATACTGAGGGTTATATAGTTCGATCGAAAAATAGTGGGACTAAGATAGAAAACCACAACTAAGTTAGAATTTGAACACATGCTAAGTTGTCTTTTATTTCTTATCCAGATTACAATGTCGTCGTCCAACCCTCTCCGCGGCATCTTGGATGCAAATAGATTAACTGGACCGAACTACTCGGATTGGCTGTGTAATCTACGCATAGTCCTTACCGCCGAAAAGATTGCGTACGTGTTGGACACGGTTCACTCTGAGCCAGCTCCTGATGCCGACGAGGGCGAGTTACTGACTTATGCCAAGTGGTCTGAGGACTCATCCCTTGCCCAATGTTACATGTTGGCCTCTATGGCTCCCGAGCTACAGAGGCAATTTGAAAAGACTGATTGTAGAAGTATACTTCTCAATCTACGCCAGCTCTTCGGGGAGCAGGGTAGGATTGAGAGGTATGACATCTCAAAAAGGCTTTTCAGGACACGGATGTCTGAGGGTTCATCAGTGCAGGCCCATGTACTGAAAATGATGGAGTGGATTGAAAGACTCAATGCATTGGGGTTCAAGTTGGATCTTGAACTATGCATTGATCTTATACTCCAGTCATTGCCCGATTCCTTTTCTTCCTTCATCATGAACTTTAACATGAACAGGATTGAAGCAACTCTCCCAGAGCTGCTCAATATGTTAAAGAGTGCTGAAGGAACCATGCAGAAAGATAAACCATCTTCGTCTGTAATGGTTATTGGCCGGGCCAACAAGAAAAGAAGGCCTCTCAAATATCCACCACGAGTAACAAAGGGAAGGGAAAGAAAAAGGCCACGGGTAAGCAACTCGCCAAAGTTGACAAAGGGAAGGGCAAGAAGAATGAAAAGGAAGACAAATATTTTCGATGCGGGGAAACTGGGCATTGGAAAAGGAATTGCAAGGCAATTCTAAATGAAGGTATTTTTGTCATAGACCTTAATTTGTCATATATGGAATCCACATCATGGGTATTGGATACTGGATGTGCATCTCATATCTGCAATTCTGTGCAGGTGCTGGCAAATAGAAGGCGATTGGGCAAAAAGGAGATTGAACTGAGGATGGGCAATGGAGCTTTAGTTGCTGCCAAAGCTGTCGGGACTGCACGCCTCAGTTTACCTTCAGGAGTCATTCTGGAGCTGAATGACTGTTATTATGTTCCTAATATTATTAAGAACATTATTTCAATCTCTGGCTTGTATAACATTGGATACACATTGCTTTTAATAGCACTGGGTGCTCTATAATGAATAATGGTTTGAATATAGCCAATGGTTCATTAGTCAATGGTCTTTATGTATTAGATACACGTTCTAATGTTATGCAAATTTCCAATGCTGATGAAGTGAATTCTGCATATCTATGGCATTGCAGACTTGGTCATGTAGGTGAGAAAAGAGTATCTCACTTACACTCAAATGGGTATTTGAATTCGTTCGAATATAAGCCATTTGATACCTGTGAGTCGTGTCTCATGGGAAAAATGACCAAGGCTCCCTTTGGTGGACATGGTGAGAGGGCTGTTGACCTTCTCGAGCTCATACACTCGGATGTGTGTGGACCCATGTCCATAGAAGCAAAAGGAGGTTATCTCTATTTCATTTCTTTTATTGATGACTTCTCTAGATATGGCTATGTGTATTTAATGAGACATAAGTCACAAGCCTTTGAGAAGTTTAAGGAATACAAGAATGAAGTAGAGAAACAGACTGGTAAAAGTATTAAGGCTCTTCGATCGGATCGAGGAGGTGAATACTTAAGTCATGAATTCACTTCTTATCTTAAAGACTATGGAATAGTTTCTCAGTGGACGCCACCGTATACACCACAGCATAATGGTGTATCCGAAAGGAGAAACAGGACCTTGTTAGACATGGTCCGATCCATGATGTCTATGTCAGGACTACCCTTGTCTCTTTGGGGCTATGCGTTAGAGACTGCGGCTTATTTATTGAATAGGATCTCAAGTAAATCAGTTCCTTCTATACCATATGAGATATGGAAGGGCAGGCAATCAAATTTTAATCACATTAAAATTTGGGGGTGTCCTGCTCATGTAAAGAAGAACGAGAGTGATAAGCTTGAGTCGAGAACCGATAAGTGTAGGTTTGTGGGATATCCAAAGGAGACGTTTGGATATTATTTCTATCACCCTTCTGAGCAAAGGGTCTTAGTGGCCAAGAGAGCTGTATTTCTGGAAAGAGAATACCTACTCCAGAAAAATAGTGGGAGCCAGATAGAATTGGACGAGGTCCAAGAACAACAACCCATAGACACACACTCATTAGATGAGACTGTATCGGTTGATCCTATTCAAGGTGAAACACTGACACTACGGAGATCTGGTAGACTACCGAGAGAACCTGAGAGATATGTTGGACATGTCTCAGAGGGGTCCTCTAAGGTATGTATCGATGAGGATGATGATCCTCAGTCGTACCAGGAGGCGATCCGTAGTGTAGACTCCGAGAAATGGCAAGAGGCAATGGATTCAGAGATCCAGTCCATGTACACCAACAAAGTTTGGAACTTGGTTGATGTACCCGAAGGGAAGGTCCCTATCGGCTGCAAATGGATTTTCAAAAGGAAAATCGGTGCAGATGGACAGATTGACACATACAAGGCTAGACTAGTGGCGAAAGGATATCGTCAAAGGCAAGGCATTGACTATGACGAGACGTTTTCGCCGGTAGCCATGGTTAAGTCAATCAGAATCCTCCTTGCCATTGCTGCATACTTGGATTATGAGATCTGGCAAATGGATGTGAAGACAGCTTTTCTTAATGGAAACCTGTCAGAAGAGGTGTACATGGTACAGCCTGAGGGATTCACCTCCAAGCCACATCCTAATAAGGTATGCAAACTTCAAAGGTCCATTTATGGATTAAAGCAGGCATCTAGAAGCTGGAACTTAAGATTTGACGAGGCTATCAAATCTTTCAACTTCATTCGGAATGAAGATGAACCCTGTGTTTACAAGAAGGTCAGTGGGAGCTCAGTGACCTTCTTGGTCCTTTATGTTGATGACATCTTACTCATTGGGAATGATGTAGGGATGTTGACATCAACTAAGTCTTGGTTGTCCAAGACTTTCTCCATGAAGGATTTGGGAGAAGCATCCTATGTGCTGGGCATAAGGATCTATCGAGATAGATCTAAAAGGATGCTAGGATTATCCCAATCCATGTACATAGATACTATCCTCAAAAGGTTTAGGATGGAAAATTCCAAGAGAGGTCTCATTCCCATGAGACATGGAATTTGCCTATCCAAGGGGATGAGTCCTAAAACTTCTGAGGAGGTGGCACACATGAATAAGGTACCCTATGCTTCGGCGATAGGGTCAATCATGTATGCAATGCTATGTACACGGCCTGATGTTGCCAATACTTTGAGCATTGTCAGTAGATATCAGGCAAATCCAGGCGAAGAGCACTGGAAGGCAGTAAAGGGCATCCTTAAGTACCTGCGAAGGGCTAAGGATCTTTTTCTGCTTTATGGAGGAGAGGACTTACAGCTTAGAGCTTACACAGATTCTAGTTTCCAGTCAGATCCAGATGACTATAAATTCATGTCTGGATTTGTATTCATGTTGAATGGAGGGGCAGTCAGTTGGAGAAGCTCCAAGCAAGACACGACTGCAGACTCGACGATGGAGGCAGAATATATTGCTGCAGCAGAAGCTGCTAAGGAAGCCGTCTGGATGAAGAAATTCATCTTGGAACTTGGCGTAGTTCCCGAGATAACAGCTCCCATCCCATTATTTTGTGATAATAATGGGGCCATCGCTCAGGCAAAGGAACCGAGATCTCACCAAAGGTCAAAGCATATTCTCAGGCGCTTTCACCTTATTCGGGAGATTGTTGATCGTGGAGATGTGATGGTAGAGCGTGTACCGTCAGAAGACAACATAGCAGATCCACTGACTAAGCCTTTGACACAGACTGTATTTGAGCGTCATTGGGATAAGATGGGCCTCAAAGTTGTGGGCAATTGGCTGTAGTTCAAGTGGGAGATTGTTAGTGTTGGTGTGCTACAGGCCAATTTCGGGTCGGGTAGGCCCAATAGTTGTACGATCTTGTTCATTAATAAAGTGGTGTTTGAGCGTAAATATGCGATTGTGTTACTTTACGTTGTCCCTAGGATATGTGGTTGTAAAGTCAGCTCGAGATTGGATCTCGAACATGAGACTTACTTTACATGAACACATACCTTAAACTGTTCCTGGTTGGAGGGTAATCACTCGGGGACTTTGATTACCTATTAAACCAGTATACATGATGTGTCAGTGACCAGTCTCATGGTCATCGGTGCGGGGCACCAACACATATGTGTAGGTGTATGTCCTTGGAGGATGTGCACTGAACTGATCCGCTATTGGATCTTCAGATGGTTGATTATACCTAATGTCAACTGAAGATCCAACGGTCATAGTAGCATCGTTGGTCCTTTGACCTGAGACATTGATCGGATCTTACACGAGGATTGGAATGGTTTAATTATTTAGCTAAGTGACTTTAACCATAA
Organism: Amorphophallus konjac; assembly: GCA_022559845.1. Classification (NCBI taxonomy): domain Eukaryota; kingdom Viridiplantae; phylum Streptophyta; class Magnoliopsida; order Alismatales; family Araceae; genus Amorphophallus; species Amorphophallus konjac. Next base: position 329,491,862 of record CM040124.1, on the reverse strand, counting down.
GTCATGAGTTACCGAGTCATTAACCACTCCAGGATACGTGTGAAGATCATCAATGGTCAAGAAGGGATCGCTCACTGTCGGGTATATATCAGACAGTTAATGGGTCATGACATTGACGCTCTGTTAAATCCCTGGCCAGGGTCGTGTGAGTTCGTTTAGAACGGACGTCATACACTTTAAGGAGGTCATAGTCAAATGGCACGATCATGGGGTTTGACAGATACCGTACCCTCGATCGTACCAGACTCATAGAAGGAGCGAGGGATTATATCGATGTGGTAACTGTGGACTTACAGGTACCAAACATGCTGGTTTAAACCCGGCGTCCTCTAGGATCATGCGGATTTGCTTGACCCAACGTGATCGAAGGTTCGGAATGAATTAAACTATTATTCGGCTCTTGTAGAAGCGAATAATACGTTTAATTTACTTCTAATTAGGAATTAGAAGTTAATTGACCTTAAACTAGAGTGACTGTGGGCCTAGAGGATCACACACAATGGATTCTTGGGTGACGGATAATTATTATACAAATGTATGTATTATTTCCTTTTAATTCCTTTTGGAAAGGAGTGTAAACGGAGTTTAATACATATGTATAATATGAGATAGGACATATATACAGTTTTGGTCTTTTAGAACCCTTTTCTAATAAACCTAAACTCTATATATAGCTACCTACGTGAAGCTCATTCGAGCCTTCACTTCTTCCAACCTCTTAAGCTTAAGCAAGCACATAAGCTTAAGAGGAGGATTAGCCTCCCCTTTCTCCCTCTTGCTCTCTCTCTCCAGAAGGTGATAGAGCCGGGGAAGGTCGTGCCGGGGAGGTACCGTCACTGCGCAAGGGTCCGTGTGGATCTGCTCTAGAGGCCGTACAGCTGTGCGGCTCGGTTTCTCTGCATCGGGCTTAGCGGACAGCGTCGTTCCGCGCAAGGTGAAACACGCAACCCGTAATTAGGGTATTAGAAACACCGATTAGAGTACATATTAAGCTTTCCATAACACCGGGATCGGGTAAATAAAATTTTTGTTATCCTCTGCGTCGCCCGTTGGTGATGTGCGAAACCTTACAAGACCTACCGAGGAAACACTCGCGACAACCCTGCCGCAGAAGTCTGCCTACACAGGCACGACCAACCGGGACCACATAGTCCCATACAGGCACAGCGAAGCCTCGGCAATCCCTACCGAGCACCCCTGACAACTACCTCGGAATAACACGCTGGAACGGTCCAGAAACTACGTCTCGCAGACGGGAACGGAACTCGGGAACAAGAGAGTCACGTCTCACGTGATAGGAGTACCTGTCCACTAGAAGCAAGGCCGGATGCGTCCACTGACGATTTAGTCCACAGCCTCAGGTGTCTCGCTACGGCGCCCCAGGCGGAGACTGAGACACCGTACAAGTAACCACAGAACAAGGGTCTAGTCGGGGTCATGCTCGTCAGCACGCGTCCGAAGTCCCCGACCACATGTGTACACACTGACTGACTGCGCTACGTCACGCCCTCTAGCTGGTTCGTCCTCTCGGCCCGGACTCGAGCCGCCACAGTAGGAGGCCCACGGCAACCAGCCTAAAGTCGTCTCTCGGGTAGCCTCGCCACCACTCCCTGGTGGGACCACACGCGTGTCGAAAGGCTACGACTAGTGGGGAGTCACTGATGTGATCACTCTCCAAGGAGAAACGCCGAGAAACACGCACGCACCCTACGCGAAAGTCGAGAAGAACCAAGTGGCGTCGAGCCACTAGACTCTGGACAGTCCTCTAGACTCACTAAATCCAACGGTCCTTGAGTCACAAGACTTAGGGTCAAGACCGTTGCACCGAACGGCTCCACGCCATCAATCTGCCCTAGTGTCAGAAACCACGGTAGCATGAATATCGAGGCAACTCACGAGCTACCGAGACCATCCCCTCAAAAGGGAACTCAAGAGAACTCCAGCCCCAGACTGGGTGACTGGACTCACAGTCCAAGGCCACACACATGGCCCACGCGAAAAGCACAGAAGCACGATTCCCAAGATAGCTCACAAGCCGCCATGCCGATTCCCCATCCCAGGGAAAAGTGAGAAACCTCCAGTCCCAGGCTGAATGATTGGACTCGCAGTCCAAGGCCATACACTTGGCCCACTCGGGAACCGTCTTCCGAAGAAACCCACGACATGTCGGGGAAACCCCACCGCACTCACACCGATACACGGTGACTCGATCGAGCGTAACACGAAAGCCCAGAACACATGGGGTCATCTAGACCCACCACACCTATGGGCACACTAATCGAGGTAACACGGTACCTCCAGACACCCCAAAAATACGGTCACGGAACTCACGGGGTGTCCGGAACATCTAAGTGGCCAAAGGTCAACCACTGGGTCACACCCGGGTCGACCGGAGACCAACACACACAAACGGACACAACGAACACAAAAAACTGCCTAGCGGTCTAACCCTAGACCGCCAAGAAGGCTAGCGGTCCACCCTTAAACCGCTAAGGGATGGCTAGCGGTCTACCTCTGGACCGCCAAGTACCCTGGACTCACGAACCCCTGGCAGTCTACCCATGGACCGCGAAGCACTGGCTAGTGGTCTACCTCTCGACTGCTAAACCCCCGGAACACACGAAACTCAAGCGGTCCTAGCGGTCTACCTCTGGACCGCCAAAGACTCTGGTGGTCTATCGCGTGACCGACAGCCTTAAACCGACATAGGGGGACCCCTAGCGGTCTCCACATGACCGCTTGGCACCCCTAGCGGTCTCTGGAACGACCGCTAGGTCATCCCGAGCCCGAAAACGACAGAAACTGCGGGAAAGTCCATTCCACGCCCCGTTCGCACCCACGCGAAGGGGAAAACAAGGGGAAACTAGTCCCCTACCTCTCTAGCACCGAGAGGACCCATTTAAACCACAAAAATACTGTTAAAACACTAGATCCGGCTCACTCCCTAAAAACATGTATTTCTCCCAAAATGCAAGAATAAGCCCGCTCGGCTCACCACGGCCTACCAAAATCCCGGGAAAGGAAGTACACGAGCTGGGGATCCATCTCCCTACCTCCACCAAAGATTTGATGTGCCGTGGACGCCGATCCATGAAGAAAACATCATTAAAGCTCCGCCGGCTCGCGATCCCATGAACCGCCTCCACCATCGCGATCCTCGCTCCATCCTCGCCGCTCCACGCCTCACGATCCTCGCCGCCTCGCCACTGTCCAACTCCGTCGACCGCCGGAGAAGGGAGGGAGAGAGGAGAGAGCGTGAGAAGAGAGAGGGAGGGAAGAGAGAAATGAGAGATGGGGAGAGAGAGAAAAGGAGGTTAGTATATATAGAAAAACCCAAAAATTTTGAAAATTCAAAAATTTATGAAAAATTACCTCCACGATCGTCGGGAAGAGCACAACGCGCTGGTCACGTCCCAGGGTCGGAGAATGCCACGGTTCACCCTGCACAAAGTTCCGAAGCCATATCAGGGAAAAACACACGTAAAGCACAAAATACACTTCGGGACCCACAAAAGCTATCCGATCCTATAAATATCCAAAAAATCAGGGGCGTTACAGCCCAGGCTTTTGTCAATTATTTATCTTATTATGATGCCGTATTTTTTTCTCTGTTTATTTATAAGAGAATGAGAGTGGGAAGAGAGATGAGAGAGTAGAGAGAGAAAGTAGAGAGAGTAGAGAGAGAAAGTAGAGAGAGTAGAGAGAGAAAATAGAGAGAGATTAGAGAGAGTAGAGAGAGAGAAAATTAGAGAGAGAGATTAGAGAAAAAGAGAAAAAATAATAAAAGGGGGAGGGAGAGTTGGAGAATGTGAGAGGGAGAGAGGGAGAGGGAGAGAGAGAGTGTGTTGGGAGGGAAGTGAGAGGAGAAATGAGAGAAAGAGTTGGAGGGGAAGAGGGGTTCCGGAGGTGGGAGAAGTAGAGGGGGAGAGGGGGTATATAAAGAGGTGTGATGGGAGGATACGAATGAGGGATATGAGAAGGAGAAGGAGATAAGAAGGAGAGGGGAGGTGGCGTGGGAAGGGGGGAAGATAAAAAAACGTGAAGGAAGGAGGGGGTATGAGAGGGTGGGTTTTTGCATAAAAATTCATAAGAACTTAACAATAGCAGGGTTTTCAAAGAATTTATTTATTCTATTTTATTTTTGACCTATCAAATGTTAAAATTTGAAAATATGTTCAACATGAAATTTATAGATCTTTGAATTCTCTATCCAACGGACCTAATATTGACCATATTCTGACATTTCTATGAAAAGTTACACATTATTAAATTGAGATATCTATTTAATTTATTTAATAAAGTTTGTTAAACTATACCGTTCAAGGTATTGGGCTTTAATTAAGATAACATAAAATTTATATGGACTCTAAATATAAAATATTTAATTATCTTTAAGTTTCGGATAGATTCGGGTGTTACAGATAGAATGGCAGCAGCGATCTACGCACGTCGAAGACGATCTCAAGAACTCGTCCACCTTCTCTGTGCGCAGTAAGAAAAGAGAGAGACAAGAAGAACCAAACTCCAATGCGAGAGTTCTCCGTATTTTTTTATTCCATGGGTCAGACGGAGAGTCTCTTTTGTAGACTCTCTTCGGTCGATTAGGATTCTCATGACCCTTCGGTTCTCCAACAGTCGCACCCCTTTAGATAAGGGCATTAACTTTCGAAGCCGATGTACCCAACGCCCTCTAGACCAAAAAGAAGAAGATACGCTAGCGCCCTGCCCCTGCCCGGCCTAGCTTGGAACCACACGTGTGTGCGTGTGTGTGTGTGTGGGATAGCACAACTTTCTCAAGTTCCTAAGAACAAGGAGTCAGAAGCCCACTAATATATAAACCCACACAACATCTTTAGTTTTTTCAATGTGTGACTAAAGCCCCACATCAACTAAAGAACACAACTCACACATTGTAAACATTGGATTTCTCACGTCTCATTTCCAACACACCATACCCCAGCGACCACGCCAAGCTGTTGAGCGCGGAAGAGTTCTTGGCGATGCAGACGATGGAATGGACCTCAGCGAGGTTGTTGGCTTGCTGGCTGTTGCCTTGCAGATCTTAGAATGGGAATCCCTACCAAGGAAGGAGCTATGCCATGCCTTGGAGGGCATGGGCGCGCTGAGCTTGGAAGAGTTATGGGCCTCTACGAAACCCTGAATACCAAGTGGTCCTGGAGGGCCCCTCCCCCTCCATCGCAAGATCGCCACAAGCCTCCTCACTATCAAGGTCGGCGCCACCGTGGGCAACCCTACGGACATCTCCATGGTGCGGATGCAAGCCGACGCGATGGGCGGCTCTCCCAGGCACAGTGTCGAAACTGCCGCGGCGTGGGCGTCAACAGGCTCTAGCGGGGGTCCTCCCTGACGATGAACTGGGACATGATCGTGACGGCATCGCAATTGACGACGTACGACCAGGTGAAGGAGGCGATCTTGGAGAGCTGTGCCTTGGTGGACGGGTTAGGCATCCATGTGATGGTGAGCTTGATGGCCGGGTTCTTCGCGGCAATGGCGTCGAACTCGGTGGACGTGGTGAAGACACAAGTGATGAACATGAAGGTAGAGGGGGGGCGCTGCCACTGTAGGCGGGGGCACTAGACTGCGCCCTGGCGATGATGAGGGTGGATAGGCCGATGGTGCTCTACAACGGCTTCATCCCCCAATGCGGTTCGTGTAGAGGCGGAGCCAGTGACGGAGTCAGTGATATTGGGAATGGGAGTAAATAAAATTTATCTAGCAAAAAATATTAACCTTTATTTAAGTATACTACATTTTACAATTGAGTTATCTACGACAATCTTAATATTTTGAAAATGTTATATTATTATCTTATTATTAATACTTTCGATAATTTTTTTAATATATGTCAATTCACATAGGAGGTCAAAAGAAATTTACACAGGGCAAGGGCCCCCTAGCTCTGCCACTGGGCAAAGCTCTTGCTGGCGGTAGTCGACCTCCTCAGAGGTTGGTCTAGGAGACCCCCCCTCTACGGCGCCCCCCTCTCCCCGACGACCCCCCCCCCCGAATCTCTCTCTCTCTCTCATCACCGCCACCCCCTCTCACACCACCACCCACCTGTACCGCCATCTGCTGTCCCCACCATTGTTGACTCCCGGAGATCTCTATCTCATCATCACCGCCCCCTCTCACACCACCACTCACCCTTATTGCCATATGTCGTCTCTACCATTGTTGGCTCTATTGGCACCACTATAGAGAGAGAGAGAGAGATGGTGGGCCACTGTGGCAAAATTGCCTAGGTGATAAGAACCGGACATAGATTTGCAACTGTGTTGGGATTGGACATGTTCAGATAAATATTTTGTACAATAAATATATTTTAAAAATTCCCGTAGAACTATTAGATCTTATTCTAAAGGACCGAATAAGCATTTCTCTTAACTATTTTATGCAAAATGATGGACAATCGAATTACTAATGTCATGTAACACTTATTATTTGTAGTCGGAAGGGGCAAGACAACTTTAATAGTGGCGAACTGAGTTGTTAAGAGACAAGTAGAGCATTGAGCGGAGCGTCATGCACTGGTCCTTCTTCTGGGACTGGGAAGAAGTGTCTTCAGAGAGGGAAGGGGGCGAATGGAGCTAGATGGTGATGCTAGAACCGAGCCCCTCATATATTAGTTAGATTGTTACTTAATACACAACATAGTACATCAGTGATCATATTTTTTATATGCTAGTGCTATAGGCTATGCACTAATATCTCGTCTCATGAGTGCTCAAGAGAATACCCAATTCCCATAGATCGCGGCACCACATCACACTCACATAGGTGGATCTCCAAGGGTACCTGTCATGGTCTATATATACCCTGCGCCTTGATCCCATTAAGAGCATAGCTCATCTTGGTGCCGTTACAGTAGAGCACTAATCATCATTCACGGGGATAGGTATACAAAGAAAGTAGTGCTCTCTAGTTACCCAATAGCTCGTATTCCACATTGAACCTACTTCATGGGATCTCCAATCACATAGGTTGGGTATCTGTTATGGTAACTGACTATGGGATTTCAACCCTATCCCCCTCGATGATTCAAGTACTAGCCTCTTCGCTAGCCCTTTTGTGAAAGGATCTGCAAGATTATCCAATGATTTTATAAATTCCAATGAGATCACACATTGTGATATTTTCTTTCTCACAGAGTTCCATCTAATACTCAGATGTCTTCTCTTTTCATTAATTATAGTTTGTTTTACTTTATCTATCACATAATGACTATTACAATACATAGAAATTAGGAAATCATCACCATAGTTCTTTTCTTTCCTTACTCTTTTAGGTCTTTCTACAACAAGTTCAGGTTCTATAATAGAAGTGTCATGTTGAGAGGGATTGTGAGATGGTGTTTCTTCTTCAATATGTCTTGTGATATTATTTTCATGGGAAAAATATTTTCATAATAAACAGCATCAGATGCTCGTATTTCAATAATAGTGTTGACACTTATTTCACTAATGTTAGATTTTATAACAAAGAACCTGTTAGTAGCACCATTTTCAGCATATCCAATAAATATGGCATCCACAGTTTTAGGGCCTATTTTCCTCTTCTTATTTTCAGGGATTTTTACTTTTGCAAAACAGCCCCAAACGTTTAGATTGTTTAAGTTGGGTTTTCTTTTACACCATAGTTCATAGGGTGTAGTTTCAATATTCTTATGAGGTATCATGTTTAAAATATGGCATACAGTTAATAAAGCTTCCCCCCCACATATTATTGAGTAAACCAAAATAGGTTAACATTGAGTTTACTGCATCTAATAATGTTCTATTTTTCCTTTTAGCTATACCATTAGATTGAGCAGAATAAGGGACAGTTGTTTCATGTATGATACCATATTCATCACAAAATTAAGTAAAATCATTAGAAGTATATTGTCCTCTTCTGTCAGACCTAATCTTTTTGATAGTTTTCCCTATTTGATTTTCTGCTAAGTTTTTATAGATTTTAAAATTTTCTAAGGCTTCATCTTTGAATTTTAAGAGATATATATAGCAAAATCTAAAGTGATCATCTATAAAAGTTATAAAATATCTCTTGCCATTTCTAGTTAATACATCATTTGAATCACATATATAGATAGGAATTAAATTTAAAAGATCACTAATCCTTTTAACAAATTTAAAGGGATGTCTAGGGAGTTTTACTTCAACACATGTTTCACATCTAGACTTATCATTTATATTCATTCTTGGAATTATGTTTAAGCCCATCATTCTTCTCATAGTCTTATGGTTCACATGGCATAGTCTAGAGTGCCATAAATCACTAGATTCCATATTGATGACAAAAGTTGGGGAATTGGAACACAAGTTGATATTATTGACAACTTTGGGACAAATTACATTTAATTTGAACAATTTTTCACTAACATAACAATTTCCAATAAAATTTTCAAACTTAGTAATTACAACTTTTCGTGACTCAAATACTAACTTATAATTATTACTATTAAACAAGAATCCACTAATTAGGTTCCTCCGGATGGTAGGCACGTGCTGGACTCCTTGGAGAGATAGGACATTCCCTGAAATTAACTTCAAGTCGACTCGTCCTTCCCCCACAATTCGAGAAGTACCGGAGTTCCCCAAAGTCATGCTCTTGTTGGTGGCCTGATAGGTGGCAAAAGTATGTCGATCAAAGCAAACATGAGTGTTAGCCCCCGTACCAATCCATCAATCATTAGAGAAATTAATTAAATAAATTTTAAGGATGAAGGTTACAAATCCATTGGAAGGCTCAGAAAAGGAAGCTCCAGAGGTTATCATGTTGACTTGAGGAGTTGAAGTTTGGTTGCGATCATGGCGTTGGAACCTGGGACGAGGTTTGCCACTATTATTTCTGTCATAACAGTTCTCGACAAAATGCCCTAGTTTTCCACACACATAGCAACACTTCTGATTAAATTGATTTTTGAAAATTTTTCTTTTAGCCTTATAGTTTTGATTCCTTTGATAATTGGTCTTCTTTTGATTATGGAATTTAGGATTAGGATTTTGGAACCTAAGGTTATTGCCATTTCTATTTCGGTTGAGGTTTTCAGTCAGGTTGACATTGGAAGAGTTTTTAGATTCAATAAGCTTTCTTTGTTCTTCCTCAATTCAAATGAAACATTGAATCTCATCCGGTGAGATCTTAGAATGTTTGTGTTGAAGGGATCTAACAAAGTTATGCCAAGAAGGTGGGAGTTTATCTATTAAGCATGACACTATTAAATTTTCATCCATATTTTGACCCCTTGTTTTCATTTCACATACTATGTTGATAAATTCATGAGTTAGTTAAACTACGGACACGGCATCAGACATGGTAAAATGTAGAAACTTAGATGCAATAAAACGTTCAATTCTAACATTTTCTTTACTATATTTATCTTCTAAAGTTTTCCACAGTTCACGTGCTGTAGGAATAGAACAATACATGTCATACAATGTATCATGCAGGTTACTAAGAATTCGACCATTGCATAAATAGTTCATTTCCTCAGGGGTGTATGCAGGTTTGACAGAAACAATGTCGACTATAGTAGTGCATTGTTGGCAGGAGTGGATGACTTATGAGTGTGGGCCGTATCAGAAGATGATGGCATATCCTTTGATTCGCTTATAGCAGAGAAGAGACCAAGAGATGTCATAAGAAATTTCATCTTCTGTTGTCATCTCTTAAAGTTTGTACCCGAAAATTTTTCAGGCCTTAGGTCATCCATACTAGACAGCGAATATCCAGACATAGCAAAAAAATTTCCGTTTCAAAATTGTTGGAATTATTTGGGGTAATTTGCTAGTCCAGATATATGAATAAACCGATTATTAAACTATTTTACTATAATAGCAAAAGAGAAAAATAAGTTTAGAATTACTTGATTGGGAGAGAAACATGTCTCAGATGATATTATCTTTGAAACAGAAGACGCCCCCTCCTCGTAGCATAGGGTTCACTGACGTTTCGTCCTTGAGATATGACTCAACCTCGTGACCGAATCTGATCACTATTGATGAAGCCCAGTTAAGAGCCCAGTGATTCGAGCCCACATCTAAGGTCTCTTGAATCAACAACGTGGCTTCATTTCCAACAAAATCTCACGTGAATCATGTGATCAAAACTTATCTTTATTGGTGTAAGCCCATAATTTGATTAATATCTATCCACTATTGTTGCAGTGCTACATTTTTTCATACTTTTAAATCTTCCTATGTAAAAGTCGTGCGTATTTTCCTTCCTACCATTTTTGTCATTTCTCTTGACAAAATTTTCAACTTTCTTATTTAAAACCCTAGTTTTACATTTCTTTGTCAAGTTAAAGATTAGGTCTGCAATTGAGTGGAGGTGAATGGGGGTCCTCGTTCACATATAATAACTTATGAGTCGGGGATCAAAATATTAATCATGTACATTGTGATTTGTCCGCGCATTGATTGAAAATAATAATAATAATACATGATTGAATCTTGGACCAACTACGTCACATTCTAAGTTTTTTAAAAAAATGTCTATTTACATAAGAACAAAAACAGACAAACCAATAATCAATGATATTATTTTTTAAAATTTGTATATAAAAATTCTTATTAAATATTTTTTTATAAAAATATTTTTAAATATATATTAACAGAAATATCACTATATAAATCTGAATTGTGTAAAATTATCATTTTTATTCGTAGATGTATCATTTTTATTAAAAAATTATAAAAAATTAGTTAAATAATATTTATACACTATTTAAATTAACATAATATTATGTCTACTAATATATTTGTAAAAATAATTTTGTTATAAATTCATTTCTAAAAATATTTTTGATGTACATATCTCTTTTTTTTCGTCGGAATATGTACGAGTGATCCAATCGTAGGGAGGATAAGTCTGTGTAATCTCAAGTACTCCCCTTAAGTAGGGGATTATTTTGACACCAATTCTATCCTACTTGAGCAATTAACTATTTTGATTTCAAAAGTCTCGTCGCGAACCAGAATGGTCTTATATATATATATATATATATATATATATAACTCTTTATTTTTTAAAATCTGTTTAAACATATTTTAAAAAAATAAAGGCCACGCACTTTTAATGCATAAAAAATGATTAGCCTATTATCAATTTATTATTATTATTATTATTATTATTATATAGTCTAATTTGAGATCAGACGACTTAAACAGATTTTTAAAAAATAAAGATCACGCACTTTTAATGCATCAAAAATGATTAGCCTATTATCATTTTTTATTATTTTATTTTTTAAGCATCTAATCAGTGATCCTTCTTCGAACATATGGATCAGTCGACCCTATAATAAGTTACCTGCTGAAAGCGGACAGTGCAACTAGTCCTTTGAAATCTATTGCGTCGGGTCGGGTCCGGCCCGTTCCAACGATTAGTCCTCGTCCGCACAATCCGAACGTTGCCTTTTCTTCTCCAGCTTCCGCCGCTGCCGCTGCTGTGGCTGGCGGTTGCAGCCGCCGTTTAAACATCTGCCGGTGGGGATGAATACCTCACAGCCGACCCCTCATCCCCCGACTTCAAGGAATACAGAAGGGCGCCACTACGTGCTCCCCCGGCCAGATGCCCTATCAGGTCCGTTTTTTCTACTCTCTTCTCTGTTTGCTAACTGCGTGATCTCCATTTTTGTTTGTCTACTTCGATTCATGTCCTGGGTTGGAATTTTGCTGTGGGTGGCCTTGGCCTGTTGTTCTCAGATTATTTCTGCTAATTATTACATCCGCCTTTAATGCTGGCTATCTGGCTATTGTGGGCTTGTGGTGAGTAGATTGTGTGTTCCTTCTTTTAGCTCGAGAGTGGATGTTGATGTTCAGAACTGTCTCTGTATGTGTGGCGAAAATACAGTTGCTAAATTGTATGATTAATAGAGTGGGAAGAGAAGATACAGTGCAGAACCGATGGCATAAGTAGGCATCTGGCTCGCCATGGATGCAATCCTTTTTTTTATCTTATCAAGTTCAGCAGTGAACTTGACAATTTGATATCCGATTTGATGTTTCCTAAATAAATGAAAATGCCATCTCAAATATTGCTGATGGTCTGTAGAACGAAATTGGTAGCGTCGATGCCAAATTCATTAAATTGAAATTGTCGCTTAAATGCCATTTCTCTATATTTTATCATGTGAAAAGAGCAGTATCATTTCTGATTCTACCATCAAGTTTTCAAGGGACAAAAGAAGTGTGTCCGAGTTTCGTAATACTTTTAATTTCTCGTGTAATATTATTTTGTGAACATATTCTCATATTTATTAATGGAAAAGACCCTGACTGATCGTGATTATTACTCATGCATTGAGCCAGATGATACAGCGCTCATTAGTTGGAGTTCTCCAAGGAATAAATAGGGAAAAATTGTATTTGCAGCTCTTTTTATGATACTCTCCAACTAAAGACTGTCTAAAATAATCCTTTACTTTCCATCCAATAGTCGTAGTGGAAATTCTGTGCCAAGGTACGTAATGTTGTAATCCTGTAACCAAACACCCTGTAAGGCAAGATACAGTGGAGAGAGAAGAAGAGATGATTAAGATTAAGTTATCTTTATGCAAGGATGATATGGTGAATGGTTGATGGGCTCATCTAGGAAGGGAATTGTCAGCTTGACAAGGCATTGATATGTCATAGATTTCATCAGTACTTGCATGGAATTGTGTCCAGAGATGAAGTGAGATGTAGTCCTGCCCTGGCTGTTCTGGTGGAATCTACGTACAGCTTTCCTTGCAACTGGAGCTTTCATTAAGAACTGCAGGTATATGCACTTTCATGGACATTTTAGCAAACCTAAATCTGAATAAGCGCTGAATGAAGTACGTCTGTATGGCCAGTGCATATCAGGAACTCAACATGTATAATGAAGCACTGGTTGGTATGAGGGCTTGCAGGGACATTTCCAGTTTTGTGATTACATCCAGGCTCAAAGTTTAACATGCACGTATAGTGTAAGAGGAACACTATGAATCTGATCTGGTTTTCAAAGATCTTCTCACCAATGGTCCATATCTTGTGGATCTTGTGGACATAAATATGCTCTATGCAAAGGAGTCATGATCATTTTTTTGCCTTGCCCACAAGCCACAGGGTACTTTTCTCTGGCGCTTTAAACCTCTCTCAAGATGGTTCAGCTCTAACCTAATGCTTGGTTCTGAATCGCTGCTGGGCAGTGGCCGCGGTGCGATGAAAGTGCGAACACTTGAATGCTTATGGAGGCTATAGAGTGTTACAAGAGAGCCGGAAAGTGTAATGATAGATGAGGAACAATGTTATACCAGTTGCGAAGTTACACGCGACTTTGGGCTTTCTGAACAGACTGCACGCATATATATAGGGGTGGCATTTAAAGATGGAAACTGAAGATGGCCAGGAGCCAAATATGTTAGGAGCTGAAGATAGGAAGGAACAAACATCTAAAAATTGCAAAGCTGTGAAAATATTCAGAAGAAGAGACCCAATGCACCCCATTTGTTGGCTTATACCAGTCAAACTTTCTCGCCTGCTATTTGAAACATATGAATAAAAAAAAGAAAATGTTATTTCCAAAGTGTAAGGAAATAAAATTAATTACTGTTTATATTATGAGAATTGCAGAAACATTAATTTCTTCCGCTCGAAAGCTCTATACAGGAATGCAGTGTTAGATGTCTGTGAAAGGCGATGTTGGATTCTCATTGCATCATGGATACTATACAAGTTGGTGGATTCTCATTGAATCATGGAAACTATACAGTCAAGACTGTTTTCTTACTACGTATGCTCTTCTAACATCTGAGAAGACAGCAAAGAGTCTTCTGCAAGATCTTAAGATGGCTCAGCCCGGTTTCTTCTGAAGACATTGTGCAATATTTTGGCCTATGTCTTGGTGTTGTATCAATTATTGGCCATTGGAATTGTCCTGAAGCTGGATGGAGGAAAATAACCAGGAAACATTGGAGAACAGAAAGCAGTACCTGGAATTGTGGTGCGCGCAGGACGGGATGTGAGAATTGGATTGACTTTTCATGTACAGGAATAGCAGCTATTAACAGCTCAAGGATGATCAAACACATGTAGCCTATCGTAATCAGTGCTGTCCCTTCGAGCCGAGAGGATTCAGAAATGAGAACTTGCTAGATAGCTCCAGAAACTTGAAACATCATGATGGGGATTGCTTATAATTTCACAAAGTTGCTGAATCCTGGCAACCAGGGACGTGAATTTCCTGCATGGTGCAACGAAGAGGGTAAAAGGGATGATCCAGATTCCAAATTCTAGTATCAGCATCACTTCAGGCTCTCCCCAAACCTAGCTTCAGTATCTGCCGTCTTCCCTTTGTGCTCCAGAGGACTTACAGATACTGCCTTGGTTCTAGTTGATATGTATGAAGGCCGATGCTGCAAGCTGATGTTGCCACCTCCATTTGTCTTCTTTACGATGGTTGAGAAACACTTGAACAGGGACAGAGTCCAGGGTTTAGACGAGGAGAATCCACTTGGGCTTTCCACCAGATGGTAAGCCAAATGATGCCTCAATTGAGTTGTCACATTGTACAAGACCTAACCATTATTGGATGAGTTGTTGGCTATTGCATTGAATGAGAAAGGATAAAAAAAATAGTGATTGACCTAATGAAACAGAGCTATTAACACAACCAGGTACACAAAAAGGTGGCAAATCTGGCAATCTGCACGTCCGTACACCCCTGTAAAGCACGATATGTTTGTTCTAATCTGGAAGTGTGCCGACGCCTGTTAAATATTATTTTCCATTATTGATTATCCTGGCATCTAGTTTAGATATATATATATATATCTTAGCATCTTACACCATCACCGGGGACAGACACCATGTAGGGTGCCATGCCCGCCTGCGCTTGGGCACAGCATGCCACATCTCGTCTAACCAAACCTCACGCGATCTAAAAGTTGGAAAAATGAACATATCAAACTTACGCTTGAAGGGTAGATTTAACTTCTAGTACCGTCCAAATGTAAAGATCAAATGACAAGGACGACGGTAAATCCACCTAAAGTGGGTGTGCCATCTTGTCATTGCTCATAATTTTTAGCCTGCCGTGCTAGGCGACGTCTATAATTTCTTGTACGAATGGAATCGCGGAGACCCCCACATTAATTAATTCGGGTTTTGTGTGCAAGCTAATTGCCATTGACACGTTTGGATGCTTGCATTCCGCCAGAATCAATATGGCCTTCACGTTGTTCCCAACCTTCTGGCGATGGCATCCGAGCAGCATTTAGATAATGCTCATGGATAGGTGATGGTGCCGCCATGTCGGTAGCCGACGGGTGAGTTGAGATGCCCCTTCCCTCTCACCACATGGGCTCAACAACTTCATTGATAAACTTGAAGAGGCAGGCAGGCAGGCAGGCAGCACCAACCCCATGGTGGGTTTCTGACAAAGTATATCTCAATCTCTCTCTCTCTCTCTCTCCCCCCTTCCATCCACACGCACGCACGCACGCACATGCGACAGAGCACGTGTCTGCACGTGTGTGAAACGTACGTGTGTGTGTGTGCACGTTCACATTCGTGTATGCAGGTGTGCACGTGTGCGTGCATGTGTTGGTCCGTGAGTATACTGTTGCAGCAATACCTGTTGCACACGGGGGTGTCCAATTGTGCCATATCATCTTTGCAATCTCCCCCTCTTCATCGGTGCACGTTGTCATAACATGATGGTCGAACATCATTGTATCTGATCAACGTAACACATGTAGCAAACGTGGATATGACAAAACTATAATCTCTAGGTTGTGGTATGTGTTGCCGTATGAATTGTAGAGCATAATAAGGAGCTGTGTGGGAACGATGTGGAGGTTTGTCTTTTCATCCAACTCGTTACGGCCCTATGGGACAACTCCAACCAGACCCGACCCAAGATCCAACCCAAGAAAGGGGAACCAGGAGCTTGAATCCGACGTCCTTAAACCCGTTGACTCAGTTGATCCGAGTTCAGTCAGACCCAACGGCGTGTTAGTAGGTTGCGAAGACTGTAGAAGGAAAAGAAGAAATGATAGATATACTTAATGTATTATTAAGGTTTATATTTCTAAAAAAATTAGATACACATTGTCCGTAGCTATTCGGAGGTCCAACCTGACTCAACCACCGAGGGAGATTGGTTGAATTCGTACCCACTCCAAACTAGATCCAACCCGATTCGATATTATATTTGACATGATTATTTTTCAAGTTAGGTCGCCCAAACAGCGATAGGAAGACAATGGGCCTCATTCTATGGTTAGTTTAGCCCCTCTTTGATATCGGTTTATCTCTGAGTTAACTCAAAGTTAATCTAACGATAATTTTTTAAATTTTTTACGTAAATATCTCTCTAAATATCAGTTATGTCAAATATACTCATCATTTAAGTATATTATCAAAAATATCCTCTAATTAATCTTAAATGTTGCAACCATGTCCCTGTAATTTACTGACGTCGACGGGAGGCGAATATTCCGTGAAATATCTTATCTATCGTCGTTAATTGCAGTGAAATGAGAGATATATTTGGCATAACCGATATTTAGAGGGGTATTTATGTAAAAAACCCAAATAATTTTACTGCTTAACTCATGTTTAACTCAAGTTAAATCAACGAAGATTATGGTAAGGGCATAGTTGCAACATTTAAGATTAAATAGAGGATACTTTTGATAATATGTTGAAATGCTAGGTATATTTGGCATAACCGATATTTAGAGGGGTATTTACGTAAAAAGTCCTAATTTTTTTTATGTTTTGATCGAGAGGTATAATTAATCAGATTTAACAATGGGTTAGTCATGAATTATTCAGGAGTTTTAAAACCCACCTCGGGAGGTGGGTTAAAAGTTAAAACATTTGTCCCGATTTGTTATACCTTTCTCCTCTCTCTCTCTCCCTCTCTCTTATTTGTTTGTGTAATAACTTTTATCATTGTTAAATTTTTAGTTAGTAATATTAATAATATTTTTATCAAAATTTGTATTATTTTAAAGATATATTTATCATATAGAATCTACTAAAAATATTTATAAAAGTTAAAAAACAAAGATATTAAGATCAATAGTAACTTTTAAAAATATTTATAATCTTTATTAATTAGTGAGATTAATGATGTTATTTTTTTAAAAAAATATTTTCATAGTATATTCAACTTATAGAATATATTAAAAATATTTATAAAGTTAGATATAATATAAAATTTTAAAGATAAACAGTAACCTAAATCCGTAATTAATGCTGCTTTTGACTTTTAAATTTTAATTAGTGAAATTATTGATGTTATTTATCAAAAAAATTATTTCCAGGATATACTATATTTATAGAATATATTAAAAATATTTACAATTTAATATAAAATATTTTTTAAAGATGAACACTAACATAAATATGTAATTTGTCATTCTTATTTTTAAATTTTAATTATTGATATTATTTATGTAATTTATCAAAAAAAATTTATTTTTATGGTATATTCAATTTGTGTAGCATATTAAAAATATTAAAAAAATAATATAAAATATTTTTTTTAAGTTGAACAGTAACCTAAACCCGTAACTAATGTTATTTTTGACTTTTAAATTTTAATTAGTGATATTATTGATGTTATTTATAAAAAATTATTTTCATGCTATATTCAAATTATAGAATATATTAAAAATATTCTAAAAATAAAATAAAATAAAATTTTTAAAGATGAATAGTAATCAAAACCCGTAATTGATAACATTTTTATGTTTTGAATTTTAATTAATGAGATTAACTATGTTATTTATCAAAAATACTAATGATGTTATTTATCAAAAATATTTTTATTTTTATGATATATTCAAGTTGTAATATATATTAAAAATAATTTAAAATAAAATAAAATAAAAATTAAAGATGAATAGTAATCTAAATTAGTAAGTAATGTGCATGTGTGTGAGAGAGAGTGACATGAGAGAGAGAGAGAGAGGAGGGGAGAGGTAGAGAGAGAGATAACGAGAGATATATTAAAATAATTAAAAAATATATAAATATAATATTTTAATTATCATCGTTACTAGATTAACTTATTACTTATCAGATCTGGATTAAAAATAAGTCAATCGACCTCCTTACTCTCAGATTAACTCTCCTCTTATCAAACTAAAAACGAGTTAACACTGAACTACTTTAATTGAGTTGAATTAATCTATCCTTTACCTAATTTCATACCAAATTCCGACTTAAAGAAATCGATAAGTACCGCAGACAAAGACATTTATTAACAAAAAAGAACATTTGGAAGTATAAAGATATGAGGTCAAAAAGACGAATCACACTGAATAGTAGACGACGATGTGCAGGGAGGACAAAGGCGTTTAATAAAAAACAATGAGCATTTGGAGGTACTTCAAAGATAAGGTCAGATAGCTAATCACACTGATATTAGTAGAGGGCGTCATGTGTGCAAAAGAGGGACGTCTTCTCTTTTCAATTAATGAAACAGAGTTTTAAAAAAAAACACCGGAAAATTTGGGAAGGAGTTTAAAAAGAACTAATCCCCATTTTCTGACGTGTAACAAGTAAGATCAAAACCAAATAGAGATAATTTAATCTGATCCACATCTTATCTTGTTTTGATGCCAAACCACCCGGAGAACAGTAAGGAATGGACAGACTTGGCTTGGGCATATCATACGTGCATATACAGTGAACTTAATCGTGTAAGCTTGTTTAGGATCAGGGAAACTCCTGGGTACCCTGTCCAAAGAATAATATACAGCTGCCTACACAGAGTTTCCACCACGAAAACCCGGAAATTTGTGCACTGTCACATCTGCAAGGTGCCCCTGTGTGTCCCCTGGTCCATCCAAACTCTGGCAACTTCCAACCTGCAAATCCGAGATAAAATTGAATGATCTCAAGCGTGAAACGAGACGTCGCCATGCTACTTATTTGACTTCCACATCTGCTGAACAGGGGAATCCTCTTATTGATTCAGCTCCAGGCAGGCCACCACCTCAATAAAGTGCCAAATTGCAGAGTCTTATGCAAATGCTTATAGGCACTGGTGCTATCTTCCTGCAAGCTGCAAAAATCCAAGCGATGTTAACTTCTGGCCAGCATTGCACCCGGTGGAGAGTAGACGACCGGGAGGACCATGCGGATTTAACCATTATCAGCTGCATATGTTGAATGGTGAGATGAGCATCAGTTACGCATAAGGATGCCTGGATGGTTGTAGCTAGAACTGGTAGACTTGACAGTTGGTGTTACTGGACTTTCCTTTGTGACCGCACCTAGAACTGCCTCAGAACTGCTTGTTTGGCTGTCATCAGCATGCCCCGGCCTCACCCACTTCTTCAAGTGCCCTTCACGACAAATTGTAAGCACCGATTCGTTTGTAAATATCAAACCTGAAAGGGGGTCTAAGTCTGCACGATGTGCCACGAGGGGAGAGAGTTTGGGCACATCTCTAGCGCTCGGAGAGGGTTGAAGTGTGCTCACTGGGTGAACGTTATCCCAATATGCAGAGTGGCTTCCACAGCTATACGTAGGAGATCCACCAGAGTATCGCCTCAATGGCAGGACGATCTCATCCATCACCAGGTCCCACAAAAGCAATTGAGTGTCCTGGTCACAAAAACAGAGAACGATCTCCACCTGAATCCATAAGAATGATGCAATAGAAAAGCAATGTAAATAAACACACACAATGTGTCACAGGCAGGTCCCACCCACTACTTTCCTCTCTCTCTCGTGCAGGTAGTGGGATGCGGCGGGTGGATGGGAGGTAAAGAATTTCTACACATCGGATTAGAGATTATACACATATGAAAGGTGGCATTTAGAAAATCAACAATTGTGTTTAAGATAATTGTCTCCTTGGTCTACCCTGTCATTTCTAAAAGTATTGACGACATCCATGTTGAGCAATGTCAAGTACCATCATTTTCCCATTATTAAGTCAAACCCAACCTTCTCCAAAAACTGAAGGATGTTGGATGGTATGCATAGGTTGCCAACAAATGCCAACAAAGTTAACTTCATACGCTAGAAATGAAGAATATGCAGTCATCTCATTTTACAAAAAATTAGCTAACAGAAAAGGTTATGCATGTCTCTCACTCCCTGCGCTCGAACCTACTTTAAAATTTTCCCTAACATTAATCTCAAATGAAAATCTACTAGTTCCACCCCTCGCCTCTCATGATTTTCTGAATGTTTCGTCTCAGATCAATACTCACTAAACCCCCTTCCCCACCCCCCCAACCCCCAAAAAAAAATCCAAGAAAGAAAGCCATCAACAGGATGGTCCAGCCCAAGGGCCATCAGGTCTAGCCCAATTTTAGGCCAGGTCGTTATCCATTTTCCAACCATTGGCCAAAAATTGGGCCAAAAAGCCCCAACCCAACTCATGGGTGGGATGAAATCAGGCCCAAGTGCTTGAGAAGCGAAGTCCATTGGCTTTCTTTCAAAAGAAAAGATTGTTTTGTTGATTTCACATCTCAACCACCAATGAACACCACATACAGTGCACATGCGCGGACCACACTTGACTTGGAATGAGCAAGCAGGCCAGCCATGTTCAGAAGAGAAAGTAAAAGAGATGGCTTCCGATGATGGTGCCCAGCAAGAGCATGCTGCCTTCTTTGGCCAGGCCGGCCAGACTTGGGTCTGAGACTTTTAGAAATCTTATGGCCTGGCCCACCCCAGGACTAAAATCATCAGGTGACGCCTTCCACATTTTCTGCTACTACTCTCACTTACATGACATATGCCTAACATCCTTAATGATCTAATCATGAGCCACTCACTGACAGGCTGAAAATTTAGGATCTCTCAAGGGGGACGACTCTTACCTGACCAACAGAACCAAATCGATACATAACATTTTCTTCTGCGTTCTCTGAAGTCGGTGCAGACCAGTAAGAGTCAAATGCAACTCCACTGACCTGCCAATCAACTAATAACATAAGACAGTCATCACAAAGCTATCAGTAGAGGATGAATTAAAACCTCATAAAGCACACATACCCATGAGTTGTGTCCTTCACCCCATGCTACAACCTTCCGATCTTCCATACTCCAAATTTGCACTAAATCATCTTCACCTCCAGCCAAAATGTATTTTCCATCCAAGCTGGGAATAGATTATATACAGGGTAAGATAACATCCAAGGGAGAAATCAGAGACACTTCCCAGTGGGTAGAACAAAACATCAGAAAAGTTCAGGACTAGACAAACTGATAACACGCCCTTTTGAGGAAAATCCTCATGACAGTTAATAGGCTTCAAAAGGATGACCAAAGTCGAAATTTTGAGAACTAGATGTACATTACCTCCAGGCACAACATAATAAAGCACCATAGTAGCTTTTCCCACCGCACACAAGTTGCTCCTTTGAGTAGTCAAATATTCTGAGGTAACCTGCAAATAGAACTCTTTGACTTTGATTCCAGAACATCAGTACATGCTGTTGACTAATTATAAACAGTCTATGATCACACAAAATACCATCTCTCCCTACGGTAGCTAGGTGTGTTCCATCTGCTGAGAATGAGATGCTATTAATTGACCCTTGACAAACATGCCATCTAGCGATAGGATTGCTCTGCAAGCAGACTCAGAGAAATCAAAGATTGGCATTAATCGATACATGTTACCCTCCACTACCCACAAAAAAATTACGTTCTTACTGAGAGCAACTATGATTCAGCCAGGAGAAACTCCACGCTTATCAAGTAACAACACAGGAAATCAAAGCATGTTGTATATGGGATTATATTCAAACTAAACAGAACAGCAATAACTCTTGAATAGAATTGCACATTTACCCTAACACCCCACCTAGTACGAAAGTTTGCAGTTCAGCCTTCATCCTCCATACCACAGAGGGAAAAAGTATTCAGTTCAGTTTCAATACAGTTTCAATACATGATTTCAGGGAAGAGAATAACAGTATTTGCTTCAGTTTGACTCCTTGATATCCTGGAACAAGGGAGGAGTATTCGCTTTTCCAAATGTTGCAACAGAAGGGCTAAGAGGCTTAGATAGTGATGCAGGACAGGTCGGGATGGGCCTCTTCCTTGCTAGCTCAGTCACTCCTTTTTTCCTGTTTTTTTTTCTATCCTTTTCTTTCTGTCTTTTTTCCAGCCTCTGCTACAGTGTCAGAGGAGAAACGAGAGAGAGGGAGAGAAAGAGAGGGAGGAAGGGAAGAGAGAGACAGAGTGATGCAGGGAGAGGGAGAGAGAACAGGGGCCGCCGGCGGGGCCTCAGTAGCCGGTGATGTCAACGGCGGCGGCGACTGCGGTTACGGCGAGAGAAGGCGAGAGAGGCCTATGATGGCGACGGGGGCGGCGGCTCTTCTGGAGATAGCCCAGCCGTGACAGGGCAGTGGGGTGCTGCGGCCAGCGGGTGATGGTGCAAGAGCAGCCACGGGGACGACGGCAGCGGCTCCAGCGGCGTGGGTGGGTGGCGCTGGAAGCTGTGGGGACTGCTGCCACGACAGTGGCGGCTGATGCTGTTGCTGCTGCAGCCGGCGGTGGTGGCAAGTAGCTGGGCGGTCACACGGGCGGCGGCGATGGTGGATGGGGTTACGTCCGGCGCAGGAGGACGGCAACAGCCCAGGCAGGGGGACCACCGGCGCCTCCTTGCAGCGGCGGGTGCGGGAGAGAAAGAGGGAGGGACTGAGCAGGTGGGCCGATGGCTTGTGACGTCCACTGCAGGGCCGACCGGCGGGGACGGCAGCCACGATGGTGGTGGCGGAGGCCGCTGCTGCTGCGCCGGCGTCAGAAAAGGGGTAGGCAGCCGGCGGTCGTCCTTTGGCGGCTGCGTTCTGTGAAAGAGGAAGAAGGAGGGGGTTCGCTGGTGGAGAGAAGAAAAGGAAGAACAGGACGAACAAGACGTGGGAGAGGAAAGAAGAAGAGGAGAAGAAGGAGACAAGGAGAGGGGGTTCACGCCCGGGGCTTCACACCCTACAGGATCCCTTCATGGAAGGAGAGCCATCGGCCAATGCAATTTTTTTTCAACTGTTCATCATTCAAAATTAGGGCTATAGTGAAATTTTTATAGAGACTGTTTACACGCGGAATTTTCGGATGTCCAATTTCGTTGGATGAATATGTGTATATTTCTGCATATTTGTTAATTCCGCATTTTTGGGTTTATCAAACGATTTAGGGTTCGTGTACTAGACTTTTCCCCACCGACCGGAGTCAGTGTTAATTTACATCGGACAAGTCCGAACACCTTTGACTAACTGTCAAAGAACGCCTTTTGCCTCTATTTGTTGTGACATTAATGATCTTGATGATTGCCCATGACGGGTACATACTCTTGCAAAGAAATTTGGAGACTTCATTTCTTGGGACATATGTACTATGAATTTCAATCGGTCCTTTAAGACCTTTACATATAGTCCCGATTGTATAATTGGGTCTTCGGGATTACATCAAGTTGCAATCAGAGCCTTTGAATTTGCTTTCATCTGCATTTGGACATTTGAATTTACTTTTGTCATGATCGGATCATTGAATTTTTTTTTGTTCCCTAATCGGACGGTTGAATTTGAATTCCATCACAAGGATCGTTGGATCGCCAAGACGATCACCGTTGGTCCATCGGAGTTACTTCATAGTCATGATCACTCTTTTAATTGTGATCAGACCCTTAAGTCGGCTTGGTGTCCATAAAGAACATTTCTACCTGAGGCGAGATATATTTGTAATTTTTCTTCATCAGGATATTTCTGCAGCTTTCCCAAACATTGGGATGTTATTGGAATTTCTGACTCTTTCTGGGTATTTCTACCTTTTTTTGGAAATAGCCCTGTCACTTCCTGACTTCTTGGGCATTCCCTTTACTTTTGACTTTTCGGAACATATTTGACATTTCTTGACTTCTTGGAGATCGCCCCGTCGTTGGACTTCCTGGACGTTCTTGACTTTATTTCTTGACTTCTCGAAAATAACCATGTCATTAGACTTCCTGGATATTCCTCATCTTCATTTCTTGACTCCTCGAAAATAACCCCGTCATTCGACTTCTTGGGTATTCCTTGTCTTAATTTCTTGACTTCTCGAAAATAACCCTGTCATTCGACTTCTTGGATATTCCCCGTCTTAATTTCTTGACTTCTAGGAACTAGCTCCATCATTCGACTTTTTGGGTATTCCTCATCTTAATTTCTTAACTTCTCGGAAATAGCCTCGTCATTCAACTTTTTGGGTATTCCTCGTCTTAATTTCTGAACTTCTCGGGAATAACCCCGTCATTTGACTTCTTGGATATTCATCGTCTTAATTTCTGAACTTCTCATGGCTCCATGAAAAGATACATGGATTTGGATGGTTAGCCATTAGCCAAACCCAGGAGAGCACACACTGCTTCAAGGAAGGGGTGTGATCCCGCTCCACCGAGTCGTGCAAACGACGTAAACCAGAACGAGTATTTTGATAATTTTGAGACACCACAAATGGGGGTACTCCTGCAATTTTTCTGCCATCGGGGGCATTTCTGCAATTTTCCCACTATCGGAGATATTTCTGCAATTTTTCCACTATCGGGGGTATTTCTATAATTTTTCAGACATTGGAAGGTATTTCCGTAATTTTCACACAACTGGGGTTATTTCTGCAATTTTCTGGATAGCAGAAGGTATTTCCGCAATTTTTCCAGGAGTGGGATTATTTCTATAATTTTTTGGACAACAAAAGATATTTCTGAAATTTCTGAACAGTAAAAAGTATTTCTACAATTTTTGGATAGCAGAAGATATTTTTCATAATTTCTCAAGTTTCTTCATGGACTTTGGCTATTTATAAAATTTGCATGGTTCCATCTTCATTCCAGCAACTTTGATGATCAAAAGATCATATCCCAAGCGGGGGACGCACACCCCTTTTGTGGTTTTTAGTTTAACAACCAAACATATTGAAATCTTCAAGCCACCAAGAGCTTTAGAAGACAACAAAACATCTTGGAGTTGAAAGCCTCTAAGTGCTCCTGCGCGATTCCTCCAAGCTCTGGCGTCATCTTCCCTTTTTTCTCTCTTTTTCGAGTGTAGCCAACCTCCTCCTTTTATAGTGGTAGGAGGATGTCAAGTGAGGGTGCATCCCCCGATGGATTGTGGTGGGGGTGAGTTCTTTGACCTTTAATCTTCCCGTCTCTTTCTCTCCCCATTCAAGACCACCCCCGGTGGTGCAACACGAAGGAGAGGGGGGGAGCCTCTCCCGGTGGCGTGCGCAGGCGGAGAGAGGGGGGAAGCCTCCCCCCGATGCAGCAGGCCCGAGGGGGCTCCCCCCGGTGCAGCAGGCCCGGGGGGGCTTCCCCCGATGCAAGTGGACCGGGGGAGAGCTCCCCCGGTGTAGCAAGGCCCGGGGGGGTCTCCCCCCGGTGCAGGTAGAGATGAAAGGGAAGAGGGGGAGGGCGGCTCCCCCTCCCCCCCCCCTTTTGTGCAGCCAAAAAAAGCTCTTCTTCTGGGATTTTTTTTAATCTTTTCTAGCATTCCTCGCAGCAAAGGACACGAGAGACTTTTTTTGTTTGTTTGTTGTGCTCTCTAAACGCCGTCTTGTTGTCCCTTGACTCCGGGATAATGACAAATTTGTTCAAGGCCATGGAAATGTTCCAATGACATTTAAAACTTAATCTTGTGTTGGTTTAAGCCCCTTGGTGCATAATTTCACACCGCATGTTCGATGTTTGACAAAATATCCACTCGTCATATTCGACTTAATGTGAACTTTAAATAATTGCGTGGCCTTATGCCGCCCGCCAGGCGTTTTATACAATGTCTAAGTGTAGATTTTGGAGTTGAAGACTTGACTTTGTAGAGCGAGTGTGCAAGACTTTGTGCCGCCCTTCTTGTGTTCGATGAAATGTCCATGAATATCTTTATGATGTCGATGGTCAAGCATCGCTTCATGTCATACCATAAAGCATCTTAATTTCTGAAATTTACTATAATTATCAGAAATTATGAATTTTATGAGGTTCAACAAGGACCAAGGCCCCTTACAAACCCTGTCAAAACTAAAATTACATAAATACCTAAATACCCTAGAAGAGGCCCAAACATGAGAGGCCCATTAGACTCCAAACCTAATTTTTTGAAAAGTGGATGGTACCACAAAAGTATATTAAAGGAGAAAAGGATGTACAACTTCAAAGCTCTCACAAAAGCTCCTATCTCAGAAGACCTGCCCAAGAGAAAGGACCTCTCTAACTCCCCAACAAAAAAAAGAGGGGTTAAAATTCCCCACATTACAAAGTTGCTTACCCCAAAGAGGCACTATCTCACAAAAAAGAAAAAATATTATCCACAATACAAGCTTCGCTTTTGAAGATTCTATTGTGCTCGGTCCATAGTGCCCAAAGTGTGGCATGAAGGATAAGCCACCAGATGGTATTGTCACCTTTCATGTTCCATCTCCTGTGCCACTTGGAGAAGATTTGGAGAACACCCACAAAGTGACCTAGGGGCCGCTGAAATCTTTGATCGATCCTCTCCCAACCCCCCTAGCAAAGATGCAACCGGTGAACAGGTGATCCAAGCCCTTCTCAACATCGCCGCACATACAACACAAGGTAGGAATATGCTGGAGAAAAGATGCCACCTTATCACAGGTGGGAAGGCGATCATGAGAGATCCTCCAAACCAGCATCTTCATCTTGAGAGGACTCTTGGGAACCCATATCTGCGATGCACAGAAATGCCGCACTCTGCCCTCCGAAATGAAATGGTATGCCGACTTAACAGAGAAACCTCCCTCCTTCTCCCATCTCGACCGCCAAGTATCCCCCCTAGTCGTAACCAAAGAGAAGTCCAAAAGGAAAGTCAAAAAATGCCCAAGCTGGTCCATCTCCTCCTGATGGATATTCCTCCTAAATTTGGGGGCCCAAATACCACCGCCTAAGTCTGCATCAAAAGACTACGCAACAGTCGCTGAAGGTGCTCCTGCAATAGCATAAAGCGAAGGGAAATTCTCCGCCACCGAGAAGTCCCGCACCACTTGTCCTGCCAAAAAGAGCTTCTCTCACCATTTCCCAGACTTATCCGAACACTAGCTCTGATAAATTCGACACACGACAAGATACCTCTCCATAAAGGGGAGACATTATAAGTGGTCGGTGGACTCAAGTTCCACACTCTACAAGAGGAATAATACTTGTGTCCAATCACCTGCACCCAAAGACCTCAGTCCTCTGTCTCGAGCCTCCAAATCCATTTGCATAGTAGTGCCAAGTTGAAATCTCTGATGTTCCTGATCCCCACATCTCCAGCTTCCTTGCTCTTACAAACTCTGCCCCAAGAGATGTCATGCCAGCCTCTGTCTTCGTTTGCACTGTCATACTAAAAAAATCTAGCCTGGATCGATTCCTGCTTTTTCGTTACTGACTTGGGAATCCTGAAGATGGAGAGAAAATAGGTCGGCAAACTATCCAACACAGATCTACATAAAACCAGACGTCCTCCATAAGAGAGGAGTCTAGCCTTCCACCCTGAAAGTCTGGACTCATATCTTTGTACCACCACCTGTCAATCCTTACAGTGAAGATGCCCTGGGAAAAGAGGAAGGCCCAAGTAAGAGAAAGAGAATTCCCCAATTTTGCATCTGAAAATACCCAATGCCCGGTTGAGTGATGAAGCCTCCATGTTAATCCCTACTAATAGGCTTCTGGAAAGATTAACCTTCAGACCACTGATATCCTGCACCATCTGGAGCATCAACCTGGCATCAGACATCTGCTGCTCGTCATCAATAAGGAAGAGAATGGTATCATTTGGATAGTGAAGATGAGTGATACTAGGTAGCAGACTATCGTAGCTAGAAGCCACTGATAACTCCTGTTGTCTCAGCTCTCAAGCACAGCCTGCTCAAGATGTGTGCAACCAGCACAAAGAGAAGGGGAGATAGTGGATCACCCTAACGCAGCCCTCTCCCACTAGAGAAGTATGGGGAGGGCCACCTATTAATAAGCACAGAAAAAGAAGCCAATGAGATGCACTTCCAAATCCAACCAATCCAAGACTGGTGGAACTCCATATTGCGGAGTACCATAAGTAAGCAGCTCCAATTAACCCTAACATAAGCCTTCTCAAAGCCCAGCTTGAGCACTACTCCCCTCTTCCTCTACTGCTTCATAACATATAGACATTCGTGAGCAAGGAGAAAGTTCTCCTGCATATGTCTTCCTTTGATAAACGCCCCCTGGTAATTACTGATCAGACCCCCAATGACCCCATGAAGCCTCTTAGCAAGCACCTTGGCAATAATTTTATAAGTGTTGTTTAACAGGCTAATGGGTCTAAAATCAGACAAGTCATGAGCACCCATCTTCTTAGGAATCAACACAAGGAGGGTTTTGTTAATGCCCCCCAAATGTACCTCCACTCTCTAGAACTCTTGAGCAGTAGCAATGAGGTCTTGTTTGATAATGTCCCAACAATGCTGAACAGATACCATCGGAAAGCCAT
Organism: Amorphophallus konjac; assembly: GCA_022559845.1. Classification (NCBI taxonomy): domain Eukaryota; kingdom Viridiplantae; phylum Streptophyta; class Magnoliopsida; order Alismatales; family Araceae; genus Amorphophallus; species Amorphophallus konjac. The sequence continues at coordinate 329,463,400 of CM040124.1, read as the reverse complement.
CTGGCCTAGGGGTCTTGTCCCATGCTAGGGAGGAGCCGCCACTTTGATCTCTTCCTCTAAGAAGGGGCTTGCCATAGCCTCACTCTCAGCGGGAGAAAGTCATGGAAGCAGCTCCTCTGAAATCTCTGGCCTGCAGTGCTCCTCCTCGGTGAAGAGGGTAGAGTAGAAGTTCATGGCATAGCGTCTGATGTCATCCTCCCTATGTAAGTATTGGTCTCCAGCCTAAACATAAGCAATATGGCTCATCCTCCTACCCGAAGCCAACCTGTGAAAATACGTTGTGTTCTTGTCTCTTTCCTTCACCCATTTCTCCTTACATCTCTGCTTCTAGTAAATCTCCTCCCATATGAGAATCTTGTCATACTCATTGCGAGGATGCTCCCTACTCTCCTTGACCGCTTCCTCCATTAAACCTGCCTCCTCCAGTTGATCTAGAGTCTCAAGCTGATGAAGAATTCTTTCCTTCTCCTGCCTGCTAGGAAGTTTCTTGCTGCTACCCCATCTAGTGAGAGCCAGGGCCAAATGCCTGAGCTTCCTAATCAGAGTAGCCATGGGAGAAACAAGGGGCCTATACCCCTCCCACACCCTCCCTACAATAGGCAAGAAATCTGCCTCTCTAAGCCAAAACCTCTCAAATCTGAAAGCCTGGCTCCTCCTCTGACCCGACTAGTCTTTAAGAGGATACGCTTATGATCAGAGATCGGCCTTGGCAAACAGGAAGCCTACACCAGAGGGAAATGATCCTCCCAGTCTGAGGACACCAAGAACCCGTCAAGTCTAGAGCAAGAAGGAGCCGCCCTCATATTGGACCAGGTGAACTGACTATTCACTAAACCAATATCAATGAGGCCCGCCTGCTGGATGAAGTCACAGAAATCCTCGACCTCCCCCGAGTTCTGCAACTGAAGTAGTAGCATTGAAGTCGTCACCCACACACCAGGGTCGCCCAAAAGATAGGTGAAAATCAAGAAGCTCCTGCCATAGCAATTGCTTCCCTTCCCTGGTTTGAGGGCCGTAGACTCCGGAGAAGACCCAAGCGAAGCCATCCCTGAGACAACGAAAATAGAGAGAAATAGTCCAATGTCCAACCTGCCTCCCCTCCTCCATTTCCTCCACCTCAAAGGGGTTCCACAACACTATGATCCCACTAGCCCTCCCCACCGCTGGAGAGACCACCCCCTTCAAGAGTCTAGTACCCCCAATCTCCCTCAACAACCCCTCATCATCCCCTTCGCACTTGGTCTATTGCAAGCAAAGGATATCCACCTTACACCTCCTCACCATCTCCCTCACCATTCTCCTCTTCTCACCTCCCCTTAGCTCCCTCACATTCTATGAGAGGGTCCCCATGGTAACTGAAAAAAGCTCCCCTCTCCTCCCTCCTGCTCCTCCCCCTCCACCTCAACCACTTCGCCATCCCTACCAGTCTTCAACAAGGACTTACCTTTCTTGGCTTCCCTTGCCCGAGCTGCTAAACCTAATAAAAAAATAAAGCCCAAGAAAAGATAACATACCTTTTTTTACTCCAAACTCAACTCAATTAAAATAAAAATGACTTGATACGTTTATGAACATCCGCATAAATATCGCCAACATACGACACGCCAATCAAGCTAACTGTCTGGTGTCACGAGTCTCGCTCCGCATCTATCACAAGTCCCGATTTCCGTCAATCTCCCCCGGTTCAAAAAAATTTGTCCTCAAATTTTGAAATGTTGAAGTAGTGCGAAGACTAACCCAATAGGACAAACATAGAACTCTATGCAGAGTCATATCAAGAATTTCAAAATGTAGCTCAACATACGCCTCGCAAAAATCTAACCATACCATATCAACATGAGACGACTCCAAGAGTAACTCGGCATCAAGTGGTGCAACAGTCGAAGCAACCTCAAACACAATGTCATCAATCAAGTCTAACCCAGAAACAATAAATAAATCCTGAATGCATATGTCATCGGACACGACTGTCAAAATACTCTCAAAGGATGAGTTAGTGGTAAGTGCAGAATCATATATCAAATCCAACCCGGAATCGACAAATAAACTCTGATCCCACACGTCTTGCAAGACAGGCTTGCATCTCTTCTTCATACTCCTCGGCCAATGTAGGGTCGGCTTCATGAATCACATCCTGAACCGGTGGTTTGGCACTGGTAGAAATATAATTGGACTTGGGAAAATGAATGTTACCCCTCAAATGTGGTGGCTAGAGAATGCAAATAAATTGGTCGGGGTCTATGGTAGCCTGCCGCTCTACCATCCAATCTCATCCCAAACTGATGTAAGAACCCGATGGAGTAATAGCGCACCATGCTCTATCAAAATAATGAACCATTTTCAATGAGGTGCCACCTACAAACTGACGATGGAACTCCACAAAGGCTCGGTCACCCTCAACAACAATCTCGCCAGTTTTCAATAATAAATCAACAATAGATTGAGAAACATAATTATTTTGACACTGCTCATCTAAGATTACTCTTATTCACTTTCTCCTTCGGCAAAGATACAATGAAACTGAATTGCATTTGGGACGAGTGTAGAGATTACCTAGGACCCCAATTTGATAGAACAAATTGGTTCTCAAAGCTATAATACTAAATTGATGCGGGACAGATCGGGATGGGTCTCTTCCTTGCTAGCTCAGTGACTCCTTTTTTCTTGTTTTTTTTCTATCCTTTTCTTTCTATCTTTTTTTCAGCCTCTACTATAGTGCAAGAGGAGAAACGAGAGAGGGAGAGAGAGAGAGGGAGAAAAGAGAGAGAGAGAGAGTGAGACAGGGAGAGGAAGAGAGGGAGAGAGAACAGGGGCCGTCGACGGGCGGACCTGGACGCTGGCGGGGGACTCGGTGGCCAGCGACATCGGTGGCGGCGATGGCAACGGCTCTTCTAGAGATGGCCAGATTGTGACAGGGCAGTGGGGGGCTGCGGCCGGCGGGTGATGGCACAAGAGCGGCCATGGGGACGACGACAACGGCTCCGCCCGCGTGGGCGAGCGGCACTAGAAGCAGTGGAGACTGCCGCCACGATAGTGGCAGCTGATGTTGTTGCCGTTGAAGCCAATGGTGGCAGCCAATAGCTGGGCGGTCACACGAGCAGGCAGCGGCGACGGTGGACGGGGTTGCGTCCGGCGCAGGAGGACGGCAGCGGCCCAAGCAAGAGGGCCACCGACGCCTCCTTGCAATGGCGGGTGCGGGAGAGAAAGAGGGAGGGACTGAGCAGGTGGGCCGGCGGCTTGTGGTGTCCACGGCAGGGCCGACCGGCGGCGACGACGACGGCCACGATGGTGGCAGCAAAGGCCGCTGCTGGTGCGCCGACGTTAGGAAAGGGGGAGGCAGCCATCGGTCGTCCTTTGGCAATTGTGTTCTATGAAAGAGGAAGAAGAAGGGGGGTTCGTTGGTGGAGAGAAGAAAAGGAAGAAGAGGAAGATAAATAGGAAGAACAAGACGTGGGAGAGGAAAGAACAAGAAGAGAAGAGAGAGACAAGGAGAGGGGCTTCACACCTGGGACTTCGCGCCCTACAGGATCCCTTCACGGGAGGAGAGCCATCGACCAATGCAAAAAAATTTTCTTCAACTGTTCATCATTCAAAATTAGGGCTACAGTGAAGTTTTTATAGGGGACCAAGGCCCCTTACAAAATTGACCCTATAAAAACTAAAATTACATAAATACCTAAATACCCTAGAAGAGGCCCAAACATGAGAGGCCCATTAGACTCCAAACCTAATAGAAAAAGAAAGCCCAAGAAAAGATGACATACCTTTTTTTTTACTCCAAACTACTCAATTAAAATGAAAATACATAATAAAAATAAAAATGACTCGATATGTCTATGAACATCCACATAAATATCGCCAACGTACGACACACCAATCAAGCTCATTGTCTGGCATCACAAGTCTCGCTTCACATCCATCACAAGTCTCGCTTCCCGTCAGATAGTCATACAAGTTCTCCATGAGCATGTTTAGGGATAAACATGCATAAGCATCCAAGACAACAAATAATTAAACAAAAGTAGCTTTTCCTTGGCCTTGCAAAAGTGTAAACAAGTGAGGATGTTCTCTGCATACCTGTTTACACGCGGAAAAATTCGTTCGGAAGAAAATATGCACATGTGTATTTAGGCTTTTGAACTTGCATATTATAATTTCCACGTGCGTGATTTATCAGACGATTTAGGGTTTGTGTGCTGGACTCTTTCCCACCAAATGGAATCGATGTTAATTTACATCGGACAAGTCCGAATACCCTTGATTAAAACTGCTAAAGATGTTTTCTTGCCCTCCGGATAACGACTTTGCCAAGATATTAGTTTGGGAAAAGAACTCCTTTACCCCAAAACAGGGCATCATTGTAATTATCCACCCATTGAGGGTTTATTAGCAATGTTTTCTTTTGTGCAAGGGTTTTGATGCAATTGTCCATCAAAGCAGGATTTTTATGTAATATGCCTTTCAATATTTGTTTCTTCTGAAATTTCAGACATTTTTGCACAGATTTTTGGATGTTTACACAATTTCACGAACTTTGAGGGTATAATTGCAAATTTTAATTTCTTCGTAGACCAAGTATGGTTTTCTACCAACTTTGGACATATTTGGGGAGACTTGAATATTTCCCATAGAATTTCCTGATTTCTGGAATTCTTGCATAATTCCTTGGGGACATTTGCATAATTTCCCAAGATGTAGGGATAAATCTGTAATTTTACACATTGAAACCCTCCATATGGTCTTGGCCATAACAATTTTTGTAATTGCACCCTTTGGTCAATCAACATAATCCATGTATTAGCACTTGAATCCATTTGGATTTATGTTATACATAACACGCTCACTTGAGGGTATTTTAGTAAAGTACCCTTCTTAAGTGAATCCCCCCACATAAAATAGGGTTTTAACTTAACAAAACCCAAAAAGAAGGCCGCGACCTGCTGCTGCTGGCTCCTTTTCTCCAATTGCCGGTCTTGTTGTGGCTTGGAGCTCCTTCTTATAGGTGCTTGGAGCTCCTTCTTATAGGTGCTGGGAAGTGGGGCGGAAGACCTCCATTGACCCCCCCCCCCTCCAGTGGAATTTGAAGTGGTAACTCTTGGTCTTCCTCCTCCCTGTCTATTCCTCTTCCTTTATTCAGTTTTTTTTTTCTTTCTTCTTTTTTTTTGAACAGCCGCAGGGGCCATGGGCGGAGGAGGACCTCCTCCGGCCTGCACACGGGTCAGAGGGCCTCCCCTCCGGCCTGCGGAGGGCGGAGGGGATCCCCTCCGGCTTGGCGGGACCGGAGGCACCCTCCTCCGGCCTGCCAGCAGGCGGAGGGCCCCTCCGGCCTGTGCACAGGGCGGAGGGGAGCTCCTCTGGCCTGTAGGCAGGGCGGAGGGCCCCTCCGGCCTGCGCGCAGGGCGGAGGGGTTTCCCTCCGGCCTGCTCAGGGAGGAGGGGAGCTTCTCCGGCCTATGGACAGGTCCGGAGGGGGTCTCTTTGGCCTTTCTCCTATAAAAGGGCTCCGTACGGGTTAAAAAAATCATTCTTCAACACGTGGAGCTCCGGAGATTCCTTTTTCTTGTCTTTTGCTTGTGGAAACATGTGCGTGCCAACTTATAAAAATTTCATGCACCTAAATACAAATTCTCATATGCGTATTTCATCAACAATTTCTGAATATGAAAAATATTTGTGGGGTCAACAATACCTCTATGAATGCAGGAGAGGAACAAAGAATTACATAGAAATCTGACATGCCTCGGAGCAGAATATTTCTAAGTGAAGCTGTGTATGGACAGAAATCTACAACATGCCCTCGAATATCCAGAATATTTCTAAGACAAGTTGTATGTTGGCTACAGCCTAGGCCAACCTGGCCATTCCTCAGCCTATGACTTGGATTATACCTTTGAAAAATGTAAATCAACCATATCAACACTTGCTTTGAGGTTTTAAACACAGCATACCTTTTATGAAGTGTCCAAACACACACAAACACACACACACACACACAGAGGGAAGTGCTGCGACAGAGCATTGACAAATAGGAAGAAGCTGAGAAAACTAATAACTGTGTATACAATGAAGCAAAAAGGACAATTTTGCAACACCTCCTGAAAACAACTAAACAAGTCCTGATAATTAGAGTAATAAGAAGAGGTCACATCAGTTTAATAATTCTTGCAAATAGGCTTATCTCACCTATAAGAAATTTCGGAAGACTATTAGTTATATAGCAAATAATCAGAATCTAGAACAATTCAGACAATAGTTTTTGGATCACTGGTAGGAGAACTCAAAATCATAAAGCAAAAAGAAAAACCCAAATAATGACAAGAATCTAGCTGCAACGAGATGCAGAGAAGTAGTTGCAAAGGTTCCATCAAACCTTTTAATTAGGTTCCCAGGCATAACACACTCTCAATTTTGTTCATATTTTAATTAAATCAAAGTACCAAAACAGAAAACAATTTTTTTTGGAAAAGAAAACATGCTCTCCCTTAAAACTCTTTCAAAAGTAAATAGTACAATGAAAATAAGCAGAAGGCTGTCACCTTACTCGACCGAGCATGTGCAACAGTAAACTGAGTTTGATCCTTGATGACAGGAAAAGACGATTCAGCTGTACTGTCTTTCATCTGGAAAAACATACAAGTTTCAGCTTTCCAAACAGGGAAGGTGCTTCTTGAAATAATAATCCACAACTAACAACTCACTTTTTCATATACATACAGGTTTCCATCAGCATGAGCAACAATAAATGCACCATCACCCTCAGGCACCCATGCTATACAAGTGCACCGGCTGCAGGAATAGAGGTACAATTAGCCGTTAACCAAAAAAATCCATGACTGCAAGATCAAAATTAATGAAAGGTTCATCATTTTGCAATGATGCATATGAAAAAAAAGTATAATCTAAGCACAAAGACTTTTACAACTTAACTAATTAACTAATCTTGATAGTAACTTCTTATCCCCGTCAAGTTCTGCTTTACAAGTGAATCTGATGGTGTTATTTTCTGAGGGGAAAGGGGAACAAAAAGATCAAAATGCGGACTTCATTCTTCACAAGTACAACGCCGATGAACTTGCTGTCTAAAGAAAGTTCCCAAGTCCTGAAGGGGATTCCCTCCCACAAGGAGAGGGGTCTTAGGAACCCTACATCATTGGATCCAAGGGCCCAAAAGTGGCCCACAAATGGATGGGGGCGGCCCCTTTTGGAGAGAAGAAAATAAGAAGACAAAATAAAGAAAGAATAAGAAGTAAAACAGAGAGAAGGGAACCCCACCACTGTGTCCTTCTGGGCCCAATGGTGGGCTCTAGGGACCCCCACCATTGGGTTCTCTTGAACCTAACAGTGCGACCTTTCAAGGAGTCTTTCCCCACATTTGAAAAAGGAAAATGAGAAAAAGAAAAAGAAGAAGAAGAAGAAGAAACGAAGGAGAAAGAAGAGAGGAGGAATCCTGCTACCCCAGTTGGGTTCTTTCAAACTGTGTGTATATATGTGTGTATGCATGTATTATATAATTTTGACTTCCCTTCCACAGATTGGCCAATTCAAACTTGGCGTTAGAGCAGATTGGCCTTGGCCAGTTCTCATCCGAGTCAGGCAGTTTTTAATAACATGCTAGCTCTCCCCTTCCCCACCCAAACCTATTGTCGCCAATGATGTTGCCCCACATCTCATAGGACCTCAAGACAATCCCACATCCAGAACCCATGAATTTTGGAAAGATGGGGCCATCCTATGGAGGACACTGTTAAGGAAAGCATAATGGTGGCCTACCCCAACATTGGCTATGTCCACCATTGGTTGCCTAGGCCATGGGAGCTTGGACAAATCTGCAATTTTAAAGGGAAGACTAGCTGTTGAGGTTTAGTCTCATATCGGATATTTGTGGGTGCCTTCCCTCTATATATGCGGAAAATTCTCTCAACTTAATGGCTACATTTTGAGTTCGAGATTGGGCCATTAACATGATTTTTTTTCTTTTTAAAAGGGGATATTACCACCAAATATATGAAAGAAAAAAGAGAATTTACAAGTATGAAGGGAGAGCTCCCACGAATCTCCCAAATACAAAAGTTGGCAGACAACCCTCTGCCCCGGGAGCAAAACAATAGAGAGAATCAGCATTCCGCCCCCCCCCCCCCATCATACACAAGAAAAGACATTGACATTCTGCCATGAAACTGCAATGTGTACTCAACCCTACTCAAGGCCCACAAAACCACCTTACACCCCCAAAAAACTCTCTCGAGGGCTCTTACCACTCGCCCCCTATAAGACACAATTGCCCCCCTCCTCCCCTACCAAAACAAAGTACTCTCCACTGCTACCCACCTTCCTCTACCCTGTTTATTTCCCCTCTTCTACTGGCCTTCTCAGCCTTAGCCTTCCTTGCTATATCCGCTAGCCATCTTCGCTGAATTCTGCAGAAGACTGACCTCATATCCTTGTCAACCCTTCAGTCTTCACACCAATTAGACTCGCCACCTCCATGGCTCGAGACTCCATACACCTTTCCATGTTAGTTAAATCTCTTTGACCTCCTCCTTGCCGAGGGTCCCCTCTTCCTCCACTTCCTGATTGACATCCTCGACTTTATCCACCTCCGTGTGAAGATGCCCCTCCTCCGACTCCCTGGGCGGGGAAGGTAGAGCTAACACTGCCTATTGGCCAACTCCTTCCAGAAGCACGACGGCCGACTCCGACTCCTCCACAAGATCCCCATCTGCAAAATGAGGCTCCTCACGTCCATTGATGCCATCGGTCGAGGGTTCTAACGTCGGAAAACAAAGCAAAGCCCCTCCTTCAAGACCTTGAGGTGCTTGCCCGAACTGCTCTTCGAACAGGAAGGAGAGGGAAGACAGATCCTCGAGAGCTCCTCTGCCTCCCCACCGCCACTACAGCCCACGCCTATAGATCGCACGGCCGTTAAAGTACCGACATCTGGCTGACCTCTACTCGAGGCAAGTGATTTCTCGGTGCCACCGTCAGACCTCGTTGCTTCCAACCTTCGGGGAACAACGCAAACATTGAGAGTAGGGCTACTCGACTGTTCGAGACCAACTGCCAGAAGCTCGACGAGACTGGCGGCCACTGTCTTGCGTCGTCTCTGTCTCATCCTTGCTCGTGCCTTCTATTGTCGGGCCAAACATCAACTGCACCTGTTCCTCGTAGGGGTCCGATGAAAGGGTCGTCGACCGCCCTGCACTGGTAGGGGGAGGGAGGATCCAAGGCTGTCGGCAAGAGGAGACCCCGCCAACCCCTCCCCGCCCTACCACCCCCTCCAGAAGGTTCAGAGCCACCGACAGTCCGAGACTGGGTACCACCGCCCCACAGGACGAACCTGACAACCCTGGGCTAGCATCGAACCCCGTCAGCTTTGCAACATCGGTGCTTGGGACTACTGCCACCAGCATTCTTGGATCCTCCTCCTATCGATGGGGGCCTTCACAGGCCACAGCGAGGGGGATTAGCGTTGCTTACACCCCTGGAGTTCCACCGATATCCAACAGAGTAGCTACAGGCGCTGTCAAGAGCCCTTGCACTTGCCATTCGTCGAGGTAAGATCGTCGTTGCTCAGCGGAAGAAATATGGAGGGGAAGAAGGGAGGTTTCAGGTCCGGACGAACCGATAACTCGGGACTTACTGGATGTGGATAAGTTTCGGGTCCCCTTAGGAGGCCCGGATCCCTGACCTGAAATCCCCCACGCGTCCAGTTGGTTCAGGCCCGACCAGGACACTTGACCCTGAAGCACCGCGCCTCCTGCTGGCTCGAGGTCCGTAGGTGGGAGGCTGGAGACGATGTATGGGCTATTTCGTGGGCTGGCATTTAAATTTTGAATCACATAGAGACTTGGATAGAGAAACGCTCTGCTCCCACGTCGACGATGATGAATGCCGGCACCACCCTCGGACTACTAACACATAGCGTCGCCTCCAAGACGTTGAGATTCCCCGCCAGCATCGTCCGAATAGACCTCGACACCACCACGCTGAAACGACCGATGAGTAGTGAGATCCCGAGTTCATCGCACACAACCAACAGGACTCCAAACAAGCAAACGTTGATCCGGCATCCCCTAGGGTATGGACGTGTACCCCCATGCAACCTCCATCTCTCAATCCGGATGAGAATCCCGTCGGCCAGCATATATACAACCTTCATTCCAACGCCGCCGCCGCCACGTTAGAACAAACCGCCAAAAAAAACCTCTTTGCATCCTGGAAACTACCCATCCATCCTCCAGAGCTTCACCCCCCTCCAGCATCCTCTTGACCACCTCTTCCAACAACTTTCCCTCGACCGGCGACACCCACACACATCTAGAAAGCCAATCAAGACGCAGTTGCAGGAGACCAGCCAGCCATGGGGCCACTTCGATGCAACCCCCTCCAGTCTTCGCTCCTCCAACTGGGAGTACCTCTAAGGGCCTCCGCATACGACCGTTGGCGTCACTGGGCCCCTTCCTCCCTTCTCACCGATCTCCCTGCCTCCAAAAGATTGTAGGCTCGCCGGAGGTGACCCACAGAGTCACATCGAAAACACCTCCTGGGGGATCTGGGGGCCCCCCCCCCAAGCGAGGAAGCCAGTTCTCACCGGCCATCCTCTCCGTAGGCCCTCGCCTCCTCACCGACCTACTCCCCAACCTAGCAAAGAAAATGCAAAGCTTCTCTCTCTAGAAAAAATCTAGAGAGATAATCCAATATTTGAAGATGCTATGTTCAATTAACTACCCTTTAACATGGTATTAGAGCTGGGCCTACCCGTTGGATTGTCCATCTTGGACATACCCCATCCTACCCGTTCAAGAGCAGCATTTATATAATAACCATTCAAGGTCAGTGCCAGGGAGGGTGCTGAGGTTTAGTCCCATATTAGATATTGTGAGCACCTTCCCTCTATATCTAGGTTTTGGGTTTGAGTTCAAACCTTTAACAGTCGTTGATGCAAATGATGGCCTATGCCTCACCATTGTAGTCCATAGTTACTAGATAAATTTAAATCTATGGAGAGAAGGCCATTATTGGGTCTCAGCCACCACAACCCAGCCAACCCACCCAAGAAAAACACAAACAAAAAACCCACATTGTTAGAAACTTAGCATAACCATGGTGTTTTTTGTACTACCTCTATTTATCAATAAAATTGGTAGCACAATCTACCTTTTTCGGGGGGAAATGGTGTTTTTTGTAAAGGAAATATAATGCTCTAAGACAAATGTTCTCTATGTAACTTTTACTTCCTTGGAACACAATGCTCACTCCAATCCCTCCATATACTGCAATAGACAGCATGTGGAATAATAATTAAGTACTTGCTCTTGGTACTATCCCGCATTGAACTTTGAGTTCTCAGAAATGACTCCACATTTGTTGGACTGATCCAAAACGGAACTATAACTGAAAAAGGTTCCCAAAAATTCTCCACATCTCCTTACAGAAAGAGCAATTTATAAACAGGTGGTTGAGGTCCTCATTCTCAAATTCACACAAAAAGCAAAGTATTTCACAATCTACAGGCCATTCCCCTCTGTAGGATTTGTTGACTAGTCTGTTTTTTAACAATAACCACATGGAAGCTCTAACGTTTAAGGGAGATTTGACCTCAGAGCTCACCAAACTTTTGATAGCTTCGCTGAAAGTAGTACCTTTGATGTCTCCCCAGTTTTAGCGTCCTTGTCGCCCAGGCTTAAAGTAATACTCCAACAAACTATATTACTATCCTTGTAATAGCAGCTTCTCACTGTTTGCCATCTATCAGTGGCCAAAACTAAAATGGCAGGGAATTTGTCTTCCAAATAATAATCCCCAATCCACTTGTTCCTCAAAAGAAAGTACTCCCACCATCTCCCATCCCTTATCCTGATACCTTTTCCAACCCACCTTGGAGATTTGAGTATGCATCTGCAAATAGGGGACGGGTGTGTATGATAATGCTTTGATTTGATCAAAGCAAACCCTCCTCTGACAGATGAAGCTCCCACAACCATTTCCAATGAATGCAACATTCATATACTCCAAGTCTTTTTAATCCTATTGCTCCTTTCTTCACCTGTATGCAGACAACCTCCCATTTGACCAAATAATGCATCTAAAATTTTCATTAAGCACATTTGCAGAAAACTTATCCTAAGATAATATTACGAATAATGCTGGTCTATGGCAGGAGGGAATATGTGACAATCACTGGTATTTAATTCCAGTACTAAACAGCACTAATCTTGTGTAGGTGACAAAAATCAGTAACATTTTAACTGATAGTATTGTTTTCATATAAAAAAATGCAGGAATTACAAAAACAGTACTCTCAAGATTGCATGGACTCCTGCATGTCTGTTACCTGACGTTGATAGAACCATCTTTGTTGTAGTGGTGAGCTCCCACGAGCTTCTTCCCAGTATCTTGTAATTGCTGTCTCAGAGACACCAAATAAACTGAGGCATACAGCACAGAATTAGTAAAAGTCACCAGGATGGGCCTCAAAACAGAACTAAATCTGAAGCCAGTTCTTACCATCTCCAGAACTCGTCCCAATAAGTAGATCATGCCCATCCCTTGCCTCAGCATCGAAAGCATGACACAATGGGTTCGAGCTGCTGAAATGTATGCACTTAATTGGTTCCTGTTGGAAATAAAAAGAAGCGGAAACAATCAACAAATGATGAGTGGCAGATTATCTCAAAACAGAGAGAATGTGAGACCTTATCCTGCGAATTAAAGTCACCGATGAATAGCATATCACCAGCGTTAAATATCAAGTATGACCCTTTGCCCTCATAGTTCGCTATGGATGGCGAGCTGGTCGATCCTCCCGTCAACGACCCCAAGGAAGCTCCAACCCTGCTGCTCCCAGCGGTTACCTTCCCGGAACCATTGCCACCAACGATGCTGAGAGCCCGGCCCCCGTTCCCTCCCCCGAGGAACCTCGCCGCCGCCGACCTCACACCGCCGCCAGAGCCCACAGTCGACGACGCGGCGGGAACCTGGACGGCCGGCTTCTCCTTGAGATGGGCGAGGGTCACCTGTATATTCCACATTCCTCCCGTCAGATTACATCAAAAACAATAACCTTAATCGGCAGTCTCCTACTATGCCGCCTCCGCTCCAGTTCCTTTCCAATTCCGGTTACCTGAGAGGGAGATCGACCATGGGAGTAGTGAAGCAGCCCGGCGGGGTGCGTCTTCTCGTACTGCAGCTTGTAGCGGCCCTCGGGGTTCTTGAAGTAGGTCTTCAGCGCCGGCGACGGAGCGTTGACGGAGGAAGACGAGGCCATGTGTGCAGTTTTCAGGATCTCCGCAGAAGCATGCGTGAAGAAGTCCGGTCCTACACCTCCCCCTCCTCTCTCATCTCCTCCACCCTCGCCGCCGCCGATCCGATCGATCAACTGGGACAACTGCTCTGTGGACGTCGAAGAGGGAGCAGGAAGGAGAATTTGGATCGTGCCGCGAAGGAGGAGGAAGAGATGGCAGCGGCGGCGAGCGGCTTCTGCGCGCTCCTGCTCTGTGCTTCCTCACACCGCGTTGGTCCCCCCTCTTCTCCCGCCGCCATGGAGCGGAGCATGGAGAAGAATTAACGGAGACGGGAGGCAAGTGGAGCAACCGTCGTTGTTGCGAGGCGGGAGATCTCGACCGTCCGTGGTCGTTTTTTCTGTGAAGAAAATGGTGTCGGACGGGTGACCCGTAGGCCTCCCTTGGACTTCCGCTGGCGCTGAGTTCATAGTTAAATGACCCCTTCGCAGAGAGTCAGGGGACTACGTCGTATTATTGATTCTTAGCGTAGCAGTTGACGCCAGAAAAGTTTTCGTGACGTAGTATTAATCGATCCTCTGCCAATCTGGGGGTGCGGTTTGCATGTTGTCTTCACCGAGGACCGAAGAGTCACATAATCCGGACCTCTTCGCTCTGGGCCGGGTCCTGCTAAACCGTTCTTTTTTTGTAGAGTCGCTCTCGGTAACGTTGACACCTCCACTGGGACTCACCCACTTTGACTTTTATTTAACATCGGATTGTGTGTGTTCGAGGTGGATTATTATTAAGTAAGTATTAGAGTGTCTTTATTAAATTTCAAGTGGTTGAAATTCGGGAGAGTTTTTTTTTCTCGAGATCTATCTCACCACCTCTACTGTGAGAAAATATACTGGCAAGTGAAATGCCCCTCAATTTCTTTTAAGACTTACGAGGTTATTTTTGGGCACAAAAAGTTCACCATAAGAAGTTAAAACAAACGAGCACATTTGATAATTCAGGTGGATTTTGACTCTTTCAAAAAATACTCTAGAGTGAGAAGAAGCTATTTTATATGAGTTTTTGACTTTTTAGAATATTATTAGAGTGAGAAGAAGCTATTTCATATGAGTTTTTGACTTTTTAGAATATTATTTTTTTGTTGCTATATCTCTCTAAAATTAAAAAATTATTTTGAGAAAAAATTGATGTGACATTGACCCATTTATTTTGACTTTTGAGGATATGACTTCTGAGGTCAAAAATCACCTCTTAAAAGTCATTCCAAATGTGTCCTAATCATATCAAATTTTTCAAAGTCACCTTTTCACCGGTAGAGAGATATATGAATAAAAAATGTCACTTTTTAAAAGCCCAAAAAACTCCTCTAAAAGAGGTTATTCTTTCTCCATGAGATTTTAAAAAAAAAGTCAAGGTTCATCCTCATTTACAAACGCACCCTAATTGTAAAATTAAATTGACAGGTATAGGATTAAGGGCACGTTTGGAAGGAATTTTGAAGGTGACTTTTGACTTGGAAATAACACCCCAAAAATTTAAATAAATACATGAAGGTCACGTCAAATTTTTTAAAAACTAACTTTTTATTATTATGGGGCACTTGGGAATGCCCGTGGGTTTTGACTTTTTTGAAAATCCTCTAGAGAGAGAAGAAGATCGTTTATCGGAGTTTTTGGGCTTTTTAATAGGTGACTTTTTTATTCCTATATATCTCTAAAACCAAAAACTGTATTTGAAAAAAGCTTAATGTGACAATGACCCATTTATTTTGACTTGTAGGGGATGTGACTTCCGAGGTCAAAAGTCACCTCCTAAAAGTCAAAATAAACATGCACTTAGCTTAATTATGTGAATTGTATTGACTTTGACTTGTTGGCCTCGAAAATCTCACTTCCAAAAATTTAAAATAAATGCATCAAAATTACATCAAGTTATCCAAAAGCCAATTTTTAGTGTCTAGAGAGAGATAAGAAGAAAATACTTTACTTTTCAAAAGCTCCACCAAGGTCGCATTTGGTAAAACTTTTGTGGGTGACTTTTTACCTCGAAATTCTCACCCCCAAAAGTCAAAATAAATGACGAAATATTACGTCGACTTTTTTAAAAACCAACTTTTTTATTTTAGAGTGAGTTTGGGAATTATATTGGGGTAAATTTCGGCCTCGAAAATTTCACCACAAAAGATAAAACAAATACATAAACGTAACATCAAGCTTTTCAAAAGTCATCTTTTTATTTGTATAGACAAATAATAAGAAAACGCCTCACTTTTTAAAAGCCTAAGAAACTCATCTAAGGGTGTATTTTGGAACATCTTGTGAGAAATGTTGAATTTTGATGTGGGGGATTATAAAGTATATAGATCCCACCTAAATGATCTGAAACCAATTCTTTTCCCAAAAGTCCACCAAGAGGAGCTTTTGAATTGGAGAAAAAAGGTGTCTTATTGTGTCTATCTCTCTCTAAACTTGATAAGTAGTTTTTGAATCGGAAGATAATATTTTTGAGTATTAAGGGTGCGTTTGTCACGGCTCCTTAAGTGACTTCCAATAATGAAAGCACCCGACAGCATTTAAGTCCAAACAAATGTGTTTTTATGCTCGGCTTATATATGTGAATGACTTTTTTTCTTAGAAAGAGATAGACACAAGGGCGAGAGGGACCCATAATCCCTAAAAGCTCAAGGAACTAAGTTTTTGACTGACGTCAAAGATTTTTTGAGAATAGAATGACATTTTTACCTTCAATGAGGAGAAATGAAACACCCATTTCAAAGAGAGATATAGAGGTGAAGAGAGAGAAGATTTTTAAATTTATTATAGAAATATACTAATTAATATCTAAAATTTAATTATAGTAATTAGAATAAAAATAATTTTAAATAAAGTTCAGTAAAATCATCATTTATATTTTCAAAAATTCGTTGGGTCTAATAGATCTAACCAATCAGAAAATGTCACGTACCCTAGCACTATTCACTTTGAACTTATTATTTATTATTTAATTATTTTAATAATCTTTATAAAGAATTATATCATCAAAATAATAAAATATTTGTCAAAATAGATTATCAACGTTGCTAATCAAAATTAAAAAATAAAATGTACACTTACGTTATGTGTGAGAGAGAAAGAGAGAGGGGTAAGGAGAGAGAGAGAATATTTTTTAAAAGTATATTTCACAAATATTTTAATTAAAATATATAATTTTAATTATACTAATTAACATAAAATAATTTTAAATAAAGTTTAGTAAAATCATCATTTATATTTTCAAAGATTAACTAGGTCTAATAGACCCAACCAATCAAAAAATGCCACATACTCTAGCACTATTCACTTTGAACTTATTTATTTTTACTTATTTTTTTAATTATTTTTAATATTTTTATCAAAATATATATTATTAAAATACAAAAATATTTGTCAAAAGTAAAATTATTAACGTTGCTAATCAAAGTAAAAAAATGAAATACACACTTACGTGTTACCAAAATTTGGGGTGAATACCTTTGGGAGAGGGCAAATAGGTAAATGAGACATCCTGATTATTTCTCACGTTTTGTTTTTTTTCTTTTTTGTTCACCTCCAAGCAACTCTCTCGACAAAGCCCGCCTAGGTCAAATGGAGTATGACATAATGGCTTTTGAAATACTTCCAAATGGCAAAGTCTTTTTAAACACAACATAATGCTCTTATCCCCTACAAGAAGCCTTCAAATCATTGGAAGCTGCTTTGAGAAATCTCTCAACGCAATGCCAAACATGACTTAAAGGAGTTTTCTCTCTCTCTCTAGTGGCTTTTGAAAAAAAAAAGCCACCTAGACCACGTTTGGTATTGCGTTGGGGGACTTCTAAAATCAGCTTCTAAGAATTTGAAAACTTCTTGTGGGAGACAAGAGCATAAATACTTAAAAAAGTTATTTCCCAATTCAAAAGCTACTTTTCAAGTTTAAAGGGAGATAGGCACAACAATACATCTCCAATTCAAAAGCTCCTCTTGGTGGACTTTTTGAAAAAGGAATTGATTTCCAATCATTTAGGTAAGATCCACATGCTTCATAATTTCGAACATCAAAAGTCAACTTTTCTCATAGATGTTCTCAAATACACTTAGGGCCCCTTTGGTAAAGCTTATTCCGTTTTAAAACTTTTCATAATATAACTTTTGACAGTGCTGTTGACAAGGTGGAGATTGTCGGGTGGGTTCTGTGGCATCTAAAAAGTGATATGGGTTTATTTGGTAGTTGGTGGTGGGAGAAATACTTTTACCTGTTCATTTACAAAATGACCCTCCACATTTTATTTCATTCCTTGCCACAACAAAGGTGTGAAAAGTGAGAAAAATGAGATAGAAATATCAATTCACTTCACAATCTCACGAAAAGCAAGTGTTCACGAGCGTTTGCGTGGAAGGGGTTTTGCAGGGTGTTGTGTCTATATCTCTCCTCACATAGAAAGACATGCGCTCACACAAGTCGAGGGCCAGTGAATGCATTTGTTTGAACTTTTTTCTCGTCAGAACTTATTGATGATTGGAAGTCAATCTCGAAATATTACCAAATGGTGCCTTAGAGAGGAGCAGGGATAAAAAAGCTCATTTTTTAAAGTTCAAGATGTTCTTCTAGAGGAGCTTCTTCTCTCTTTAGAGATTTTTGGAAAAAATCAAAGCCCATCCCCGTTCCCAAAACGTAGCCTTGAAGAGATATAAGAACAAAAGAACTCGCTTTTCAAAAGTCCAATAAACTCCCTCTCTCTAGAGGCTTTTTGAAAAAAGTCAAAACCCATCCTCATTTCGAAACGCAACCTAGAGAGGTATAGGAATAAAAAAACTCACTTTCGAAAAGCGCTAGAAGCTCCTCTAGAGGAGTTTCATCTCTCTCTAGAGTCTTTTGGAAAAAGTCAATTCTCTCTCTATAATTTTTTTGTTCCTATATCTCTAAAATCTAAAAAAAGACTTTTGAAAGGGACGAAGTGATATTTCACCATTTGTTTTGACTTTTGGGAGGTGGAACTTTTGAGGTCAAAATCAATCCAAAAAATCTTATCAAATGTGTCCTAAAGTCAGAAAAACTCACTTTTGAAAAGTCAACATGACATCTTGCCATTCGTTTTTGCTTTTGTGGGTAAAATTTCAAGGTCTAAAGTCACCCCCAAAAAATTTACTAGATGCGGACTAAAATCAAAAGTTGACTTTTAAAAAAGTCGATGTAACATTTGGCCATTTGTTTTAACCTTTGGGAGGTGAGATTTTGAGATCAAAAGTCACCCCAAAAACTTTACTAAATGTTATCTAAAGGAGTTTTTTCTCTCTCTCTAATGGCTTTAGGAAAAAAACCAAAGTCCAATATAATTCCAAGACGCGCCCAACTTTTTTTTAAAAAGCCATTAGAGAGAAGAAAAAAAACTCTTTTTAGGTTGCGTTTAGAAACCAAGGTGAGAAGGATTTTTGGGAAATCCATCATTAGAAAACTCTGACAAGGTTTAACCCTCCCAAACAAATCAAATTTGCTTAAACTTCCGTGTATCATCGGCATACTATAGAGGAGAGAGATGAAAATAAACAAATTGGCACCCTTCCTTTCCCAAAAGCATCTCGAGATGAGCTTCTGGGAAAGGGTAGGCACTTCTGAAAATTTTGGCTCATTACTATTTATGAAATTTTACTATTCAGGTGCATTTTACGTAAATAGACAAGTGAATAAAGAGTAATGTAAAAGGAAATGTGTGAAGGGTAATTTCATAAATGAGTGTGTACCTTGCATTTCACACATGTTTATCCTCATTTTCTAGAGTTTGTAGAGAGGGTGTAGAGAGAGAAAGTGAGAGAATATTTTTTAATAATTTTATTATAATTTTCTATCATAATAATAATTAACATAAGAATATTTTTAATTAAGTTCATTAAGAGTCTCATTTTTATTTTAAAATTTCCATATGGTCTAATAGACCAAACCAATCTCTAATGAACACATACCCCAAGCACTATTTACATGATATTTTTATTTTCATTTTTTACTAGATTCTACTAATTATTTATATTATAGTTATCATAATATTTTTAGTCATTAAAACTTCTAATCAAAATTAAAAAGTGTATAGATATAATTACTTGACATTAATCTTCTAACTATTTCGTATATAGTGGCACCCATTTTCAAGAGTCGACACATGTTTTTGAGGGGCGTTGGCAAGGCCCAATGAAGTACGGATACTTCTGAATCCGACCGATAGCTCTCGATAGAAACCCATCTTCATTAATGAAGGTACGGGTGAGATGTTTCTCGATTTTTTTTTCTTCAGTTAGAAGCTTTTCCAAACGCGATCTTAGAGGAGCTTTATGGGCTTTAAAAATGAGACTCTCTCTCTCTCTCTCTCAGGCGACGTTTGATAACACTTTTACGTTGACCAGATTAGGAGAATTCAAATTTTGCACATTATTGAAAAAGATGTTATTATTTTATTTAAAATCGATGGTTCAATAATCTTATTTGGGAATACACCTAAGTGTGAATGGATTTTATATGGAGGTGTTCAAAAAGTCCCTACCTTTTTCATTCAAATTTCATGGGTGTCATTGTCTATTCACCAACTTTTAGATATTTTTCCTCCATTCCAATGATTGGAATGCATTGTAACGATGAAAAAACTCTCTCCAACCAACTTTTGAAGATTTTTCCTCTCCCAACTCAATTGTGTCTATATCTCTTCTCTCACTAAATTTTGATGGGATTCGCAAGTGGAGAGGAATTTGGCTCATTTCGGAACAATAGTAAAAAAGTTGTGGATTCAAATGATTGGAATCCACTCCATAATTGTTCCCAAATGCGTCCTAAAGCCCAACATAAGTCCTAAACGTCCCCTTAGGCGTTGTTTGGAAAAGCTTATAGTCAAGGAAAATATTTGAGAAGCTCTTGACCCGTGCCTTCATCAATGAATATGCGATTCTAACGAGAGCTGTCAAACAGGTTCCGAAGTGCCCTATGTTCATTTGACATTCCCTAATCTCATATATTTTGACAATGGGCGTTTTGAATTTGAAAATACCACCTTACATATATAAGAACATGGGTTTGGTTAACATTACGTAGTTTATGTAACCACTTTTTAATTTTGATTAGCAATATTAATTAACATATTAGTGAAATTTTTTTATTAGTTTAACAGTACATTTTATTTTATAAAATCTACTAAAATAATTAAAAATAAAAAATAAGTTAAAAGTCAGTAGTGGTGTGATATGTGGCATGTTATGATTCGTTGGGTCTATTGGACCCAATGAATCTTTGAAAAAAATAAGACTTTATTAACTTTTATTAAAAACTATTTTTATGTTAGTTAATAAAATTAAAATTATAAATTTTAATAAAAATTTAAAAAATATTTTACAAATATTTTCTCTCTGTCTCTCCTCACCTCTCTCTCTCTTGTTATGGCGTTGTCCTTCCCATTTCACTCCTTTTATGAATTCACGGAGGGGTCGGGGTAAATATGACCTTTCCACCCTAGAAGTTGTCGTCCCTTCTAGGAAGTAGCTCGGGGCTAACTTATAATTTTTTCTGCGACGTTGCTCTGTTGTGTTTGTAGACTCTTCCCAGCAAGAAGTCAACAGGTGCGGAAGCTGAGGCGACGAGGGAGCATTTGGTTCGATTCATTTCCCATTGAGTGTTTCCAATTATTGGAAGCCACCCTCGAAGCTTTTTCAAACAATGCCTTAAGGTCGCATTTGGTAAGACTTTTGAGGGTGCCTTTTGACCTTGAAATTTACACCCTTAAAAGTCAAAATAAATGATAAAATGTCAAGTCAACTTTTTAAAAAGTTAATCTTTTAATTTTAGAGAGATTCAAGAACAAAAAAACTCACTTTCAATAAGCCCAATGTAATGTTTGAGAAACACCTTAGGCATTGGTTTTTGGCCAAACGCCTAAAAAGAGGAAGCTCATTTGGGCTTTTGAAAATGGTGACTTTTCCTTTTATCTCTCTGCAAGTGAAAAGTTGATTTTTGAGAAGTTAGATATCGCCCATGCTCATTTATTTTTGCTTTTAAGGGGTAAGGGTTTCAAGGCTAAAAGTCACCCCAAAGTGTATCCCAAACACAGCCAAGATTAGGTTTGGGAATGAACATGGGCTTTAATATTTTTCCAAAAGCTTTTAGGGAGAGAAGAAGCTCCTATAGAGGCGTTTCTTGGGCTATATTTGGCAACTCCATTGTGTTGGATTTTCACTCTTTTGGTGTGGCCCTTATGTGGCCCAATAGCACTTAAGTTGGCCCATTAAGAAGGGTCCAAGAGGTGGGTTTAAGGAAACACCTATTCACACTAAAAATAACTACCAAAGGGTGGGGTTTTTTATGAAAAGGTGTGACATCCCATTATATTATCACGAGAGTTCTTCTTGATGGGAGATGAACTTGTAAGGAACTAAGAAAGCGGCTTGGTCCCCTTTCTCATAAGATCTTGAGTGCATGTGCTCCATCAAGGGGATCTTCTAGAGAGAGAGAAATCAAGGACGGTCTTCTTGCAGGAGAGGAGGTCGTATCCTCAACGTGTTTTTCGAGATCGTGTCTGCTCCCACGTGTTGTGGAGGGCGGAGAATGAGTTTTTCAATCGACAATCCTTGTTGGAACAATGTGTAAGTATGTCAAATATCTCCTACAGTGGTATCATAGACTAGGGGTGATCATTATTCGGGTTCAACCCGAAAATCAAACCGAACCGATAGATTTGGTTCGGTTTGGTTTGGGTTGAAATTTAAAAAATTTCAGCTTGGGTTCAAATCGAACTGTATTAAAATTTTAGTTTGGTTTGATTTTGAAGTTTAGGAAATCGAACCGAACCGAATAATCCAAATGTAAAGATGTTTTTGTCAAGTTAATATAAGTGTATATGTAACTATAAATCTTAATTTAAAAAGTCCAATCCCCGCCATCCTGATGGGGTTTTCGACTCTGTGAAATAGGTTTCAAATCACCTTCCATTTTACTGTAACTGAAGTTCTTAATTTTTTATGTGAAAATATTATAGAGCTTGTTCTTACAAGTTATAACTTTTTATGTTATATTTTTAATATTTACATTATTTGGTAGAAATTTTCTACCCTGCCTTTCTCTACTCTTGTTTGAATCCAATCTATCTAATTTTTAAAAGGGGAGATACATATGGTTCAAACCGAATCAAACTGAATCAATTCGGTTTGGTTTGGTTTGGTTTCAAAATAGTTTAGTTTGGTTTAGTTCGGGTTAAACTCTTAATTCGGTTCGATTTGGTTTGAGAAAAATTCTATTCAAATCAAACCAAACCAAACCGTGCTCACCCATATCAGAGATATGTTATGATTTACTCGGCATACATAGATGCGGTTCTTTCATATTTGTTTCCGTTCGTCGGATTGAAGTCCATGGCAACAGTAGTGGGTTTTCTTCTTTTTTTTTCTGTGATTCCTTGTGTTGTTCTTTTCTCTTCACCAGCCATAGGTGGCCCGGGATGGAACCCTCACCCTGGGCCCATAAAAGAAGAACAGAACTCGGAGGGTGTCATTGCTGGCTGTGTACCAGAACGACCGGAGCCCCGCCTAGGTCTTGTCGACCGATGGTGTGATGGTGATTTTTTTTCCTCTCTATCTCTTTCTCTCTCCGGGTGCGCCAAGATCGGGGACTTCGGGTTGGCGTAGAGGGCCCGTACCATTATTGGCGTCGGCAACAGGATGGAGTTCCTGAGAGGGATGCTACTGTATATGGCATTGGAGTCGGTGGAGAGGGGATTCATACAAGCCGTCGTCGGACATCTGGGAATCCTGATTTTTCTAAATATAAAATATAAAGCGAAAGTGAACACAATATTTGAATTGGTTTGAACAGGGAAAAGTAAAACAATATGTTGCGACTTGCGATTGGAGGATGGGAAGAAACTTTAAAAATAACCCTCTACCTTTAAATCTTAGTAACTTTGACCCTTCTTCAAATAGTTTTTGGAAAAGGTAACCTTATTCCTCCGTCAAATAGTTTATACGGTTTGGACTTTTGACATTTACCTCTTCAAGCCCAAACGTGTACTTGTTGTTTCAATGGTTTTGAAAACCATTTGACATTTAAAAATAAATTTCTAATATTGTATGTTATTCAATGTTGAAATGTCCTTATATGGGATATTAATGTATCCTGTAAGGCACATAACAGATTTAGTGAAAATTCTTTTAAATATCCTTTAATGAGTTAAATGGGCAAAAGATTTATTTAAAGGTCATTCCATACAAAGATTTGGATCAAAGCCCATTATGATGTTCTCTTTAAAGAAAATATATTTTTTATTACAAAAAAAAGATACCAATGTGGAACGATTGTGACAATTTAGATTATTTTATTATTTTATTTATTAATCAAATAGTTGCATATTCGTGGTCTATGATGCATGTGATTTGGATGATGATTATCACACATTTCACGTTATACTAGTACTATGTGCGGGGAATTCTATTAATTCAATTGTTAGGTGTGATCACCAAAGTGACCCCAAACATGAGGATTAATTAATTCTGATTGCATAAAGCTTGTTATTTTTTCGTTGCAAATTATGATAGTATTAGTGTTTGCACTTGGACTAATGAAATAGTTTGTCTCGTCCAAAGAAGAGCTGCTATGTTTGATGTTCATGTGGTGCGAAATAATAGGAATGTATTTTCTAATCAAATGACTTTTAATACCCAAAGGAATGATGTTCATTTGAGTAAGAAATTACATTGCCTCTTAGTTTCACAAGGGTAAGTCCTCTAGCATATTATAATTATCTCCCAAAGGAGATATTATGATGATGTTTTAAGACTACCCATAAAGCATATTTCTATGGTTGATGGTTGAATGATTACTCTATTTTCTTTTGGTATATAGTAATGTTAACATATTTTATGTGATATGCAGGTTTACCTAGTACTGTGCTTGATGGTCCGCGCATTCCTTTACTCAATGACAATAATTTTGATGAATAGAAAGAAAGAGTGTTGTTTACATTAGGATGTGTTGATCTTGACCTGTGTCTCCAAGTGGATGAACCTTCACCACTTATAGCGGAGAGCACTCTAGTAGAAAAGATATTTTATGAAAAGTGAGAGCAATCTAATTGTCTTTGTCTCCTTTTCATACAAGCTCACGCAGAAAAGAACATTAGAGGTACACTTGCAAAGTGTACTAAAGCTTCTGAGTTTCTTAAGAGTGTAGAGCAACAATATGTTTACTCTGATAAGTCCAAGGTCAGCACTCTAATGTCAATACTCTCTTCTATGAAGTACAATGGGAATGGTAGGAAATGAGAGACATTGCTAATCAACTTAACAGTATGGAGGTTAACTTTTCTGAGACATTTCTTGTTCATTTCATCTTGCTCTCTCTTCCAGTTGAATATGCTCTCTTTAAAGTGTCCTACAACATATATAATGAGAATTGGCCAGTAAATGAATTATTGACTAAGTGTGTTGAGGAAGAAGAGAGACTTAAGAGAGAGAGGGCTGAAAGTGCACACCTTGCACTCTAGCAAGGATCTAGAAGTGCAACTAAGGGAAAGCGTTCTCTAAAGGCTAAAGGGAAGAAGATGAAAGTGTCAACTAATACCAAAAACTTTGCTGACAATAAAGTAAAAGCTAAGTGATTCTTCTGCCATATAAGAGGATATTTGAAGAAATATTGCACTAAATACAAGAAGTGACTTGAAAAGAAAGGTAATGCTTTGTCCTATGTTTATTATGAATCTAATTATGTCCATGTTCCTAAATCTACATTTTGGATTGATTCTGGTGCTTCCGTTCATATTGTCACAATGTCACAGGGCTTCCTATCCAGAAGGGCACCAACTGAAGGTGAAACATATATCATCACTGGAAATCAGATGTGTTCACATGTAAAGGCAGTTGGGAGCTTCATGCTGGTCCTTGATTCTGGTTTCATGCTGGTGCCGGAGAATGCAATTTATGTTCCATATTTTTCTAGAAATCTTGTATCTATTCCTAAACTTGACTACTAGGGTTTTCTATTACATTTGCCTCTTCTGGTTTCACTGTGTATAAAGACTCTAAAATAGTAGGATCTGGTTTACTAGTGGATGGTTTATATAAATTTTATCTAAATGATTAGAATGAATAATCCTTTGCTCTCCAGCATTATGGTATCCAGCATGATTATGGCATAAAGAGAGGTAGCTTTAATGACAACTCATACATGCTTTGGCACAGGAGATTAGGACACATCTCTAAAGAAAGAATCAAAAGACTAGTGAAAGATGGGATTTTAGGACCTCTAAATTTCACGGATTCTGAAATATGTGTTGACTGCATAAAGGCTAAGCAGACTAACACATTTAAGAAAGGTGTCAAAAGGAGTGAGGGAACGTTAGATATCATACACACAGATATATGTGGTCCATTTCCACCGTGTCTTACTGGAGAAAAATATTTTGTCACATTTATATATGACTATTCTTACTTTATGTATCTCTATCTTCTATTTGATAAGGCTAAAGTTTTTCAAACCTTTAAGCCATCTTTGTTTCCCGGTTAAGTTAAGGGCGGGTGACGTAAGAGAGAGTAACGTGCCCACTCGCCATTCTAACCGACCACGAACAATACATTCGAACCTCATCACTCTAATGCATTATTATTTACCTCTATTTGATTCTGGTTACGAGAAAATAGCCCAAACTCGATTACGACCAATATGCCATCCTAACCGACCCTTACTCGAGAATCAAAGTCGACCTTAAGGAATTCAAATTAGAAGTAGAGAGACTATTAGGAAAGTCGATAAAATAGAGGACGTAAGTATTTTGGTAGATACATTGAGATGGACGTAGGCCCGGTCCATTAGCACAATTTCTCAAGGAAGAAAGCATAATACCTTAGTAAACAATGCCTCGCACACATGTGGACGCACTTTTTATTTAAAATCATCGTTTATTTGTTCATTGGGTTTATTAAGTGCGTGGGCGTGCCAGTCACAAAGTGACAATTTATTCGGCGCTCGATCTGACTAATCAGACGATTGTGTGGTTCGTGTCGGGACCGAAACCCGCCGCGCCATAAAGGTCACGACGTTATTTACATCCCCTCGGAGAGGGGAACACCATTGATTAATCGCCGGGAATCAGGGCCTCATGGCCAGGAAACTATATCGAGAGAAACAAGCCGATAACGGTTTCGAATCAGTCGGAAAGCCCTATGTCTAGGGAAGCAAGCATTTGAAATATGTCGGTCACTCAAGGGACCATTTTGATATTCGGACGAGCGTCCAGCTTCAGAGAATCGTAATCATCGCGGGGAAAACTGGGGCATATGTATGCCGGGGTACGACAAGTTTATTGTTCAAAGGGATAGGAGACATTCGATTGAATCTCGGTTAGAGTGGTCGGAAATCAACGAGTTTATTGGCCCGGTGCGAGATCGAGTCAGGACCATTCCGGGGGCGCCTCCCGCGGTCCAAACGAGGCTTGCGTGGGCATCATTAATATTTCCGGTGCCGAAGGGCAGCGGAAAAGTGTCCCGGGACTAGATTCCAAAATAAAGATGTGTACAGAGATAGCCGGTTATAGGCCTATGATGTGGGTCAGGCGATGACCATGGTTGGGGCGAACCCGAGGTCCAAACGTGACTCACGAAGGTCTTATTGATATTCCCACACGTAGGGTTCGGGGAAGACGAGAGCCGTCTCGTTTCATTCGGATTTTGTCGGTCATACACAGACCATTTTATGTTATGACAAAGGTCCGTATAGAAAACAAGACGGTGACGGGAGCGAATCCGTGCAAATGTCTGCCGTGAGTACGGCAAGTTTAATGCAAGCGCGGGATTAGATCCCGGTATATATGTCGGCCACTAACGGACCATTCGTCGTTCGGACGAGAGTCCGCATTTGAAGCGTCGAAGACAACGAAAAAATCACACGGATGTTTGCCGTAGGTACGGCAAGTTTAATGTGGGTGCGGGATTAGATCCCGGTATATATATATGTCGGTCACTAACGGACCATTCATTGTTCGGACAAGAGCCCGCATTTGAAGCATCGAAGATAACGACAAAGCTGTACGGATGTCTGCCGTGGGTACGTCAAGTTTAATGTGGATGCGGGATTGGATCCCGATAAAGGTGGGTCAAGCTGATGAACTATCGGCCCGAGATGGTTTCGGACTATGGCCATAACGGGGTTCCCGAGGTCCACGTCTGATGCCATGGGGCGTCATTACTTTTCTCTTCACACACAGTTCGGGGAAACGAAGGTTCTAAGGTATGCGTGCATGTCGGTCACGGTCGGACCATTCATTGTTCGGACGCGAGTCCACGTTTGAAGCATCGAAGACGATGATAAAATCGTGCAAATGTCTGCCGTAGACACGACAAGTTTAATGTGGGGTTGCGGGATTAGATCCCAGGAGAAGCGGGTCGAGTTAACGAACTATTGGCCCGAGATGTATTCGGATCATGACCATGTCGGGGGTTCCGAGGTCCACGTCCGATACCATAAGGCATGATTGATTTTCTCTTTGCACCCAGTCCGGGGGAGTGAATTGTCAAGTGTAAAGCCCAAACTCGCCAACGTGCGGCCTCTCACGTGGATCGACCTGCGCGGTCAGGTCGCGGGGTTCGACCTGCCCGGTCAGGTCGCAGGAATCAAGGGGGCAGCGCCCCTTGCGGGGGTTTCCGGGGGCCGAGCCCCCGGAACAAAAATTTTAGTTATAGCAAGGGCAACTTTTGATTATTGGTTCCACACTCCTTTTATTTGTTTGGTTAATTAGGCTTCTTTTTATGGAAGGCACGCCAGATTAAGGAAACAAAGGGGGCGCGCCGGAATAAGAGGTGAAAGAGGGGGCGCGCCGGTTAAATGGGATGCCAAGGAGGGAGAGGGGCGCGCCGGAATAGGCTCAATAAGGGGGGGCGCGCCGGTTTAATGGGATCCAAGGGGAAGAAGGGCGCGCCGGTTTAATGGGATCCAAGGGGAAGAAGGGCGCGCCGGTTAAATGGGATGCCAAGGAGGGAGAGGGGCGCGCCGGAATAGGCTCAATGAGGGGGGCGCGCCGATTTTGGGCTCCAAATAGGAATGGGGGTGCACTATTCATTCCAATATTTCGAGAGTGGTTTTGAGTGTGGGGTTAAACCGGCGCGGGGGGGAGCGCGCCGGATTAGCCCGCGTCGGTTTAGGGGCGCGCCGGGATAGCTTCTGTGGGCTTTATTTCATTCTGTTTGATTCTTATTGCTTCTGTTCTTGTTTCTTCAACTTGCAGATTGATCAGATGGGCGGATTGTTTGTTCAATTGACACTTTAAATCAATGGAATGCTTCTTAACATTTGTTGAGGTGAATGAGTACGTATGATTGAATGTTTTACTGGAGGAGTTTGTTATGCAGGGACTCATGAATTCAATTTTGATTCAGAGGCTTCGGACACACGCTGTTCTTATGCTCAGAGAACCTGGTCTGTTCATTTGTTCTTGAGTGTTCTCGTCCTGGCGAAGTTTGGGCAGCATCTCCCCTGGACTGGGAGTTGCCAGAGAAAATAAGGAACACCAAACGGATAACTCCGGGATGCACCTCAAATCTAGACCTCACGGCGGTCCAATAACCCAGATGTGAGCATTGGAAAGCTCGAGGACTAGCCTTCAAGAGCTCTCACAACTCACGGGTGATGATTTCGTGGAACGGGACAGATGTAGGCCATGGGTGGCCATGAATGTTCACCCTTCGAATGGGTTCCCTCAGAGTTCATGCCACAGAAGGGCAAGCTTCCGAGAACCCCAGGTGATTTAGAAAACTGGGAGAAAGAAAACGGAAGAAAAGGGGGAGGGATCAGAGCAATAGAATGCTATTTACGCCCACAAAAGTCACTCTTTTATTCATCCTCAAGGGAAAGGAGGGAAGAGAGGTACAAAAGGAGATCTACCCCCAAAGCACGGGGAAGAATACAACGGAGAAGATAAAAGAAAAAGAACTAGGCGTTGAGGTGGGGGGAGAAGAAGATACACCGGTGGGGGAGAAGGAGGAACAGAGCACAAGCTCTACCCCCTCTCTCCTCTCTCTCTCTTCCTCACCCTCCCTTCTTCTTCACCTTTCTGGCGTCGGGGGACGAAGCTCTCCTTCTCTTCGGGTGGCCTCCTCTGGTCAATCGCTCCCTGGGGGTTCCAACCTTCTGCTCCATGGAACAGGCTCCTTATATATAGGGCGGGTTGCATTTTCTTCGAAGAATGGCCAGTGGGGGGAGGGTTCCCGCCACCTCTGCCTCATTCGCATCATCGTCGGGAGTCGACTCGTCGTGTTGGCTGCTGCTAGTTCGAGCCGTACCCTGTCATTCGTCCGAGGACGGGATGTTCGCAGGTCTGCCGGGAGATCTGCAGCTGCTGCCACCATCGCTGCTGGCCTCTGTTGCTACCACCGTTGCGCTGTCGAGTTGGGGTGTGCACAACTCCGTGGTCTTTAAATGGCTATAGGACGGGCATTCAATGCACTGTTCTTCTCCTCTCTGGACTTCGCGTGGGATTCATCAGGAAACAGAGCATCGAAGTATAGATGGGATGGCCCTTTGGTTAAAACGGCACAGAGTTGTGCACGCCGGATTAGCAGCGCACAAGGGGGGGGGGGGGGGGGGGGGCGCCGGTTTAAAGCTTGATGGAGGGGCGCGCCCGGTTTAATGCCAAAAGAGGAGCGCGCTGGTTTAACAAGGGAAGGAGGGGCAGATGGAAAAATGGGGCGCACCGGTTTAGAGCGTGCCGGTTTAAGGCCCTTCCGCGCCGTTTTAAGCCTCAAATGGATTCTTTTCGTAGTCGCAGGCATTTATTCGAGTGTTGGCGCTCCTGGAATGTTCTAGTTGCAATGCATGGCCTCTATAATATTCCATTTGCAGCCTTTGGGGCTTGATCCCAGACTTTGCATGACTTTCGGTGCATGCCGAGGTTGTGCCGGAGTTCCCGACTTTTCTTTGATTCTGCTCTCGGCATGGCCGGTCGGACAGTTGTAGCCGTATCTTCTGCTCGAGGGCCTCCTTAATGGATGGCGGACCACCAAGTGAGTTCTTGTCCTGGTTGGGTGAGGTATGGGTTTGTTCGGCCCTCTCGTCTTCGACTTGCGCTTGAACGCGTAGACGCGAGTGTCGTATGATCATCACTGTCATCATTTTTTTGACGTCCACAAATGCCCCCCCACTTGCGGGTGGCGCAAGCGAGGGACGAGTGCGCGGGGCTCGCGAGTGTAGAGTTCTTTGACAATATGCCTGTTCTTCCGGGCTAGTGGCATGCTGGTCCGGTGCTAGTTCGTGGGAGAGCGCTCACTCCTTCAGTGAAGGGATGAGGGAACCGCTCCACCGCGTGCGCACATGGGCCAAGGGTTTTTTTTTTTTGTTCATCGACTTAGATGGGAGGTCCAAGCTGAAGCGAAAGAGGTTTCTTCTTGTTCATCGACCCGGACGGAAGGTCCGAGCCAAGCAAGGAGGTTCGTTTCGTTCATCGACTTGGACGGAAGGTCCGAGCCAAGCAAAGGCATTCTTTTTGTTCATCAACTTGGACGGAAGGTCCAAGCCAAGGGATTATTCGTCGGTGGGTCTGGGAGTTGTAGTATTGAGGTGGTTTATTCATTGACACGGGGTTAGTATCAAAGCAAGGGTCTTTTTGTTCGTGGAACCAGACGAAAGGTCCGGGCCACTGGTTTATTCATCGATGCCGACAGGAAGTCGGAGACCGATATGGTTTATTCATTGACACATGGTTAGCGTCAAAGCAAGGCTCTTTTTGTTCATGGAACCAGATGAAAGGTCCGGGCCACTGGTTTGTTCATAGATGCTGACAGGAAGTCAGAGACCGACATGGTTTATTCATTGACACGGGGTTAGTGCCAAAGCAAGGGTCTTTTTGTTCATGGAACCAGACGAAAGGTCCGGGCCACTGGTTTATTCGTCGATGCCAACAGGAAGTCGGAGACCGACATGGTATGCTTGTCCCTTTTTTTTTCTTCATTAGTGCCGACGGGTGTCGGGGGCTGACATGGTTTGTTTGTCTCTTCTTCTCTGCATCAGTGCCGACAGGGCGCGGGAGCTGACACGGTTTGTTTGTCTTTTCTTCTCTTCATCAGTGCCGACGGGGTGTCGGGAGCTGACAGGGTTTGCTTGTCTCTTCATCTTTTCATCAGTGCCGACACGGTGTCGGGAGCTGACAGGGTTTGTTTGTCTCTTCTTCTCTGCATCAGTGCCGACAGGGCGCGGGAGCTGACACGGTTTGTTTGTCTTTTCTTCTCTTCATCAGTGCTGACGGGGTGTCGGGAGCTGACAGGGTTTGTTGGTCTCTTTGTCTCTTCGTCAGTGCCGACAGGGTGCCGGGAGCTGACATGGTTTGTTGGTCTCTTTGTCTCTTCGTCAGTGTCGACAGGGTGCCGGGAGCTGACATAGTTTGTTGGTCTCTTTATCTCTTCGTCAGTGCCGACGGGGTGTCGGGAGCTGACCTGGTTTGTTGGTCTCTTTGTCTCTTCGTCAGTGCCGATAGGGTGCCGGGAGCTGACCTGGTTTGTTGGTCTCTTTGTCTCTTCGTCAGTGCCGATAGGGTGCCGGGCGCTGACATGGTTTGTTGGCTCTTTGTCTCTTCATCAGTGCCGACAGGGTGTCGGGAGCTGACGTGATATGTTGGTCTTTTATTCTCTTCGTCAGTGCCGACAGGGTGCCGAGAACTGACGTGGTTTATTGATCTCTTCTTCTCTTCATCAGTGCCGACGGGGTGCCGGGAGCTGACATGGTTTGTTTGTCTCTTTGTCTCTTCATCAGTGCCGACAGGGTGTCGGGAGCTGACAGGGTTTGTTTGTCTCTTCTTTTCTTTGTCAGTGCCGACAAGGCGTCGGGGGTTGACGTGGTATGCTTGTCTCTTCTTCTCTTCATCAGTGCCGACAGGGTGTCGGGAGCTGAGGTAGTTTGTTCTTCTCTTCTTCTCTTCATCAGTGCCGACGGGGTGTCGGGAGCTGATAGGGTTTGTTTGTCTCTTCATCTTTTCATCAGTGCCGACGGGGTGTCGAGAACTGACCTGGTTTGTTGGTCTCTTTGTCTCTTCGTCAGAGTCGACAGGGTGCCGGGAGCTGACATGGTTTGTTGGTCTCTTTGTCTCTTCATCAGTGCCGACAGGGTGTCGGGAGCTGACAGGGTTTGTTTGTCTCTTCTTCTCTTTGTCAGTGCCGACAGGGGGTCGGGGGCTGGCGTGGTTTGTTTGTCTCTTCTTCTCTTTGTCAGCACCGACAGGGCGTCGAGAGCTGATGTGGTATGTTGGTCTCTTCTTCTCTTTTCTTCTTCCTTTTTTTTTCTTCTTCTTCTCTTTTTCTTCTTCTTATTTTCTTTCCCTTCTTTTTTCTTCTTCCCTTCTTTTTCTTCTTCTTTTTTTGTCTTCTTTTTTTTGTCTTCTTTTTTTTGAACAACTTTGGATTGATGTCGGCACGGGCGCCGATAATGAGATAGCTGTCGACCCGAAGGTCGATAATGGAGTAGCTATCGACTAAACGTCGATGATTGGATAACTGTCGGCTCAAGATGCCGATAGTGAGAGAGCTGTCGGCTAAACGCCGATAATGACATAGCTGTCGGCTAAACGCCGATAATTAGATAGTTGTCGGCTAAGGGTCGATAATTGAAAGCTGTCGGCTCCAGGGCCGATAATTGAAAGCTGTCGGCTCTAGGGCCGATAATTGAAAGCTGTCGGCTCAGGGGCCGATAATTGAAAGCTATCGGCTCAGAGGCCGATAATTGAAAGTTGTCGGCTCACGGGCCGATAATTGAAAGCTGTCGGCTCAAGGGCCGATAATTGAAAGCTGTCGGCTCGGGGGCCGATAATTGAAAGTTGTCGGCTCGGGGGCCGATAATTGAAAGCTATCGGCGTGGGAGCCAACAATTAGGAAGTGAGCCACGAGGGCAGAGAGGAGGGTTTATTCCTTTACCGGTCTGGACGATGGGTCCAAATTGAAAGAGATTCATCGCCCAAAGGGACGGGGAGGAGAGTTTGTTGATTCAACAAGGGTGTTCGTCACCCGGAGGGACGGAGAGAAGAACTTGTTGGTTCAATGGCCTGGACGGGAGGTCCAAATCAAAAGGGGTATTCGTCACCCGAAGGGACGGAGAGAAGAGTTTGTTGATTCCGAAAAGGATATTCATCGCCCGAAGGGACGGAGAGGTGGTCAAGTCGCTGACACAGGCTAGTGTTAGCGCAAGGAAAAGGGGATGATTCCTTACCCGAATGGCAGGCTCGGGCCAGGGTGAAAGGTTGTTTCGTTCTTTAATGCGCCGGGAGTACCAGCTGTATGAAGGGTCTTTTAATTCCTTGGCTGGACGGAAGGTCCGAACCAGAGTGGAGAGAATTCTTTTTTAGTTCTCTACCCAGACGGAAGATCCGATCTAGAGTAGAGAGAATCTTTTTAGTTCTCTAGCCGGACAGAATGTCTGATCTAGAATGGAAGGAATCTTTTGTTCTCTAGCCGGGCAGAAGGTCCGATCTAGAGGGGAGAGAATATTTTTTTCTCTGGATGGGCGACAGGCCCGAACCAAAGTGAAAGGAACTTTTTGTTCTCTAGCTGGACGGAAGGTCCGATCTAGAGTGGAGAGAGTCTTTTTAGTTCTCTAGCCGGACGGAAGGTCCGATCTAGAGTGGAGAGAATCTTTTTGTTCTCCGGCTGGACGGTAGATCTGAGCCAAAGTGAAAGGATCTTTTTATTCTCTAGCCGGATGGAAGGTCCGATCTAGAGTGGAGAGAATCTTTTTGTTCTCCGACTGGACGGCAGGTCCGAGCCAAAGTGAAAGGATCTTTTTGTTCTCTAGCCGGACGGAAGGTCCGATCTAGAGTGGAGAGAATCTTTTTGTTCTCCGACTGGGCGATAGGCCCGAACCAAAGTGAAAGGAATCTTTTTATTCTCTAGCCGGACGGAAGGTCCGATCTAGAGTGAAAGGATCTTTTTGTTCTCTAGTCGAACGGAAAGTCTGATCCAGAGTGAAAGGGGTCTATTTGTTCTCTGGCTGGGCGACAGGCCTGAAGCAAAGTGAAAGGATTTGATGTTCTTCAATGCACTGGGAGTACCGGCTATGGAATCCGAACTCGGGAAAGTGGGCCACGAGGGCCGGAGTTGATGTTGCAGAAGTAGGGCTCGAAGGCTACAATTGAGGAAGCGGGCTATAGAAGCTGAAGTTGGGAGGTTAGCAGGCCGTAAAGATGAGAAGTAGGCCGTGAGGGCCAAGATTGGGCTGTACGAGCCAGAACTGGGAAAGCAGGCCGCAATATTCGAAATTGAGTTTATTATTTTTCTCTTTTTTATTTCTTTATTTCTTTATTCAAGCATGCATGCATTCGACAACAGGCATAACATAAGTATAAATAAGATAGCTCCCTCTACAGGGGATGGGATAAGGACATCACCCGTAATTCGCAAACGCGGTGCGGGCCACGAGGCACGACTAAGGGGTGGTGCGCCCGTCAAGAGGATATCACATGTCTTGCATGCACAGCTTAAATTCACGCATTTCACCCGAGGCAATCCTCTGTGGAGTGGAGGAGCAAACGTGTGAGCAAAAGGCCCTAAACATAGGAATATGCAGGTTTTCTAAGCAACACTCGAGGGTTACTCTAGCGCCTACACATGGGTTTCAGGCTCTCGATTTCGGTAGCTTCGCACAGCCCCCATCTGTTTATTTTGGTAGCGGATTTCACCGTTCGGCGCGAGTCTCCTCATGTGTCTCAATGGGGATTCCCGGCTACTAGGATTCGTCCTTGTTATAATTCTATTGCGGATTTCACCGTTCGACGTGAGTTTCCTCATGTGTCTCAATGGGGATTCCCGGCAATTAGGCTTCATCCTTATTAAAATTCGCTTCACCTTTTCGCGCGAGTCTCCTCATGTGTCTCAATGGAGATTCCCAGCTACTCCGATTCACGTTTCTCTCTCTTTTTGTTTCTTTGCATCATTTTTTCTTTCTTTTTTTTTAAGCGGGGGTAGGCAGCTTTTTCCTCACGATTACCTTTCACGCGAGTGCAGAAATTCAAGCATCCGTAGAGTGCTAAGAAGAAAGTCGGGTAATCCCTATGGTTGAAGACCATTGAACACATTACATGTAAAGTGTGGGAGTGTTGTCTCGGGTTTATTTTGTGAGTTAGGCTCAACAATTTAGCTACGACTCTTCTCCTTGACGTGTGCACCTGCCATAATTGGGTTCTCTTCTAGCGTACGCCGTGACACACGTGCATCCGGAATCGGGGCAGCATTATTTAGCAAGGAAACACGGCCCTAGAAAAATTCAAGGGAAGTGTCTTATTCTATATTATAAGCAAGCATGCAAGCAGGGCAACCAAGCATTTTTTTTGTCTCTTTCTTTTTTTTCTCTTTTTTTTTTTGCGTAAGAACATACTGTCGTTACATATAAGTATAGTGGTAGTAAAGGTATTAGGGGAGCGGGCTGCAAGCGTCGGAATTGGGGAAGCGGGCTACAAGAGCCGGAATTGGGAAGCGGGCCACAAGAGCCGAGATTAGGAAGTGGGCTACGAGAGCAGAAGGTTGGGAAGCGGGCTATAAAGAGCCAAAATTAAGGAAAGTAGGCTGCAAGAGCCAAAGATCGGAGAACCAGGCTACAGGAGCCAAAGGGAAGCAGGCTACGAGAGCCAGAATTGGGAGGCAGGCCACGAAGGCCAAAGGTTGGCAGGCTACGAGAGCCAGAATTGGGAAGCAAGCTGCAAGAGCCGAAGATATTGGGAAGTGGGCTACGAGAGCCGAAGATAAAGGTCTCTTTTTTTGTTCTCTGGTCGGGGAAGGATCCGAACTAGAGTGGGAGGTTGATTCTTTGATTCTCTGGCCGGGGGAAGGATCTGGACCAAAGTGAAAGGTTGATTCTTTGATTCTCTGGTCGGGGAAGGATCCGAACCAGAGTGGAAGGTTGATTCTTTGATTCTCTGGTCGGAGAAGGATCCGAACCAGAGTGGGAGGTTGATTCTTTGATTCTCTGGCCGAGGGAAGGTTCCGGACCAAAGTGAAAGGTTGATTCTTTTTTATTGGGAAGCTGTTGGCTAGGAGCCGATAATGGGGTAGCTGTCGGCTCAGAGGCCGATGATGGAGTAGCTATCGGCCAGGAGCCGATGAGTGAAGCTGTCGGCTCGGAGGCCGATAAATGAATAGCTGTCGGCTCGGAGGCCGATAAGTGGATAGCTATCGGCTCGGAGGCCGATGGTTGAATAGCTGTCGGCTTGAAGCCCCGATGGCTGAATGTCTATCGGTGTAACGCCCCGATGGCGGAAGGTTTTGTTGGTTTAACGCCCCGTCGGCGGAAGGGTTTTGTCAGTTTAACGCCCCGTCGGCGGAAGGTTTTGTCGGTTTAACGCCCCATCGGTAAAAGGTTTTGTCGGTTTAACGCCCCATCGGTGGAAGGTTCTGTCGGTTTAACGCCCCGTCGGCGAAAGGGTTTTGTCGGTTTAACGCCCCGTCGACGGAAGGTTTCGTCGGTTTAACGCCCCGTCGGCGGAAGGTTCTGTCGGTTTAACGCCCCGTCGGCGAAAGGGTTTTGTCGGTTTAACGCTCCGTCGGCGGAAGATTTTGTCGGTTTAACGCCCCGTCGGCGGAAGGTTTTGTTGGCTTAGACGAAAATTCGTGGCACCAACCCCATGAGAAGTCTATTTGTTGGATGGCCGGAGGTAGAAGGTGAAAGACCATGTCTGCCTCAAGGCTTACTTTCTTTTCTTCTCTTCTTCTTTTATGCGGGGAGGCGAGTGGAGAGACCACGTATGCATGTTGACTGTTCTTTTCTTTTCTGCTCTTCTTTTTATTATGAAGAGGAGGGTTCAAAGACCACGTCCACTTCATGACTGTTCTTTTTGTTCTGCTCTTCCTTTCTCATTGATGCCCCCGGACTGGGGTGTGTTCTTTTAACGTGACCCCAGGTTGGAGTGTAGCTTTTCTTCATCTGCCCCCTAGGTCGGGAGGTAGGCCTCTTTGCTTTTGTGCTCCAAGGCAGGGGTGTATTCTTTTGGCTTCTATGCCCCCGTGGCGGGGTATATTTCTCTTCACGTGCCCCCAGGCCGAGGTGTATTCTTTTATAGCTTCTATGCCCCCAGGCGGGGTGTATGTTTCTTCTTCAAACGTCCCTAGAGCTCTTCGTTTCTTGTGCACCCAAGCAGGATGGGTCTCTTCTTTACGTACCCCCGAGTCGGGGTGTAACTTCATGCTTCTTATGCCCCCAGGACGGGGTGGATTCTGCTTCTTTGCTTCTGTGCCCCCATGGCGGGGTATATTTCTTCCTCGAATACCCTTGAGCTGGGGTGCAACTCTGTTTCTTCTTATGCCCCCCAAGTCGGGGTAGATTCTTCTCACATGCCCCCGAATCGGGGTGTATTCCATTCATGTGCCCCCTAAGCGGGGTGTATCTTTTTCTTCTTATGCCCCAGAGCGGGGTGGATTCTTCTTTTTCTACCCCGACACACTGGGGGATGTTTGCTTCTTGTGCACCCAAAGTGGGGTGTATTGCTGCTTTTGATGCCCCCAAGGTGGGGTGTATTGCTGCTTCTGATGCCCCCAAGGTGGGGTGTACGTTTATTCTTCAGATCCCCGTAAGCTGGGATGCATTCTTTACGGCCTCCGAGCCCCCGTGGTGGGGTATGTTGCTTCTTCAAATGCCCCTGAGTCGGGGTGTATTCTTTTATTTCTTACACCCCTATGGTGGGGTGGACGAATGCTCTCTTCTAGATTCGTGGCCGTGCTCGGCCTCATTGCTATAAAGCATTCCCAGATAGGGGCAGCAGGAAGGTGGAACGGGCTAGGGCATTGCACCATGAACTTGGACCCTCTTAGAGCCGGGTGGGATGCCGTCCTTCTTCTTATTCTCTTGATCGGCAACGCTTGCCAACTTTTCTTCTTGTCCTTTCTTCTCTTCTCTTTTCTTTTCTTTTGTGTAATAGACTGAGGTGGGTGCGCAGGAGAGCGCTCACCCCCTCAAGGAGGGGATGAGTGGTTTGCTCCACCGCATCAATCCCATAGTGATAATTATTGTTCAGCACAGGTCTCGACGGATATGGCCGTACATCCCTCTCTCGTCGATTCTTTCTCTTCCCTTTTTCTTTCTTTCTTCTTTCTTCTTCTCTTTTCTTATTTTTTTCTTTTTTTCTTTTCTTCTTTTCTTCTTTTCACCTTTTCTCTTTTTTTTTCGCAGAAAGGGGATTTGATTTCCCCTCCCTCTCCTTTTTTTTCTCTTCTCTTTTTTAGTGGCCTTCAAGATTACTGGAAGCTGCATATGCCTCGGAGTAGCGTCCTCGAGACAACATAGACAATTGCGCCTAGTCCGGCTTTTCTCCCCATAGGGCTGGCGAAGATAACACCAGCAATTCATCAAAGTAGGCAAACATTGTTTATTAGGAGGCCATGAGGCCCCGAATCCCGGTGAAGAGATGAAGGGTGGTTTCAGTCCCACCAGGCGTGCCAGACTTGTGGACACACTTTTTATTTAAAATCGTCGTTTATTTGTTCATTGGGTTTATTAAGTGCGTGGGCGTGCCAGTCACAAAGTGACAATTTATTCGGCGCTCGATCTGACTAATCAGACGATTGTGTGGTTCGTGTCGGGACCGGAACCCGCCGCGCCATAAAGGTCACGACGTTATTTACATCCCCTCGGAGAGGGGAACACCCTTGATTAATCGCCGGGAATCAGGGCCTCATGGCCAGGAAACTATATCGAGAGAAACAAGCCGATAATGGTCTCGAATCAGTCGGAAAGCCCTATGTCTAGGGAAGCAAGCATTCGAAATATGTCGGTCACTCAAGGGACCATTTTGATATTCGGACGAGCGTCCGGCTTCAGAGAATCGTAATCATCGCGGGGAAAACTGGGGCATATGTATGCCGGGGTACGGCAAGTTTATTGTTCAAAGGGATAGGAGACATTCGATTGAATCTCGGTTAGAGTGGTCGGAAATCAACGAGTTTATTGGCCCGGTGCGAGATCGAGTCAGGACCATTCCGGGGGCGCCTCCCGCGGTCCAAAGGAGGCTTGCGTGGGCATCATTAATATTTCCGGTGTCGAAGGGCAGCGGGAAAGTGTCCCGGGACTAGATTCCAAAATAAAGATGTGTACAGAGATAGCCGGTTATAGGCCTATGATGTGGGTCAGGCGATGACCATGGTTGGGGCGAACCCGAGGTCCAAAAGTGACTCACGAAGGTCTTATTGATAATCCCACACGTAGGGTTCGGGGAAGACGAGAGCCGTCTCGTTTCATTCGGATTTTGTCGATCATACACAGACCATTTTATGTTCGGACAAAGGTCCGTATAGAAAACAAGACGGTGACGGGAGCGAATCCGTGCAAATGTCTGCCGTGAGTACGGCAAGTTTAATGCAAGCGCGGGATTAGATCCCGGTATATATGTCGGCCACTAACGGACCATTCGTCATTCGGACGAGAGTCCGCATTTGAAGCGTCGAAGACAACGACAAAACCACACGGATGTTTACCGTAGGTACGGCAAGTTTAATGTGGGTGCGGGATTAGATCCCGGTATATATATATGTCGGTCACTAACGGACCATTCATTGTTCGGACAAGAGCCCGCATTTGAAGCATCGAAGATAACGACAAAGCTGTACGGATGTCTGCCGTGGGTACGTCAAGTTTAATGTGGATGCGGGATTGGATCCCGATAAAGGTGGGTCAAGCTGATGAACTATCGGCCCGAGATGGTTTCGGACTATGGCCATAACGGGGTTCCCGAGGTCCACGTCCGATGCCAAGGGGCGTCATTGCTTTTCTCTTCACACACAGTTCGGGGAAACGAAGGTTCCAAGGTATGCGTGCATGTCGGTCACGGTCGGACCATTCATTGTTCGGACGCGAGTCCACGTTTGAAGCATCGAAGACGATGATAAAACCGTGCAAGTGTCTGCCGTAGACACGACAAGTTTAATGTGGGGTTGTGGGATTAGATCCCGGGAGAAGCGGGTCGAGTTAACGAACTATTGGCCCGAGATGTATTCGGATCATGACCATGTCGGGGGTTCCGAGGTCCACGTCGATACCATAAGGCATCATCGATTTTCTCTTTGCACCCAGTCCGGGGGAGTGAATTGTCAAGTGTAAAGCCCAAACTCGCCAACGTGCGGCCTCTCACGCGGATCGACCTGCGCGGTCAGGTCGCGGGGTTCGACCTGCCCGGTCAGGTCGCAGGGATCAAGGGGGCAGCGCCCCTTGCGGGGGTTTCCGGGGGCCGAGCCCCCGGAACAAAAATTTTAGTTATAGCAAGGGCAACTTTTGATTATTGGTTCCACACTCCTTTTATTTGTTTGGTTAATTAGGCTTCTTTTTATGGAAGGCACGCCGGATTAAGGAAACAAAGGGGGCGCGCCGGAATAAGAGGTGAAAGAGGGGGCGCGCCGGTTAAATGGGATGCCAAGGAGGGAGAGGGGCGTGCCGGAATAGGCTCAATAAGGGGGGGCGCGCCGGTTTAATGGGATCCAAGGGGAAGAAGGGCGCGCCGGTTAAATGGGATGCCAAGGAGGGAGAGGGGCGCGCCGGAATAGGCTCAATGAGGGGGGCGCGCCGATTTTGGGCTCCAAATAGGAATGGGGGTGCACTATTCATTCCAATATTTCGAGAGTGGTTTTGAGTGTGGGGTTAAACCGGCGCGGGGGGGAGCGCGTCGGATTAGCCCGCGTCGGATTAGGGGCGCGCCGGGATAGCTTCTGTGGGCTTTATTTCATTTTGTTTGATTCTTATTGCTTCTGTTCTTGTTTCTTCAACTTGCAGATTGATCAGATGGGCGGATTGTTTGTTCAATTGACACTTTAAATCAATGGAATGCTTCTTAACATTTGTTGAGGTGAATGAGTACGTATGATTGAATGTTTTACTGGAGGAGTTTGTTATGCAGGGACTCATGAATTCAGTTTTGATTCAGAGGCTTCGGACACACGCTGTTCTTATGCTCAGAGAACCTGGTCTGTTCATTTGTTCTTGATTGTTCTCGTCCTGGCGAAGTTTGGGCAGCATCTCCCCTGGACTGGGAGTTGCCAGAGAAAATAAGGAACACCAAACGGATAACTCCGGGATGCACCTCAAATCTAGACCTCGCGGCGGTCCAATAACCCAGATGTGAGCGTTGGAAAGCTCGAGGACTAGCCTTCAAGAGCTCTCACAACTCACGGGTGATGATTTCGTGGAACGGGACAGATGTAGGCCATGGGTGGCCATGAATGTTCACCCTTCGAACGGGTTCCCTCAGAGTTCATGCCACAGAAGGGCAAGCTTCCGAGAACCCCAGGTGATTTAGAAAATTGGGAGAAAGAAAACGGAAGAAAAGGGGGAGGGATCAGAGCAATAGAATGCTATTTACGCCCACAAAAGTCACTCTTTTATTCATCCTCAAGGGAAAGGAGGGAAGAGAGGTACAAAAGGAGATCTACCCCCAAAGCACGGGGAAGAATACAATGGAGAAGATAAAAGAAAAAGAACCAGGCGTTGAGGTGGGGGGAGAAGAAGATACACCGGTGGGGGAGAAGGAGGAACAGAGCACAAGCTCTACCCCCTCTCTCCTCTCTCTCTCTCTTCCTCACCCTCCCTTCTTCTTCACCTTTCTGGCGTCGGGGGACGAAGCTCTCCTTCTCTTCGGGTGGCCTCCTCTGGTCAATCGCTCCCTGGGGGTTCCAACCTTCTGCTCCGTGGAACAGGCTCCCTATATATAGGGCGGGTTGCATTTTCTTCGAAGAATGGCCAGTGGGGGGAGGGTTCCCGCCACCTCTACCTCATTTGCATCATCGTCGGGAGTCGACTCGTCGTGCTGGCTGCTGCTAGTTCGAGTCGTACCCTGTCATTCGTCCGAGGACGGGATGTTCGCAGGTCTGCCGAGAGATCTGCTGCTGCTGCCACTGTTGCTGCTGGCCTCTGTTGCTACCACCGTTGCGCTGTCGAGTTGGGGTGTGCACAGCTCCGTGGTCTTTAAATGGCTATGGGACGGGCATTCAATGCACTGTTCTTCTCCTCTCTGGACTTCGCGTGAGATTCATCAGAAAACAGAGCATCGAAGTATAGATGGGATGGCCCTTTGGTTAAAACGGCACAAAGTTGTGCGCGCCGGATTAGCAGCACACAAGGGGGGGGGGGGGGGGCGCCGGTTTAAAGCTTGATGGAGGGGCGCACCCGGTTTAATGCCAAAAGAGGAGCGCGTCGGTTTAACAAGGGAAGGAGGGGCAGATGGAAAAATGGGGCACGCTGGTTGTGGGGGCGCCGGATTAAGATGTTGAAGGGGCGCGCCGGTTTAAGGCCCTTCCGCGCCGTTTAAGCCTCAAATGGATTCTTTTCGTAGTCGCAGGCATTTATTCGAGTGTTGGCGCTCCTGGAATGTTCTAGTTGTAATGCATGGCCTCTATAATATTCCATTTGCAGCCTTTGGGGCTTGGTCCCAGACTTTGAGTGACTTTCAGTGCATGCCGAGGCTGTGCCGGAGTTCCCGACTTTTCTTTGATTCTGCTCTCGGCATGGCCGGTCGGAGAGTTGTAGCCGTATCTTCTGCTCGAGGGCCTCCTTAACGGATGGCGGACCACCAAGTGAGTTCTCGTCCTGGTTGGGTGAGGTATGGGTTTGTTCGGCCCTCTCGTCTTCGACTTGTGCTTGAACGCGTAGACGCGAGTGTCGTATGATCATCACTGTCATCATTTTTTTTGACGTCCACAACACCAAATCAGAATGGTGTGACTAAAAGGAGAAATCGCACACTTAAAAGAAATTGCTAGGGAAATGATTAGTCATTCATCTTTACCCATGTCATTGTGGGGGGAAGCAATAAAGACAGTTGCACATGTGATTAATATAGTGCCTACTAAGGTTGTCCAGAAGGCAACCTTTGAACTCTGGAACAGGTAGGAAACCAAGTCTAAACTATATAC
This sequence comes from Amorphophallus konjac, assembly GCA_022559845.1. NCBI lineage: Eukaryota > Viridiplantae > Streptophyta > Magnoliopsida > Alismatales > Araceae > Amorphophallus > Amorphophallus konjac. The sequence goes on along the minus strand of CM040124.1, from coordinate 329,420,281 downwards.
ACATTTGGGGATGTCCAGCTAGGGCTGTCAATGGGCCGGGCCCTGGCCACCCTTAGGTCGGCCTGGCCCGTGCCCAACTTATCCATATTAAAGCCCGAGCCCGGTCCGGGCCCGCCCTATGTCGGGTCGGGTCGGGCCCAACATTATTTAAAAAATACAAAGCCCGACTAAAGCCTGACTCGACCCGACAACTTAAATAAAAAAAATAAAAAAGTAATATATTTAATAATATAAAATTTATAATCTCATTAAATTAATTAAAATTTTGATATTAATTACATAATTTGTGTGAAAAGAAAGTTTTAAGTTTTCTAATTAAATAAAATAACATAATTTTAACTAAATAATTTTTAAATTTTAAAGTGTGAATAAAAAAAGAGAACGGGTTGGGTTGGGCCGGCCCGTGGGTCGAACTCAAAGCCCGAGCCCGGCCCGCGGGCCTAGTCGGGCCGGAGTTTTAGGCCCGACTAAAAACCCATGGGTCGAAAAAGTGCTTACGGTCGGGCCCGAAATCGGGCCAAGCCCGCGGGCCTGTCGGGCCGGCTCGGCCCATTGACAGCCCTATGTCCAACTGAAGCTAAAGTTTACAATCCACATGAAAAGACATTTAACCCAAGAACAATCAGTGGCTTCTTCATTGGTTATCCAGATAGGTCAAAATGGTATAGATTTTATTGTCCATCTCATTCATTACGAATCGTGGAAAGTGGTAAAGCTAAATTTCTTAAAGATGGTTGTGTCAGTGGGAGTGTAGAACCTTGAGACATTGTCTTTGAGGAACTTTAGGACCAAGTTCTCATGCCTGATTGATGGTTCCTATAGTTACACCACAATGTAACAATCAAGTGGAACAACCAGGTCAAGAAGCACGCCATGAGGAATCAACAACTGAGGAGATTATTACCCAACCACCACCTATATTGGATCAAGAGGTAACACTCAGAAAATCTACAATAGTAAGAAAGTCTGCGATTCCTTCATATTATGAGGTGTATCTTCAAGAGTTAGGTAATGACATGGATACTATTGATGACCCCACGTCATTCTCACAAGCTATGGAGAGTGAAAACTCTTCACAGTGGTTTAAAGACATGAAAGAAGAGCTTGTCTCTATGGAAAAGAACCATGTCTGGGACCTTACTGTTTTACCTAAAGGAGTCAAACCAGTCGGATGTAAATGGGTATTCAAGACTAAAAGAGACTCCAAGGGTCAAATTGAAAGGTATAAGGCCAGACTTGTGGCCAAAGGTTTCACTCAAAAGCAAGGTCTTGACTATAATGAGACTTTCTCTCCGGTTTCATCGAAAGACTCATTTAGAGTAGTCATGAGCTTTGTACCTCATTATGATTTAGAGTTACATCAAATGGATGTGAGAACAACATTTTTGAATGGAGATCTTGAGGAAGAGATATATATGGAACAACCTCTAGGGTTTTCATCAGATAAGGATAGTCCTTTAGTCTGTAAATTGAGGAAATCGATATATGGACTTAAACAAGTCTCCCGTCAGTGGTATCTTAAATCTAGTAAGGTAATTATGACCTTTGGCTTTGTAATTATGACCTTTGGATTTGAGGAAAACAATTGTTGATAGATGTGTATATCTAAAAGTCAGTGGGAGTAAGTTCATAATATTGATTTTATATATGGATAACATTTTGCTTGCCAGCAATAATTTAGGACTATTGCATGAAACCAAAAGATTTCTTTCTACAAACTTTGAGATGAAGGATATCGGTGAAGCCGATTATGTACTTGGCATTAAGATTCATCGGGATAGATCCAAGGGCATACTTGGATTATCACAAAAGGCCTATATCTCTAAGGTGTTAGAGAGATTTGGGATGCAAAATTGTTCCCTGACCTGCACCAATTGTAAAAGGAGACAAGTTTAACACGAACCAATGCCCGAAGAATGAGATAGAACGAAGGCAAATGAAGGGGATTCCTTATGCTTCTGCAGTTGGTTGTCTTCAATATGCACAAATATGTACTTGTCCAGACATAGCATTTGCTGTTGGAGTACTTGTCAGATACCAAAGTAACCCTGGCTTGGATCATTGGAAAGCAGTCAAAAAGGTTATGCGCTATCTTCAGGGGGCGAGAGACTATATGCTCACTTACCACAGGGTCAACCATCTAGAGGTGACCGGCTATATAGATGTAGATTTTGCAGGGTGCCTTGACAGTAGGAGGTCTACTACTGGCTATGTCTTCCTACTAGTAGGAGGTGCTATTTCATGGAGAAGCATCAAGTAAAAAATTACTGCTTCATTCACTATGGAGGCTAAACTCATTATTTGTCATGAGACCTCATCACATGCCATTTGGTTAAAGAATCTTATCATGGATCTTAAGATAGTGGATTCCATTGAGAAATCACTAAAGATCTATTGCGATAATGAGGCTGCGGTGTCCTTCTCCAAGGGTAGCAAAAGTTCTACAACATGTAAACATTTGGATATAAAGCTCTATATTATCCAAGAGAGGACAATTGAGAATCATTTGATGTCAATTGATCACATTAGGACACAATATATGATAGCAGACCCTTTAAGTAAATGGCTAGCTCCAGGGTTATATTCTGAACATGTAAATAATATGGATATGTCTAGGTCTTTCATTGTGTAGTGATTTATAGTATGACATCACCAGTTTGTGATCACATATAGTTTTAGTTATATGATGATTCTCATTCTCTGTTTTTCCATATATGGTTATTTATGAATAAAGTTTAAGCAGAGTGTCGATAATGACATCTAGTTTGGACTAAGGAATAGGATAAAGTTTTAACCTATTCATAAAGGATATCCCACATAAAGAGTTAGTTATAAACTATTTTGAAGTATTGTAGTGTATGGAAGGTCGTACTCACATGTAGAGTATTTGCCGCATGACTCATACTTTAGATATTTTATAATTAAGTATTTTTAAAGTTAGTGAAACGGTGTAACCCATCATTTAGTATTGTGTCAAATCGGGCCAAGTGGGAGAATGTTGAATTTTCACTCTTTTGGTGTGGCCCTTATTTGGCCCAATAGCACTTAAGTTGGCCCATTAAGAAGGGTCCAAAATGTGGGTTTAAGGAAACACCTGTTCACATTAAAAATAACTACCAAAGGGTGGGTTTTTTCTGAAAAGGTGTGAGATCCCATTATATTCTCACGAGAGTTCTTCTTGATAGGAGATGAACTTGTAAGGAACTAAGAAAGAGGCTTGGTCCCCTTTCTCATAAGATCTTGAGTGCATGTGCTCCATCAAGGGGATCTTCTAGAGAGAGGGAAATCAAGGACGGTCTTCTTGCGGGAGAGGAGGTCGTATCCTCGACATGTTCTTCGAGATCGTGTCTGCTCCCACGTGTTGTGGAGGGCAAAGATTTTGTTTTTCAATCGACAATCCTTGCTGGAACAATGTGTACGTATGCCGAATCTCTTCTACACATTGAGCTTTGATTTTTGACCTTGAAAGTCTCACTAAATACACTATGGTCACATTAACTTATTCAGAAGCTCACTTTATTCAGAGAGATAGTGAGGAAAGATCTTACTTTTCAAAAGCTCAAAAAGCTTCTGTCAACTAATATTTTCTCTCTCTAATGACTTTTGGAGAAAAGTCAAAGTTCGATGGGATTGTCAAATATGGCCTTAGACTTTTGAAAAGCGGTTTTTTTCTTATATCTCTCTAAAATAAAGAAGTGACTTTTGAAAAAATTGATGTGATATTTCATCATTTGTTTTAGCTTTCGAGGGATGAGACTTTTGAGGTCAAAAATCACCTCAAAACCCTTACTAAATGTGACTTAAGTCATCAAAATAGATTGCTTCAGTTATGTGGATGATATATTTGGTCAAAATAAATATATTTAGATAAATTAAAATATCTAACTTAACCTTGTGGAATTAGTTATTGGAATATAGAGATTTAGACAGCTACACGAGAGTTTTCACTCTTCTTACCCAAACTTTACAAGATGGTTTGGCTACTGATGTAGCAACCCTGGAAAAAAAAAGATTTTTAAATAAATCAAATTAGAATAAACAAATTCTTAATTAGTCAAAATAGGCTAAAAGATTTAAGTAAGTAAAAGAAAAATCAAGATGAACAAATAAATAGAACCAAAAATGTGAATAACGCCTTGATTCAAGGCGCTAATTAAAATTAAACGCCTCTGGCTAAGGCGTGAATTGAAAAAGGGACGCCCCCTGGACAAGGCGTCAATTCTCAAACGACCAAAATAAATAAAATGGCAATTAAACGTAACGCCCTTTGCTTAGACGCGTTTCACTAAAGAAACGACGTTCAAAAAGACGTTAATTTAAGTAACGCCCTATAGAAAGGCGTTAATTCCGTTCGAGTTTCGTTCGACCCAGGAGACTATCCAGAGCAAGTTCTGGATAACTACGTCGAGGATGGAATATAGTAAGGACTCTATCAAGGCAATACTACCCTTAGTCAAACTCTAACTCTATAAGGGTTCCCCAAAACCCTATAAATAATCCTTGTCCATCAAACCCTAAAATCTATTTGGTCGAAGCTCTGCTGCTGCGTACGTGAAGAACAGGTGATGTTCTTCTTCCCTTGCCTCCAGTCATAGTTACGAAGAATATTAATATTAATGTTCTTCATCTTTGTTGTAGGTTACCCTGTCGAGTTTTCCAACGTGCTGAAGAACTAAAGGTTCCTCATCGGCATCATCCTTGTCGACTGCATCTTCTTCAACCAGTAAAGAAGAAGAGTTTTTCCTCTTCTCAGCAAACTCTTATCGTCACTGCATCCTCTTCGGTGTGCTGCCGTTTGATTAAGTTCGGAAGCAACCATCTTCTGGGTGCTGTTCTAGTTGCTTCAGGAGGCTCTGTTTAGAACAGAGCATCGGTTCTTATCAAAACCTTCACATAACTTCATCCAGATTACCCATCAGGTAGGTTTTCTCAAGATCGTAGCCCAAACTAGCTTAAGATCTTAATAATATCATCGGTCGTGCATGCATATAGTTTTATTGTGGTTTCAGATGTTTTCTATGTAATTTCAAAAAGAAACGCCCTTGACAAGGGCGCTAATTTAAAGAAGCGACCCACACTAGGGCGCTAATCAATGTTTTGACGCCCTGCCCAGAAGTCGTCAATTGCATGTAAATAATAAATACCCACGTGTAAAATTTAATATCTATGTAACCATGAATATAATATATTGCATGAGTATACCTGTGAAATCCTGCTATTTTTCCTGTCATGATCATGTACCCTTTTTCTTGAAATTTTATTATCTGAAAATTGGTAAATTCTTGAATTCACGACCTTGTCTAGGTCGTCTCCTACTGAACTGACGCCCCAGACCAGGGCGCTAATTTAGAGGTAACGCCCCTGTCCAGGGCGCATTTTGGTTAAAATTCTGAAATATTGAAATTCTGTAAAAATTGAAATATAGTTTGGACGACTGCTTCACGAGTCATCAAAAGCTCAAGAAACGCCCTTATGTAAGGCGTGAATTACGTGATTAATGACTTAACTAAAAAGGGGTATAGCCAGGAGATGGGCATTGATTTTGATGAGTCCTTTGCACCGGTTGCTAGACTTGAAGCAGTCCGGATCTTACTGCCCTACGCTTGCTCCTTGAATTTTAAACTATTTCAAATGGATGTTAAATCTACATTTCTTAACGGTTATATCAAGGAGGATGTCTTTGTAGAGCAGCCGCCAGGTTTTGAAGATTCCAAACATCCACGACATGTGTACAAGCTCCAAAAGACCTTGTACGGACTAAAACAAGCACCAAGGGCATGGTATGAACGGCTTACCTCTTTTCTGGCTGAAAATGGGTTCAAGAGAGGTAAGGTTGATCAAACACTTTTCACAAGGAAATCAGGTAAGGACATTTTAGTAGTTCAAGTGTATGTGGATGACATTATTTTTGGAGCTACTAACAATGCTTTATGCGAGGAATTTGCAAAGACTATGCAAGGAGAATTCGAGATTTGCTTAATGGGGGAGCTGAACTTTTTCCTTGGATTGCAGGTGAAACAAACTTCAGAAGGAATTTTTATCAATCAAGCCAAATATACTATGGAATTGCTGAAGAAATACGGGATGGCGGAAGCAAAACCCATATCAACTCCCATGGCCACCACCACAAAGCTGGATAGAGATGAAAATGGTAAAACAGTAGATCCTACACTGTTTCGAGGTATGATCGGATCACTACTGTACCTTACAGCATGTCGCCCTGACATTCAATTCAGTGTATGTCTTTGTGCCCGTTTTCAGTCATGCCCCAAGGAATCTCATTTATCAGCTGTGAAACGCATCTTTAGATATCTCATTGGCTCAATAGACTTTGGCTTGTGGTTTCCTATCGGTGGTTCTTTTGAATTAATTGCCTATACCGATGCGGATTATGCTGGGTGAATTGTAGATCGTAAAAGTACAAGTGGATACTGTCAGTTTCTTGGTGGTTGCTTAGTCTCATGGGCCTCCAAGAAACAACATTCAGTAGCTCTCTCAACGGCCGAGGCTGAATATGTAGCCGCCGGAAGTTGTGGAGCCCAAGTACTTTGGATCAAAAACCAACTGCTTGATTTAGATATTAAAATGAAAACTGTTCCAATACTGTGTGATAATACCAGTGCAATTAATTTGTCAAAAAATCCTGTTCAGCACTCAAGGACCAAACATATAGATATTCGTCATCACTTTCTGAGAGATCATGTAGGGATAGGGGTCTTTGAATTGAACTTCATTGACATACACAATCAGCTAGCTGACATCTTCACCAAACCCCTAAACCAGGATCAATTCTATAAGATAAGAAGAGAACTTGGGATGTGCAATGGTGAGAGCATACATACATAGATGTGCATCTAAGGTATAGGGTTTCATTTGTAGAAATTCATGTGCATCACGGGTAGAAAAACATGCATATTGAATTTACCGTTGAATGCATTGTGTGTCTTCATTCACCGCTGAATGCCTGCATGTACATAGTTATATTTAGCCCTCCTTGAAAAATAATTCTACGGACAAATATTCCTTGATTGAATACATCTGTGGACTCAGTGTTGCTGGAACTAACGGTTCTACCTAGGGGAAATCAAAATTTCTTCTCGTCTCCACATCTTCGCCTCTACATACTTCCACTGTCTTGTTGGTTCAAGTAGTCGGTTGCTTATCCCCCATAAACAAAAAAAAGGGAGAAACAAAAAAAAGAAAATAAAAAAAAGGAGAAACACAAAAAAAGGAAAAAAGAAAAAAGTTTTTTTTTCAAAAAATGGGGATTTTGGTCCTGGCGGTCGACTGCCAGGCCCGCGCCGGTCGACCGCCGGCGGCGAACCAACCCGACTTAAGGGTCAACCGACCCCCTTTTAAAGGGCTCTCTCTCCCTCTTTCCTTCTCTCTTTCACTCCTTTTCACTCTCTACCACCTTGCCCTAACCCTAACCCTCCATCTCTCCACCAACCAAGCCCCCACAACTCTCTCTCCCTCCACCCGCACACGATTCGGTCGTCCCGTCATCTTCCCGGGACATCCTCCATACGGTCACTCGTGCGTCTGTGGAGATCCCTCTCAGCTTCCACACTGTGGAAAGGTCGATCCAAGCCCTAGCAGTGCTCCTGTGCTCCATCCACGTTTCCGGGGTTGAGATCGATTGTTCCAAGAGTTTCCCGGTGGGTTTTTCTAGGTCGGGATGCCGCTCAGACGGAGCTCTCGGCGTTCTGCCCAAGGGCAAGCTAGCCGTCAACGGACAGAGGCCCCGGCTCCTCCACCTCAGCAAGCTCCTCCTCTGCCTCGAGCACCTTTACCTCCACGTCCTATTATCGACCCTCGCTTGGTCGACTTCAATGAGGTGAATGAGCTATTCCCGAATTTGTGCGCTCTTTTTGAGGTTCAGGACGGTTGGATGGATTTTGTTACCCGGTACGATAGATATTATCCTCGGTTGGTGCAGCAGTTCTACGGGTTTTTAGTTGTGAGGAATGACCAGTTATACACCACGGTTGAAGGTATGGAGCTTCATATCACTCCGGAGTTATTTCAGCAGGCCCTAGGAGTATCCGCCATGGGTGCAGATAGGGCATATGGTTTTGCTGAAGTTCCAGCAACATTTACTGCTATGACCAACTGTGAGTATGTGCACGGTGTGAGTAATTTGATCAAGCTGAATGCCAATCATTTTTCTCCAATACAACGGGTCCTGCACCACATGTTTACTTCATTAATTTATCCCAAAGTGGGCGGTCGGGATGAGGTTACAGAAGTTCAAAGATTCCTATTCTATCATGTCATGAATGGCATTCAAATCAATATGGGTCGGCTCATGACAGATCTGATCAGCACCTGTCGTACCTACCTCCGGCGCTCTCTTCCATATGCATCGCAGTTGACCGGTATCTTCATTTATGCCGGGATAGATGTGGCAAATGAGCAGTTCATTTATGTTAGGCAGGATGATGTATACAACAAGCATAAAATTTTCATAGATTTTGGCTACTACTTTGGTCCCGACGGCGAGCTTGTGCGGGACATTCCAGTTTATGGGGAAGATGAAATCAGTGAGGCAGAAGAAGAACCAGCACAGCAGCAAGGCGAGGGGGATATCCCCCCTCCAGTTCTAGCTGAGGAGCAGCCTCCCCCACCATCTCCTTCTCATCCGGCTTTTGAGATGCCTCCTCCACCCCAGTTTCACCATGGGGAATCTTCCACTCAGGGGGCCGGACAGCGCACTTCGGTGGACTACAAGGCTCTTGACGGGCGGCTTACCGGCTTGGAAACTCGTGTGGATATCCTTGGGGATCGTCTCTCTACCCTTGGGGACACTATGGGCACTGCGTTTGACACCATATCAGGGCGCATGGACACCTTCTCTACTGCCTTCGAGACTCTCTCTACTTAGATGGCCACTCTCACCACCCACATGACTTCCTTCCGAGAGGATTTAGCTGAGTCTGGCCAATCCTTTAGCTTCATGCACCTCTCCCTTCTTGGCATGCGGCGCCAGGATGCGGCTCGTGATGAATCCATTGGTCATATTCTTGATCTTCTTCACAGTCATGCCCACCATCTTGGCGACATTCGTCGGCACCTTGGCCTTCCACCTACACCTCCAGCCGATCAGCCACCTCCTGAAGATGCTCCATGAGGATTTGTTTTGTTTTCACCTCTAGCATGTTATCTTTTGGTCCAGTGTTGCTTGAGTCCCTCCTTCGTCTATCCTATTCCTTTTTGCTGTTGACAAAGGGGGAGAAGTAGTAGGGCAGGTTTATTATCTACTTATGTATGTCGTTGTGTGGTTGTGTGGTTCTGTTGCTTGCTTGCATGTCACATGTGAGGGTTGTCAGTAGTGTTAGTCTTTTGTTTAGACTTTGGTTTTAGAGTCGTGCATTCACTCTCGCACTAATGTACCTTGTAATGAAACTATGATGAATTGAAAGTACTGGTGTTTTGAACTCAGACGGTTGGCATTTGTGTCTCATTTCATATTCTTGCTGGCCTACAAGTGGTTGTCTTTTTTCTTAACATGAACTTTGGTTTGAATGCCCTAGAGTTTTGTTATCATCAAAAAGGGGGAGATTGTTGTATATATATCTCGGTGTTTTGATGATAACAAAACCAAGGACATAGGGTTGCTCACTTGCTTGGATCTAATAACCTAAGTGTTTTTCATAAGCCTTCAAAGTCGGAACTCTTCATGCTGTTACTTAAGGTTTTAGCATTCCAAATGGTTTTCTAAGTACATTGAATGAACTTGTAATAACCTTTTAACCAATCGTTCAAATCATGCCTCGATCATATGGACACATTTTTCTGGGCTAAACTCTTCATTTTTTAGGTTTTTGACAGTCCGGTCGACCTCCAGCATCACCCCGGTCGACCTGGAATAACAGAATGGAAACTTCTACAGGCTATCTCAGTGGCGGTCGACCGCCCCTCAATCCCGGTCGACCGGATCTCCCAGGGACCGGCCTCCTGCAGGTCTCTCAGTGGCGGTCGACTGCCAGACCCTGCAGGTCGACCGCCAGCCCCGAGCTACCCAATTTTGTTGACTTTTTGACACTTCAAAAGAAGTCTTTCCACTTGGTATTGTTTAATCCCTTAGCACTCAAACCCTCCAGAAATTGTGGATCTGGTCTGGGGGAGTCCATGGACCATTCAAAGCCTATATAACTTATACAAGAGGGTAAAGAAAACCCTAATGCTCAAGGTGGATCAAGGGGGCTACCAAGAGGAAGAGAAGGGATCTAGCACTGTAGACGTGAATAGTGCTCCGAGAAGAGTTCTTCATCCTTCTTCATCCAGTCAAGTGAAGATCAGCCCAAGGATTCAAGCTGCATCCAAAGCATCCAATCATCCATTAAGGGGGAGCAAATCAAGATTCTTTTCTTGTGTTCTAAATTCATTTTGTTCTCTTAAGCTTCATGTGTGGTTCTTGTAATCGTTAAACATTTCAGTGTGTGTGGATCTTCCTAGATCCGTGTGTGTGTGGTTGTGTGTTCTCCGTTGTAGCTGTGTGTGTATTAAGGTGTTCTTACACCTCGCGGGAACTCTCCTTCCCAGTGTGTGTGTGTTGTGTGTGTTTGATCTTGTAACTCCTTACAAGATAGTGTGTGGTTCCTCACTGTCGGTGAGGGGTAGACGTAGATTGCCGTTGTGGCATCCGAACCACCTTAAAATCGATGTCTCCTTGTAGTGTGCTCCATATCTCCTATCCCTCTTCTGTGCATACTTGTGAATCTAGATATTTTGTATCCCTTAGATCTAGATTGTTTGATCTTCTTCACTTAAATCCTGTGGTTTATTAAAAGCATAATTTGTCTTGCTCCTGTTTTCTTCTGTGTCCCCACGTCATCGCATATTTGAGTCTATCTCGGCAAAAAACATTTATCACCCAATTCACCCCCCTCTTGGGTGCCATTTAATCTCGGGACTTCAAAAATGACTGCAAATTGCCTTTTTTTCTGACCCGGACTGACAGACACACAAGGCAGAGATGGATCTGCCTGAAATAGACCTTTGACCGAGGGCTAAATGATTTTTTTTGACTCAACAAAAATTATGGTGGAAGGGGGTATACGTGAGGAACACTAGAGAATTTTTATTGATTTTCTAAAATTTTCTAAGTGGGTGGGGAAATTGCAACAGGGAGACTCTATCCCGTAGATCTGCAAAAGGGTAGATTACTGAGAGGACAAACAAAAATACAGGAAAAATATCAAATGGACTCCAAATGACATGAAATTTTAACTAGAAGTTAGGGGAGATGGACAGAACAAACCCTCAAAATTAGGGCTCAATAAGACAACAAGAACCAGAGATACAATTTTGGAGGAGAGGTTCTGTCCTGATTTGGATAGAACTTTGATGTAGCGGCGGTGGCGGCGCGACGGCGGCACGAACGGCGGCGGCGGCGGCAGCAGAAAGGGAATATAGAGGGGCTAAGAAGAAGGGAATTCACTCCCTGGAGGGCTGGAGGAATAGGAATAACAGTAGGAGGAGAAGAGAGGGGCGCACCCTTCTTGGAGCAATTTTCAGATTTTCACTTCATTAATTCTACTCAAATTATGAAATACATGCTATTTATATGAAATGGCAAATGACTCAAAATGCCCTCAGACCTAGGGTTTGGGATATTTTAATCCCACATGTGGCCAATTAGCAAAAAATAAATAAAATTAAAGCTCTATAATGGGGGGTGCGCCCCCTTGACCATGGGAGACATGGTAGGTGGCCAACTTTGACAATTTTAACCAATTATCTCCCATGTGGGTATTTGACTTGTCAAACCTTCTAGATGCCACCTAAGAAAGTTGACCAGCCCCACATGGCCTAGGTGGACCAATGGGGAAGGAGTGAGGGCCCCCTTTATGGACCTACTGACAATTTACACAAAAATCCAAAGAATCCAAGGGAATGACACATTGGCTTATAAAGTCTTACAATTGCACATATACTTTCCCAAGGATATAAAAGTAAACTAAAAGGATACAAATGCAAAATAAAAATGTCAATGCTCAGCGTCAATTCCCATCAAGGGTACTCACCAAGACCTCTAAGACTGCACGAGTGGTCGCCAGCTGGGCCTCCAAGCTGTGGAGGTGAGCATGCAAATCCATTGCCGCTCTGTCTCGAGCATCCTGCATAACACATTCATTAGCAACATATCTCATAGGCATATAAGAACAACTAGAAATGAATTTTCATACGTACCCCGATCGGCCTCATCTGGTCTCGTCTCCCGTAAACCTCCCAGTAACGCCGGAGGTAGGCTGAACTGTCAGGAGCATAGGAGATGACTGGAACCCCGTGCCGCTGCCAATCCGCGTACTGCTCCGGGAACTGCAGCCTCCAGTCAATCGCCTTGGTCCGCCTGCGGGTCTTCCGCCCAATCCCGCGAGGCTCCTCCATGTCAACCCACTCCTGGTGGAAGCCAAGAGTCCTCATGACCAACCGAAGCCGTAACGGCTCGATCTCATTTAGGCAGTGAACCCAGATGTCACGCCCAAAATGATGGAGGCATCCCCCACGACTCCCTCTGGCTCGGGTCGTCCACACACCCCGGAGTTGTTTGAACTCGGGCTTCACTCTATGTGGGCCCAATTATCCATTTTGAGCTTTCTATTTGAGTCATTTGATGTATTTTCTCTTTTATTTGAGTCATTTCCCTAGGTCTTTGATTTATTTTCCTAAGTTTGAGTGTCATTAGGTTGATTAGATTAGCGATTGGGCCCAATTCAGTGGGCTAGGCCCAGGGGCATCCCCCCCACCCCCTTGGTTATTTATCATTGTACCAAAAGTCATGGGCTTATTGTAAAATGTGGGTTGCCTATATATAGGACCTCATTCCCCCCATTTTATGTCAATGAAATTGCCATTTCTTTGGGTTCAAAATTCAAATTTCTTAGTGGAGAGAATCCATTAGTGGGTGTAAAGCCCTAGGGTGAGAATCCCTCTCTTTTCCACCACCTCCCACTTCCCTAGGTGCACTCATTACCCCTCCACCAACTTCCACCAAATCTCTTCCCTCCCTAGGAGAATCTTGATCTTCCCAAACACAATCCTCCCTCTTCCCCATGCAATCTTCCAGCTCTCAAGGGAAGATTTGAATTATTTTCCCTCCACTCCCTCATCCTCCAAACCTTGTGTTGGGTTCTGTGCGTCCCCTTGTTGTCTTTGACAATAGTTTTGATGATTCTAATATATTGTGTGTTTTATGCGTGTGTGTGTGGTTGGGGTTCATCCCCGGGTGCTACGAAAGTAGCGTGTAGTGAGTCCTCACCCGATTGGGTGAGGGGTGGACGTAGGGTGCCCGTCGTGGTCCCGAACCACCTTAAAAATATGTGTCTTGTGGTTTTGCCTGTGTGTTTGCCATTTCTTCTATCTCCCTTCACAGGTTCAATACATAGGTTTTTATCTCACTACGCTATCACACATTGCTACCTCCGTTATTTGTATTTGAGCTTAATCTCCTTGTTAATCACTGTTTAATCTTTGTTAAACTTGAACTCTCTAAATTGTTGCATTGTCAATTCGAGTGAGATCGGAAAGCGTGAGAGAACTCTTTAATCTCACTCCTGTTTAAGAAATCAACGTTGCAATTTTAAACTCCGCTGTGGTTGTCAAGGAAAGTTTTTAAAAAATCCGCCATCTCAGCAATGGGACAATTCAACCCCCCTTCTTGTCCGCCATCTCTATCTGGGCCAACACCTTGGACCACCCCAAATAGGGAAATCATCATCCTTCTCCCTCTCCCTCCTACTCCAAAATTCGTATCTCTCTCTCACCACCTGCTAGACCACCTTCCTACCCCCATTCTACCCCTCACTCACCTTAGTTTGCCCCCTCCAAGACCCCCTAACAGCCTAGGGTTGCCTCCACACCATTCCACCCTCTTTCCACTCCTATTTACCTCATCTCCCACCTCTCATCTCCAACCAGCACTTCTCAGTTCGCAGAGTACCAGCATCTTGCAGATCCGGCCACGACGTCATCCCAACATTTCTGGAGGCCCAAGTGGTACTGTTGGAAGCGTCTCTCTGTGTTCTTCACGACGGTGGTGGTCTCGTCCCGTTCTGAGTTCGTGGCTGCCCGGAGGAGCCGATCTTCCCAGACTGCGCATATGCTTCCTGCCAGTCAACCTGAAGCAAGTTACAGAGCCTCACACGGCCAACCCCTTGAAGATATGGAGGCGGCGCTTGGCTGAGATCATCTACAACAAGTCTACTTAAATTATCAAGAAGTGGAACCCCATTCGGCATCCGGAGCTGTGATTTCTCGTTTTTCTCCCCCAGGTGCGCAGTTCTGGCCCCTCTGGGGCTGAACCGACCCCTATCTACTGTTTGGGCTCTCCATTCCTGCTCCAACATGTTCTAGCTTTCCCGTGGGTCTCGTCTCGAAGAGGACTCATCAACAATTCCAGCGACTCCAACCACGCTTGATTCAGAGATCGGAAGTGCTCGTGGCAGCCTCTTCTTTCAGCTGCTGTGGCACCATAGCCGTCCAGACCAGAACTCAGGGTCCCTATTCGTGGCCCTTCCCCGACCAGCACCGTCAACTAGGAAATTCCATAAAAAATGGACGTCAACCTGATCAAGCCCTGAAGATTTTCCCACTGGTTTCATTAAAACAAAATTCGGGAGTGGCCGCAGCAGCATCAACTTCAACTATCTATCTCCTGTTCTAGAGAGCGGGCAGAACCGGCGTCGTCCTTCCGTTCGGCTTCTATTTCAGTTTCTTCCCCTCCCCGCCTGGCCGGCTTAAAGCCCCTCCCTGCGGGAGGTAGTGTTTGAATGTATGAGTGACTCCCCCTCCTCTTGTTCCACCCCCTTGCATGGGGAGTAGTGGTGTAAATCTTTAAAACAGGTTCAAGCTACTCCGGCGCAGCGTGTGGGGAACCCACGCTTCCCCGCTCGCCCACGTCTCCGAGCGGGACCGGTTTCTTTAAACCGGTCGAGTAAGCGTTCTAACCTTGCTTCCCTTAGTGCTTGTCCTTTCAATATTAGTTCATAAGCTCCGCTGGTCCGTGCGAGTGAGCCCCCGGTTCGCAAGCTCCATTGCTTCGAGTGGCCGCCGTTGAAGAGAGTGTGACCCGTGCCCTCGGCACCCGGGCCGGCCCCATTGAATTGGGCCTCCGTACCCTTGGGAGAACCCTTGGCCTTGCTGGCCCTCTACCAGCAAGGGCCCAACCCTCACAACCTCTACTCGGTATCACCGAGTTACCCCGGGACTTGGGTGAGTGTTGGGTGAGTGGCCGCCAATACCGGTCCGTTTTGGTTGCGACTTGTGCTTGCTTGTTTAGGTCCAAGAGTGTGTCACATCACAAAATAAGGTCGGCCCGCCACGACCCACGGCTGGCCCTCATCAGGCATCCCCTCGTAGGGTCTCCAGATAACCTGCATGTCACAAATTATAAGTATCATATATGGCAGGAAACTAAAATGCAGGAAATTAAAAGCAATACATCAAATTCATTTGCGTACCAGTGAAGGAGGGAAGTCTCGCAGCTCCCGCCTCGTGACCAACAGCTCGTAGTCGTGAGGCGTTCTGGACAACCACGGCACCCATCTTCGGGCTAAGGGGTAGGCAGCCTCCTCTCCTGATCGAGTATCGGCCCGGTCCGTCGGAAAGTAAAGGTGACTCCACACCTACAGTCATCAACATTCATTAATCACATTCATAATCATGATCATAATTGCAAATCATAATTAAATTGAACAGAAATTAAAAGGAAGATGCATACCAGTAGAAAGGGTGAGAAGCCACTGACGGTCATCTCTCGACCAGTCCTCGTAGAAAGATCTGCTATCATGTGCGCCAGCAGGGCGACCCCCCAAGCGTACCTCCCTACTCCCTCCAGATCCTCCAAAACTCCCAGGAACTTGCAGTTTATGTCATCTCCCTTCGTCCCCAGAAGCAACCTCCCAAGCATCAGAAATAGAAACCTCCTCAGATCTATGTCAGCCCTCACCCTATCAGCTGGATCCTGGCAATAGGCGGCTCGGGCACTGGTGGTCAGACGGGCTACATAGGCTGTCAGGGACTCCCCAGACCTCTGTTTAGCATCCCCTAACCCCATGGCCCTCGTCAGGTCGGTGCAGGCTATTGTCCTACAGGGGGGCTCATAGACTGTGTCTATCCCTAGGAGTCTCACAGCTAGCTCACTATAGTCGGGCAGGGTGATCCCACTCACAGCCTCACCATCCACCCTCAGCCCGGTAATCCTAGTAACGTCCTCTAGGGTTGGTACCATGTGCCCCCAGGGCATCAGAAATGCCCGACTAGCCCTGTCCCATCGCTCCCTCAGAACCTGAATCAAGATCAGATCAGGGCGTACCGGCTCGATGCTCAGGAAGGGTCCGAAGCCTATCGCCTCTAACCGCGCCCTCTGGAAGCCGGGCAAACCGTCATGAGCTGCCATCACTTGTAGCCATGAAATGCGGGTCCGTATTAGTCCCTGCAGTAAAAGGAATGAGTAGAATATCAATTTATAACACAGGAAATGAAAATTACAATTATTTAAAAGGCGACTGCCTCGCAGACTCAAATTTTTAAATGGCGACTGGACCCTGGGTGTTTCTTCGAAAGGGCGACTAGGACTAGGGCGCTGCTTATAAAAGATCTGGAATTTATATATAAAAGAAAAAAATGCATTCATTTAGAAGGTAACTGGGCCTTGGACTCTAATTTTTAGAACGCGTCTGAGAACTGGGTGTTTTCTAGTAAGGGGCAATCAGGGTCAGGGCGCTATTTCTAAAGGGGTTAATGGTCCATTCAGGGCACTTATTTGGGGGCGGCCTTGGCTGGGTCATGTCCTGATAAGGCGCGACTAGACCAGGGGCGCCTATTCCCAGGGCTATTTTTGCCATGTTTTGGTGCGACTGGGGCTGGGTCACATTTTATGAAGACGGGCCACTACTGTGGATGCGTATCCCAGAATGGCGCCCTGATAGGGGTCGCTATTTTCCTGAACCCTTTTCCTTTTCTACCCCTCCCGAAGATAGGAAATAAATGAAAAAAAGAAATAATAATAATAATTAAAAAGAAATAAAAAATGCCCCCTTACCTTCTTCTTCGCCGGACCGTCGCCCGCGGGTGGTTGAGGAGGAGGGGGAGGCGGTGCACTGCCGTCGTTCTCTTCTCCGGCACCGGCGACCTCACCGCCGCTGCTCTCACCGTCGCCGCCACCATCTTGGGTGTCCTCTCCGGCACCGCCATCATCATCGCCACAGCCACCGGCGTGCTCTGCCACGGGAGGGGCTTCCTCCACCGCCGCCACGGGAGGGCCTTCCCCCACGTCCACGCCTTCTTCCTCCAAGAGGACGACGACGGGGGCGGTCGTCCGTCGTCTCTTCAACGAGCTCGGGCCACCGGCGTCCATTGTAGCAGTAGAATGGGGGGGCGACCGTCGACGGTCGCCGGCGTTAGTTGCAGAGAGAGAGAGAGGGAGGTGAGAACGAGAGAACTTGAGGGAGGGCGTCGACGGGAGGTTCACCGGCGACAGTCGCGAGGGTTGCAGAGAAAGAGAGAGGGAGGATGAGAGAGAACATAAGGGAGAGATGAAAGGACAAAAGCTAACGGGCAGTTTGCGTCTTCAGGTTTGAAAATAATTCGTGCCCGTAATCTCGGCGCCTTAAACATTTAAGACGACAGGCTTAAGGGCGCGTTGTTGTTTGCATGGGAAATGGCAGAAAATCATCATTGCGGCTGTCATGTCACGTTTCTGATAGACGACCTCATGGTGGGCATTGGCTAGCAGTAGGCGACTATATCATGGGCGTTCTTTAGTAATTTTGATGAAATAATTTTTTAAAAAAAAAAAGAAAAGGGGTTTTCTGGTAGGCGACAGGGATACGGGCATTGTTTCTGACCAACGACCTTATCTAAGGCGTGTTCTTAAAAATGTTTCAAAATTTGAAAATTCTGATAATTCCTGTAGGAGCCTTTGCCTCAGTCGCCTATCATTGAATGGAGCCCATCACAGGGGCGCGATATCAGTAACTTCAAACAGAACCTCCATATTTTACAGAATTAACACCAAGATTGACTTTGTTTGCACATTCACATTGCATAAGCATAAAGTTTTGATAACAAAGAACAATTATTATTCATGGAACAAATTGTTACATGGCTATTAGGCTATCATGGGCCTTATCTTCTTGAGAGCCAATACATAAGATTTACATTTTATCTCTTCCTCTTCAACATGTTGTTTGGACCTATGAAGAAGTCCAACCTTCCATTGAGCCATGATTGTCTTGATCTCTTCTTGGTCACTACTTGAGCCTAGTTCTCTCCTTTTGAGTGGTGGAAGGTGATAAGCTTCTTCAAATATATGCCGAGGAAGATCGAGTTGTGGGAGGCACCGGCGAGCGTTGTATAGCACGAAGTCGGTCCCACCAATTAGACGTAGCTCTATGCCGGAGGAGAGTCTTGAATGGAGCTCTTGGGTCTTGAGGAACCCCAGTTTGCAAGTGAAGCCATCCTTGGGCATGGTCTTGAAGTAGTTCCTCCAATCAACCCTCTTCTTTAGCTTCGGCACCCGATTTGTAACCCTCTCACATAGGCCTAGAGAACCTGTCATATACTGGAGGCGGCTTTTAGAGAAGATCTTTGAAGCCGTTTGGGTTTCACTACATGGGTCAAATTTTAGGTGGAGGTCCACCCAACAAGAGAGAAGGAGCATTGACCCGTAGAGAGGACGCCCCAAAGAAGCGGAGGTAAGACCGTTGCAGAGGTAGGCAAGCACCGCCGGACCAATCCTTTTGCCCTCCCATATACTAGCAATTGCACTCAAGTGGCTCTCTTCCAAGAAATCCTCCGTTGAAGGGAAAAGGAGAGCTCCTACCAAGCATATGACAAAACCCTTCATCACTCTCTCCAATTCATCATCTTCTTGGGCTTGGTCCATCCTTACCCATGATGCTAGCTTTAAAAGATTAATCCCTTTATTGGCCTTGATTTGGTTCACTAGGCTGGGACTTGGTATAAGGCTAGACAACATCTCATGAGCACTTACTCTCTTTGCTAAGCTAGCCATCTTGGTCTCTTCCCCTTGCTTCATCATTTTCAAACCAAGGAGCATCTCAACCTCTTTTAGGAGTATGGTGGTCTCAAATGTGGGAAATAAAAAGGTATGGGTATTTGGATGCCATGATTCCACTAAAGCTCCAATGGAGGCCCAATCAAGGTGGATGTCATTATAATGGGTGGCATGGGTTACTAGGCCAAGAAGGTGCCATCTAGAAAGGAAGGATTTCATGTCTAAGGATAATCTTGAAAGAAGTAGAGGAAGCCACTTGATCTTCAAAAATCTCCTACAACCCGGAATGATTGGAAAATCCTAAAAGAAAACAGAGAAAAGAATTAGGAGAAGAGGAAAGAGTTAGAAGAAAAGAAGAAATAAAAAAAGGAAAATTACAACACTTACTTGGTTTGCCATGATTCTTCCACTAATGTGCCCACCAATTTCATTAATTCTTGGAAAGCTCCTCTTGCTTCTCTTTAAGGGTCTTTGAATAGCTCTATCCATGACTCTTTGTTGAAAGATTCTAACTCTTTGCTGAAATTCCTTGTTGAAGAACTCTACAATGCCACTGTCGAATTCCAAGTCTGTTATTGCTTTGTGAGAGCCATGGTTCCCTTTTTATAGCCACAATAGCCTCCAAATACTCCCTGAACTCAAAATGCAAGTTTTAGAGCAGCTAAGAAGCCCTTGGAGAACACTTTCCGAGCAGAACCTGGAGCTTCGGATCGCACAGTTATATAGCGCCCATCATCTGGCCGTTGTTCTTTAAACAGCGCCCGGTTCATTGCCGCGCTTTCTAAAGAAACGCCTCTTGCTCGGGCGTCATTTAATGAACAGTTTGAATTCGAAGCGGATCCGGTCAGTAGGCTGCGCCCATTTCTGTGTCACAATTTAAAAAGAAACGCCCTTTTGTCAGGCGTCATTTCAATAAAAATTTGATATTGATACAGATTCGATTTAGAAGGAGCGCCCTACCCAAGGTCGCGACTTAAGAAGAAGCGCCCGTGTACTGGTCGCGATTTAAGGAAGATAATTTGTCATTCTGAAGGCTTTGACTGATTATATTTATTGTGCATCATGATGCTAATGTTCTTTGAGCACAGGTAATACAGGTGGCGAAGCTGCCCACGACATTCCACCCTGTATCCTTTCTGTAAGCATTTTTTGATATCTACGCTATTATAGCATATAAAGGACCTTGTGGTTCTGATGAACCTGGGATTTGAGTTCCCCTCCATAGAAATCAGTGATAATTCCAGGGGAATCTTGATCGCACGGATAGGCTGTTGAGTCACCCAAGGCTTGGGACGATGATTTCTATTTTTAAGTTGATGCGTGGATAAACGGGCTTCGACTTAGTAACAACTTATAAATATAGATTCTTGACTAAGTCTGGATAGCTTAACAATATTATCCTTGATTATTTTCTATTTTTTTAATTATTTTAATTTTTTTCTTTTAGTCCAGCATGCATCATGTAGGATTTTGAACTTCAATGATGAGAAATCTTTTATTAAAATAGTGATGAAATTCACTCATTCCGAGCTAAGTTGACATGAAACATTCCATTCAAATCAAGTACTACGTTCTCCTGGAGCCGCTAAGGCTGGTTTCTTGAAAGCATATATATCAGGATTTTTACCTTATTTCACTTTACCTTTTGCAAATTCACCTTGGTTGTAGCATGTCCACTGGCTGGTAACCGCTCTCCAATGGTGTCTCCTTCTTGTGCCCGCGTGCACACCTTTTTTAATAGTTCAAGTTTTCGTCCAGATATTTGTAGCTTTCTCGAAGTCAATCTGAGCTGTTTCATTGAGAATCTTGGAAAGATTTCTAAGGCCAAGTGTCCAAGGTGTGTCACATCATACCTTTGCATCTACTTTTCAGTCCGTTTCACTCCATTTCACTCCATTTGTTGCATTCCCATTCCATTACGTCTCACTCCCTTGCAAAGTAGGTGCCAAAGCGGGGCAGCTATAGACACGCCAAATTTGACACTATGTTGAGTAAATTTCATGTTACAATATAATGCCCCAAGTGCACTTCATCACTGGTTTAATAAATAGATTTTTTCTCATTTTTTCATATTTTTCATAAGTCACGACTGACCCATGGTCGTTTCTTTCTAAAACACGCCCCTGATCCTGTCGCCTATTAGTGAATGGCGCCTGCGTCTCAGGCGTGTTATTCAAGCCTTACTAATCCGATTGGAAATCAATTTATGAAATTAGCGCCCTTTCTTAGGACGCTAATTGAGAAACGCGCTCGGCCCTTGGACGCATGTCATGTTTCTAAATATGGAAAGTCTGAGTTTTCAAACCTAATAGGCGGCTGACCCTTGGGCGCTGTTTGAGAATAGCGGCCGTGACCCGATCGCGATTTCGATTTCATGTCCTAATTGCATTGTACCTTTCTAGAATGAGTATTGCTATTGTTTAAACATCCTATTCAGCTTTGGAAGGGGCTCTCCAACCTTCCTCCCTTTGATCTCACCACAACCACTATAAATACCCCCCTTATGCTCTCACGCGCGAACAGAATGCACCCAGAGAAATCAATCTGAGAGTTTCCCCCCACAGCTACAGCGCATCATATCACTTTGTGCTTTGTTTTGTTGCTCCTAGCAATTGCCATTCAAGTGGTTAACCGGTTTTCCCTCTATCCTGCTTACAAGAGCAGAAGGAGGAGCTTTCTCTTATATTGAGTGCATGCTTTCATTACTTTCTCCACATTACTCATCTTGCTAGCTTCTATTAATCACTTAGATAGTTATTTACATCTACATATTTTCCATCCTATACTCCTCCTAGGGGTTTAAAAACTCATGAAAAGGTGTGTTCATACACAATTTCATATCATTTTGCACACTAAGAATTTGATACTACACTTGGCTAATCCGATTTATTTTTTTGTTGGTTTATGCTTTCTTTTCAAGGTAATCAAAGTAAAGACCCACTTCATCAGCCGGCCGATTGAAGGAGGAAGGAAGAACCTCAATCTCACCCGCTCACAAGGTATTCTTCGCGATCATCCTTCTCTTTTGAGGGGTATCATACCCTCTGGCAATCACACTCCCTTAAGAGCATCACATGCTCCCTTCCCTATAATTATCATATGAATTGAATTTTCATCTCAAAACATGTATATTTGACACATTCATAGGGCCCATCCCAGTTTCCCGAAGCTTAATGTCCTTCAAAGGACACTTGCAGAAGACACAAGGAGACCCCGGGGGCCATCCCTCGGGGTCACGACCGGCCGCACGCCCCCAGGGAGGGCGAACTCCCCGGGGGTCGCGCCCTCCCTCCAGTCCGGTGGCCCCATGGCCCCACTCAGCCCCAGTTCGCCCAATTTGTGGTCCTACGACGCGATTCGTGTGCCATACCAGTTCGTGAAGTCGACACGTGGACGCGGGAGCACAAAGCGACAACACGGGGGAATTCCTCAAGTTTGACGTGCTCGCAAGCTTCCACGTATCCTCCCAGCCACGTTGTCCTTTTCTTCTTAGTTAATTTAGGGAGAAATAGACCCAAAAAATATATTTTTTTAGGGTGGGGACCACCTCCCTTCACCCTAGCGCCAATCCGCCTAAAGGTTTAGGCGGACCAGCCTGGACCCCCAGGCTGGTCCGCGTAAACCCCTTCCATTCCCAAAAAAAATGTTTTTTTAAATTAAAAAAGCCCAAAACCGGCCCGCCTAAACCCCCCGAGGTGGGGTTTAGGCGGACCAGCCTCACCCCCTGAGGCTAGTCCGCCTAAACCCTTCTAGCCCATTTTTTTTTACAAAAAATACCCTCCGTGGAGGGGTTTACGTGGACCAGACCAGCCTATTGGGCTGGTCCTCCTAAACCCCACCCAGAGGAGGGGTTTACGCGGCCCAGCTCAACCCTATGAGCTAGTCCGCGTAAACCCTTACTATTCTCTCAGGTTTACGTGGGCTGGCTTGACCCTATCAACCTAGCCCTCCTAAACCCATTCTAACCCTTTCAACTTCTCTATAAAAACCCCTTAGAAGCTCAAGGGGTGAAGGGATATAGAAAAATGAAAAGAAGACATC
The DNA here is from genome assembly GCA_022559845.1 of Amorphophallus konjac. Classification (NCBI taxonomy): domain Eukaryota; kingdom Viridiplantae; phylum Streptophyta; class Magnoliopsida; order Alismatales; family Araceae; genus Amorphophallus; species Amorphophallus konjac. The sequence goes on along the minus strand of CM040124.1, from coordinate 329,397,216 downwards.
CGGCCTTCAAGCTTCAAGCGGCTCCAGGCAACGAGCTAAGGAGAATTGTGTGTGGGTGACTTGTTCGTTGGCTTAGTACACCGGGGGTTTGTCGTTTGCACTCCCCCTACGCCGTATTTAGCCGTAACACACAAGTCGACACCCACCATGTGCGAGACGTTATGACAAGGGCGAACGTCCCCTCATGCCGGGATTCCCCCTCACGTGCCCGTCGGTTGCAACCACACGCGTACCATGACATCACGCTCCCTCGCAGTCACGAGGCCATGTTCGACCGCTCTACTCGAGTCGTGATCGGCCCTCGCCCAGACACCAGATCGATGCATCTATCTAGTCATCTAGTCATAAGCCCCCCGTTCGGTGTCGCCACCATGGCCCACGCCACAAGAGGGGCCCTCTGTAAAACACACGTGTGTTCCTCTGTCACGCATTGACCCGGGGACCGATCATCACATCAGAATTGTCCCGTGGCATGCACCAGTTGTACCCTGGCCACTACGGCCTACTTGTAAAGACATGCATATCTCAAAAATTACACCGCCAATTGGACGAATGCTCTCGCATCCACGTTCGGGCCCCCAACTTTCCACCTACACCACTCGACATCCGTGCCTAACATCCTAACCCCAGTAAACACCCCCCAGTCGAAAGCGCACCCACACCTGCAGAATGCTCCCGGCCCTCTACGTACCCATGGCTTCAGACATATATACACACTTTTCTTCAGCTCAGAACGAAGGTGTTCGAATTCAATCCGATGTAAATAAACACTGGTTGCTTGCGGCCGGTGGGGAAAGACGTCCAGTACACGATTCCCACAATCGCCTACGCACTCGCACCCGTGGAACCCCTTCTCTCCACGTGTCGTCCGATCGCCCGAGCCCACGTGCCGCGCCCTGGTGGCGCTTACCCAGTCAGCCATTGGTTCCATGGGTGATTGTCGATAAATCGACTGGCACGCCCGCACCCTGTCCGGCTAATCCGTACCCTAACATTTCTGTGCCATTCGACCCTTTTCAACTTTCCGTAAAAGGAGAGTGCCCGATACCGCTGTGAGAGGCATGCAACCGTAAGGAGGATACCCGAGATATATCAAACTCCTGTGTCTTCCTTCCCCGCTGTATCCCTTCCTTCACCCCAGTCATTCGGCATATATATATATATATATATATATATATATATATATATATATATATATATATATATATATAGTATGGTTATATTAGTGATGGTTTCTTTAAATTGGATCTTATTCAGGTTATCACCTCTTGTTCTTCTTCTATTTCAACATGTGCATTGAATTCCAAAGACCCTGATTCTATTATATGGCATGCTCGCCTGGGTCACATAGGGCAATATAGAATGGCCCGCTTAGCTTGAGAAGGCCTTTTAGGCTCACTTATTGAAGTAGACTTGCCAATATGTGAGCCATGTTTGGCCGATAAAGCATGCCGGAAAGCTTTTGGTAAGGATCTATGAGCCTTAGAACCATTAGAGCTAGACCATTCCAACATCTATGGACCAATGAGTATTAGAGCTCGACATGATTACTCTTATTTTTTCACATGCATAGATGATTATTCAAGATATGGATATGTTTACCTTATCACTCACCGCTCTGAAGCGTTGAATTGTTTCAAGCCCTTCTTGGCCAAGGTTGAGAATCAAAAGGAGAAGAGTGTTAAAGCTCTTCAGATAGATCATGGTGTTGCAAAGAGGAGGAATAAGACATTGCTAGATATAGTTAGGTTGATGATGGCATAAGCCAACCTCCCACTTTCATTCTGGGGGGATGCTCTCTTTAATGTTGCTTACATCCTTAACCTAGTTCTTCACAGTCAGTTCATTCCATCTCATATGACTTGTGACATGGCCACAAGCCCAATCTGTGTGATTTGGGACCATGGTGTTCAGTGAGGTATGTCCATGATACATCTATCAAGTTTGAAAATTTTGGCCCTAAAACTTCAAAGTTTATCTTCATAAGGTATCTTGAAAAGCTCGGTGGATTATGTGATGTATGGACTACACTATGATGGGGGAATGAGGTGAAGAGAAGTCCAAGATGTTGTTTTCCTCAAACAAGAATTTCCTAATCTTGGCGATAGTGGGAGGAATCTTGATCTTCATTAGTTGAATAAGCAGTCTAATCCTCTACCATTTTTCAATGAGGGGAAGAATTTTTTCCCTGACCTGGTGTCTACCGAAAATAGTAAAGATGATTGTCCTAGTGGGAGTGTGCCCAATGGGAGTGCACCAATTGAACCATTGGAAACTCAATACTCACTAGAACTTCAAGACTCCGTACGCCATAGCCAACATGGGCATTTCCCTCATCGACATTTTCAAATTGAAGGAGAGAGGCTCTTACATCATCGTGTAGGAAAGAGTGGCAAGCTGTCATATAAGATGAGATGGATTCCATGGCATATAATGAGGTTTGGGACTTAGTTGATCTTTTGTCTGAGCGTAAAGCGATTGGAAACAAATGAGTTTTCAAGTTGAAATGTAAGGCAGATGGATCTATTAACAAGTATGAAGTATGACTCGCAGTGAAAGGTTATATATACCCAACGAGATGGTATAGACTATGATGAGATATTTTCTCCTGTTGTGAGATTCACCTATGTTCGCCTTATACTAGCCATCATCGTGCATATAAATTTGGAATTGTTTTAAATGAATGTAAAGACTACATTTCTCAATGGAGAACTAGACGAGGAAATCTATATGACTCAGTCAGAGGGTTTTGAGGTTATAGGAGAATAATGTAAGGTTTATCGCCTTAAGCATTTTATATATGGATTGAAACAATCATCTAAACAGTGGTATTTAAAATTTCATAAGACTATGATCTCATTTGATTTTGAGATGATTGAGGAAGACCACTGTGCATAAGTCAAGCGAGTGAGAGATAAGTTTCTCCTTTTGTCGTTATATGCTAATGACAATTTGATGGCAAAATAATATGGAGTTGATCTATACCATGAAAGATAGTTATCTTCTATCTTTGAGATGAAAGACATGGGTGAAGTGAGCTATGTGCTCGGTGTTAAAATTGTATAGAATAGCTCGGAAAGGTTCATGAGTTTTTTCTAAAGAGACTTATATTAATAAAATCCTTCATTGATTTAGAATGGACACCTCAAATCCCATTGGTACTCACTAGGTTGAGAATCAACCCTTTCACATGGGTGATTCGCCTTGCCGCTTGTCGATAGCGTGCAAGATGAAGGATTGGTATTCTATATGTCCTTGAGGAAGGAGCGAATGGAATATCCCAAACATCATATAGATGCCGCCTTAAGCTGTAGCTAAGATGAGATCTTTTGAGATCGACCATGTGGATATGGCTGTAATCGCATGGAGCTTGGGAAAGTCGGACTCACGAGAAGACGCTTCTTGGAAGTGACTAGTATGCGAGACTTGAATTTGAGACTCAATTGAGCTACGTAAGTCATGGCAAGATTGAGATCTGTGTGGTGTCATTTTTATATGTATTGACACACCTATCATATGTTGATGGAAGGAGACCGTAGCATGTGTTTTATATCGCGTGTGCTATGTGACCATTGATTAGTAATGGTGAATTGATCTCTTCTTCATCATTGTATGAGCTCATCCCTTTTTTGTACCCCCAGTGACCTGTAGCACTCTGTCATGAAAAGGAAGCTCGATGTTGCTACTTTAACATGTTTACTTAGGACGAAGGATGATATCGTCTTAAAGGGGCATGTTAGAAATGTGGTTGAGATAAATTGGATTGTCATGAGTAGAATAGGGAAGACATCTTGCTATCACACCATGTTTTGCGGCTCATTTCCCGGGAGACTCTGTCACCTTTGTCGTGACAGAGTCATGAGTGCAAAACGCTTGATTGTCAACACTACCCGGAGTGTCGAGTCCGGTGGATGCTAAGAGTCTGAGGTACACGTCGAGATAGTTTAACTGTTATGCTAGTATGGCAATGAGTACTTAGCGGACCGATGTATCGACATTCGGAAAAATCTCGCGGAGGTCACATGCTCCATTTTTCGAGATGACCGTAGAAACTGTAGCTTTTGAGACGAGAGACATGCATTATCGTAACAAACATTGTGAGCCCTAATGGGCAAGTATGAGTTGTTAATGCAACTTGGTGCCTAAAAGGGCCGTTCGCCGGTGCCACCCGCGTAGACCTGCTTGGCTGAGGCACCCTCGGTTGGGCCCTGGTGCCCGTGTGCCAATGGGTGTTGGCACCCTTGCCACACCGCCCACACCAACGAACAGTACCCCAACGCCTTCGGGCTACGCCTGCTCCCTTCCCCCTCCTTCTCTTCTCTTCTTCTCCATTCTCTTCACGTTCACGTATTAATCTTATCCCCTTTGTATACCCACGTGATTAACCCCCTCTTCCTTGTCCACCTCCACCACCTAACCTTCCCCTCTATGTGTCTTCACCTCCCCCCTCTCCATCCTCTATAAATATGGGGGTAAGGGGGTGGGTTTTTGTGTGAGTGCATGTGTATGAGTGTGTGCACTTAAGTGGCTTCGGTGGAATATGTAGGTGGTGGAGGGGTTTAATTATAGGTGAGGCTACTATGTTAGCGGAGTGAAAAGAAGAGAGAATGTAAGAGAGAGAATGTGAGAGAGGTTTGAGTCTAGCTTCCACCTAGTGTGCATGTGAGAGAGAGAACATGCAAATAATGTAGTGTAGTAGTCTTCTCTTCCTATCTCTGCCTACCCCTTCTTTCTCCTACTTGTCTCTCTCCAATTGTCAGACAACGTCGACGACGAAGATAGTGTGATGACCACGTAGTCGTGCTCCACGTAGAGGTCGTAGAATTCTGTATTCTGATGATGGGCTTGGCAATGACTCTGGAGGACTATTACCGTAGTCCCGCAAATTTAGAGGGTGGACCAATGGGTAGACTCATGTAGTCTACCCCCTGCTCCGCATTAGCGCATCGGCTTCGCTAAAGTTCGTTATAACTTTGGCTTCTGCTTCCATTCCGCTTCTGTTTTTGTTTTCATTTTGTGCGGACAAAGTACATCCTTAACACTGTACTTGTGATTGTTGTGATCATGATCTATTGTTGGGGGGTTATCAATAAATAATATTGCTCGGGTGAAGTTCAAGTTGAACACATGCTCGTCCCATTGCTATTCACTCTTTATGTCAACTTGAGTGGAACCAAGGTTTACCAAATCGGTCCGGTACGGGGCGTACCGCCCGTACCAGACCGTACCAGTCACAGACCGGTACGACCGTCTGTTGTATGCAACCGGTACGCAACTTATATTTTTAAAATATTATATATATTATTTTATATTAAATATGATTTCATAGGTAGTTTGATTAAGAGTATTCCTTTGAAAAGTTAGGACTTGAGTTCAAACTACACTAGTTGCACTATTTTTTTATTTTTTTCATTGTTCTTTAGGAAAAATAAACCAAAAAACATATGACATTTGTGAGATTTGAACCTTTTATCTCATAGACAATTAACACACCTACTAATCACTAAGTCACACATAATATTTTATTATTATTTTATAAAAATATATTTATTAAATAAAATTTTAATCTTGGTATCTTACGGTATGGAGCGATACAGTACCGTACCATATTAGCAGAAAATCGGTACGGCTGGTACGACCGGGCCAACAAATCTTAAGTGGAACAATATAATTGAAGATACTTAATCAAAGATTGAAGAACCCTTTTACCCTTGAAACTTTGATTGAGAGTCCTATATTCTTTATCTACTCTTAACTTAATACCCCTAAAATAGTTGCTATGTCCCTCAAGGTTAGATTTCAGGAGTATAATTCTTAAAGATGGGATGTAGGGTTTTGTCACGTCCCGAGCCTTTATTACAGCGGAAGACTAACTCGGGGAATCGTGAACAGCCGGCATGGTAAGCCTCTTGCAAGCAAGAAAGATCAGAGCGCAAGACAATCACACACAAAAATACAATTGCACAATAATTTACTCAAACACCAACTTTATTTCATTAATAATCAAAACTATCCGAATACAATAACTTTTCAACCTTTTCCAATCCATTAGACTCAAGAAAAAGGAAAATTACAAAGACTCGATCTAAACAAGATTGACTTTCCTAAGTCTTCACTCTCATTTTGATACGACTTTCATTCGCTCTCGGACCCGCTACTGGTATAACTCGAATCCGAATTCGAATCACTTCCATCTCCTGAAAAGATTGGAAAATAGGTAATGAACACACTTGTCCAGTAGGTATCTTCGCATCAACATGAAAGCACTATTAAAGTGATTATCATTTTAGCTCTAAAGAATAGGGCAGAATCATACGAATGCGATCAATCATATGTAAATAACCAAAGTAACAAGATGATCACGTAAGATAGAATGAACAAGTATGAATTAGCAAGAATGTATCAAGAACATGATATGGCCTTTCATGAACAAGAATGTACTAGAAAGTTATGTAACAATCAAAAATGTACTCTTCACTTAGTAGCAAGTACTTCGTGAATTTCTGTGGAATATCATGTAACAAGCTAGAAAGTCATGTACGTGTATATATCGTGTCATGGATTTTCACTTCACGAGCCGTGGATCTTCACTTATTTATAGAGAAAGTACTCCCAGCACAATGCGACGCCAGTAGCATCATACCCCATGGTTTATAATAGTATATTTCCGGCAATCAACCGAGGGGACTAGCATAGAGCCCTTGAACACAATCAGTGCTCGATCCGCATCTTCAAGTATAAATCAAGCTACTTCCACGTTTCAAGCAATAAAATATGGCCAATAATGTAACAAGTATAATAAGTTCATAATAATTCAAGTGAACGAATGCTTCAATTAAGAATATGAGAGATCAAGAATGACTTAAAACAATGTTATGCTCATGGAACAATTTTGACAGCATAACAGTATATTCCTTATCTTCCATAAATTAAAATTAAGTATCTTGAGCAATTATGACGAGTCCTAAACCATCAATAATCCATCTAGGAACTTTGGAATATCAACCCTTGGGTTACAACCTTGGGTTAACTGGACGTCACGGTCTATAACTGGGCCGTTACACGTATATAACGGTCTAGTATTGGGCCGTTAGAACAGCTGAATCCAGAAGAAATCGGAATGGACTCAGATAATGTGACGGTCGGATACTGGACCGTTACTGTGCCTTAACGGTCTAGTAGTGATCCATTACATAACCAGAACCAGAAAACGTCGATAGTGCTTTCTAAATAATTAGGCTTTAATGGTACAACCAACTCGGCATCCTAGTGGGAATCCCAAGCTCGTGGAGAATTACGGAGGCCTTGAAACAAGATTTCCTAGTCCATTGGTAGGAATATCTAATAGAGAGGTCCTCAAGTTCAAGAATATGTTACTTTTGTGCAAAAAGTGTGAACTAATGATCATATACCGGAATATATGCCATATACTTAGAGAAATTGACTCTATGGTGATGAGAAAATAGTGAAACAGTGATAAATCAACGTTTAAAATCTCACCAATATAACTTTGAAATCATGGATTTAATACAAAATATAAGATCTTTGCTTGAAACTAGCATATGCTTAAAAATAGGTTTAAGTACTCACGACCACGCATTTAGGATCATGAAACAGTAAACAAACTCCGAGTCATGAAAACAGGTTAAAATCTAGCTAACTAGGCTTACATACATAAGTTATTTGGACTGATGTTAATCCTGTCTCGGGTTGACAGAACACAGACTCTGACGGTCTAAGTCCGGTGCGTCATAGTGATGTGACGGTTTATCATGGAGCCGTCAGAATGTTGTGACGCTCTGCTCGTGGTCCGTCAGAGTTCATATGAAAACGCAAGTCTCACAGAGCATGTGACGGCTTATCGTAAGACCGCTAGACGACTGTGGCGGTCGATCTATAATCCGTAAGAGCACTGCTGATAGTAAATAGAATAGGAAGATTCTAAGGTTTTAACTCACATCATGTCTGGAAATCATATATAAACTTCCACATGATAGAACGAAGGTTAAACTAATAGTATGTATGGATTTTCTGTGAATTGATAAGAAGGTTCCTTTTTAACTTAGTTAGGGCTAAGAATATGTAATATACAAGTGCATGAGTCCTATTAAAACATGAAATTCTTCACATATAAAGCATGAAATCGAGCAAAACAAGAGGGCTTTTACTCCTATCATGATATTCTTGCCATTCATGAGATAACCTACCTCCTTCCTGGGCTTTCAACTTCCAATTTGGGACTGCAAGACACGCCCTAGTTCTTCCCTTCCTATAAGTTTTCAGCAACTTCACGTCGCTCTAACTCCTCAATCTCTTGACTTAAAGACGTGAAATTTGGAGGGTAAGAAGATGAAACTAAGGGGAATCAAAAGTTCTAAAGAATCAGACTCTAAATACCTCGTTTAGGTGTTCTAATCTCCTGATCTTCAGCAGACTGTCGCTCAGATTCTTGGGTCGCTATGGTCGAACCAGCAACTTTGCAAGGTTCTAGCCAGGGTTTGCCGTCCCGCCCCGACCCGCACCGACCCGTACGACCCGACCCGACCCAGGCGGGCACCGGGTCGCACGGGGTGGGGGTCGTGGACGGGACGCACTGGACCGCAAGGTCCCGTGCGTCCCGCCACGTACCGCTCCGGTGCGAGGCGGGACCCGGCTCGGTACGGGCGGGTCGGGGCGGTTCGCCCATTTAACGGGCCGAAGGGGGAGGCTCCCTCCATCCCTCCCACCGGCGAACGGCGGTGCAGCGGCGGCGGACGGCGATCAGAGCGGCGGCCGGCGGCTTTGGGCGGCTCCTGGCGGCGATCGGAGGTAGGTAGGTGAAATTTTTTTTAAAATGATCGGGGGTGGGGAAGGGGGGGCGTCGACCGCTGGATGTGGCCGGAGGTGGGGGAGGAGGCCGTCTGCCAGCCGGATCTGGCCGGAGGTGGACGGAGGTGGGGGTGGGGGACGGCGGGGGGGGGGGGGGGGGGGGCTGGGCATCTGCCGCCGTGGGGGACGGGGGGGGCTGGGCGTCTGCCACCGGCAGGCCATGCCGTGGGGGGACGGGGGGGCATCTGCCACCATGGGGGACGGCGGGGGGGGGGGGTCTGGGCGTCTGCCACCGGCAGGCGGTGGGGGGACGGCGGGGGGGTGGGCTGGGCGTCTGCCACCGTGGGGGGGGGGGGGCTGGGCCAAGGGCGGTTTGGGGGGGGGAGAGGAAAAAACTTTATTTTTTAAAAATTTTATATCTTTTTTAATTTAAAAAAGTATAAGAATAAAATTTGTTAGATTGTCATTGTTTAATATTATTTTTGATGTATTGTTGAATTCATGTTGTAGAAAAAATATAATTTTTATTTAATTCATGTTGTAGAATTAAATATATTGATATATTATTTAATTCGTGTTGTAGAAATAATATAAATATCGTTTAATTCATGTTGTAGAAATACATTTATGTTTGATATATTACTTAATTCATGTTTAAATATTAGATTTAATTAAGATGTATTAAATTTAAATTTTAATTTTGTAGAATTAATGATATTATTTTCATTATTAGTTGTAGACGTAAAATAATATAATAAATAATTTTAAAAATTTTAAAGATGTTTTTCATTTAAATATATCTATAGTGAGAAATATTTTACAAAAATTTAAAGGTAATATTTATAATTTAAATTAAGTAGAGATGTTTTGAATTTAATAATAAATTTATTGATAAATATTTTACAAATAATTTTAAATGTAATTAAGATGTATAATGTAATTTAAGTAGATGTGTTTTTAATGTAAATAGTGTTGAATATTTTATAAATAATTTTAAAGTTAATTTAGATCTATAATATAATTTAAATAGAGATGTTTTTAATGTAAACTCTCTTGAATATTTTATAAATAATTTTAAAGTTACTTTAGATCTATAACGTAATTTAATTAGAGATGTTTATAATTTAAATATATAAATAGTGATAAATATTTTACAAATAATTTTAAAGTTAATTTATATGTGTAATTTAAATTATTTAGATATGTTTATAATTTATATGTGTCATGTAATTTAATTAGAGATATAATTTTAAATATCTAATTAGTGATAAATAATTTTAAAGTTAATGTATATGTATGAATTATAAATATTAACCTTATATGTTTGTTATAGAAATAATGATATTATTTTGAACTAAATTATATTAACATGTCTTAAATATTAAATTTAGTCTTGCATGGTACGTAAATAATGAAATTATGTTCAATGTTAATTGTAGATGGCAAATAATATATTTTCATAATTTGAATTTCTTAATTTTAGGCCTTAGCACTCTATGGCACCTAAGGAACGAACAAGTGATATTGGGTGGTCACACGGAGTTTTGTTGGATGGAAACCGTAGGTGTTGGCGTTGTAACTATTGTAAAATAGAACACCGGGGAGAAGGGGTGTCTCGGTTGAAGAAGCATTTGGCAGGAGGAGCCGGGGCAGGATACTCTGAGGTTGCTGGGTGTACCCATGTGCCTAGAGATGTGAAACTTGCAATGGCTAGGCACCTGCGGGAGAAGAGAGATGAGATGCAAGAAAAGGAAAAAAAGAAGAAAAGGGATCAAGCGGCAGTGAGCGGAATAGCAAGCGGTAGCAACGAGGAGGAATGTGCATGGACACCCAGTGACGAAGACGAACAAGCACGTACTGAGCAGGCTAATGTGTATGTCACTGTGAACGATCCATACGAAGCCGAGTTTCGTGAGGCAGTACGTCAGAGCAGGGAAGAGTCAAGACATCCCGAGGAGACTAGAGTCCGTAGTCGCGAGGCGGCGACGACCGGAGCATCAGGGAGTGGTGGTTCATCTACGACTCGACAACCACGAGACATAAGGAGTTTATTGACTGGTGACACAAAGAAAAAGGACACAATCGATCAACATTGAAGATGTGGAGCCCGGTGCACTATCCCGAGAGCATGGCAAGCAAACGAGGATGGACGATGCGTATGGCGAGAAGGGACCTAAATGGAAACTTGGTCAGGCTGTTGCAAAATGGTGGCACCACGCGGGTCTACCTTTCAATGCAGCCAATAGCCCTTACTACAAGCCAATGTTTCAGGAAGCACAGGTCCTTGGGCTACACGTGCAGCCACATACAGCGAGAGAATTGGCTGGCGTATACCTTGATGAACAGGTTGCTGAGATCAAGAGTTACATTGACTCATTCAAGCAGAAATGGACAAAGTACGGAGTCACACAGATGTGTGATGGATAGTCAGGTACCACAAAATCTAGCCTGATCAACTTCCTTGTTTATTATGACAGACAGGTATTCTTTCACAAATCAGTGGATGCGTCTGGTCAAATTCATAGTCATCAATATATTTTGTCATTGATGAAGCAAGTGGTGACTGAGATTGGGGAGGAGTACATTGTGCAAGTGGTGACTGACAATGGGTCGAACTATAAGAAGGCCGGGGAGGAGCTAATGAAGAAAAAACGGCACATTTTCTGGACCCCCTGTGCAGCGCATTGTGTAGATCTGATGCTGAAGGAGATTGGGCAGCTTCGTATGGTAAAATCTGTGGTCGAGGTGGCACAAAAAATCACGAAATATATCTACAACCATACATTTGTATTGGCATGGATGAGGGAGCATTGTGGCGGCGAACTGTTGAGGCATGGCATCACATGATTTACCACCAACTACATCGCATTGCAGAGCCTATTGAAGCACAAGGATGGGTTGAAGCAAATGTTTAGAGGTGAGACCTGGCTGAGTTCCTCTTTTGCTGCTTCACGTGAAGGGGCAGAGGTCGAGGGGATTATCAACACCTCGAATTTTTGGGAACGAGTGAAGGTATTAGTGTCATTGATAGAGCCACTGTATGAGGTTCTACGATGCGTTGATGTGGATAGAGTACCAACCATGGGGTTGGTGTACAGCAAAATAGAAGTAGCCAAGCGGAAGATCCTTACAACGTCCAAAAAATATGGACCCACCATTCTAGAGATTGTGGAGGACAGATGGGACAGACAAATGAGCCGTGATCTTCACATGGCAGGTAAACACTTACATTCTCGTCCAATCAATGAGCTGTGATTTTCAGTTGATATTAATATATAATTCATTATCTTACGATTGCAGCGTACTAGCTACATCCGGCCTTCCAATATGCTCGGGCCCTTGCTTATGACGATACGTTGATAGAATCGGTCAACATTGTGGTAGACCGATTATCTTTCACCCCAACAGATGCTGTTGATGCGTTGAATGAGGTATACTTGGATATTTTAACATTGATAATATTAAATGAAATATACACTTCATATTTTTTGATAATGCAGATGAAAACATTTAGAGAGGGAATTGGTTCATTTGCGACACCTAATGCCATGGCCAGTCGTGATAGACTCGACCCAGGTAATGTGTCTTCACAATGTACCTTCTATGTCTCGAGAAGTAATTTTTACATCTAATTATTATATTGTACGTGATCTGTCTTAAACACAGCTGAGTGGTGGCTAAATTACGGCACAAGTGCACCCGTATTAAGGAAGATCGCAATGAGAGTTCTATCTCAAACATCCTCGTCGTTCTCCTTCTTGCATACTAAGCTGAGGAATAGGCTAACACACCGCAGGCTAGACAAAATGGTGTATGTTCATTACAACATGAGGCTAAAGGTCCGGCATGTACAAATGGATACAAGGAGAGGAGAGGGAGATTACGACCCAACGGATGTTGTGTACTTGCGAGACGATGATGACCCTATGGTAGCATGGGTTGCAAGAGCCACAACCGAGCGTGGTGAGGCAGAATTGGACGAGGAGGCTGAAGAACCTGGCGAGACACCACGGCCTAATACTTTTCTCGCATCAGCTGTAAAAGAGGCAGTCGGGGAGGGAGATGACACCCATGTGCATTTGGGAGGTGACGACTCAGCAACGGGACGTGATGATGAAATTAATTTAGATGAAGACCTCGTCATTGGGGGTGGAGACACATCGTATACGTACGATGATACAGCATGGGAGCGATTGATCCAACCCCCATTAATTGAGCGTCAAGAGCCACCTCAGGTGAATTAATATATGAAAAGCGAATCGTAAATTTCATTAAATAGCATAGTGATATATTGATGTATGATAGCAATATATTGCAGGTCGGTCCGACAAATGACAACATTGCGGGAGAACAGTGGTCCCGAGTTGCTGTACCGCGGCATTCAATATCTGCGGAACCAAGAAGGTTATCCACTTCAAGAGAGGGTAGGGGGAGTTCCTCATTTAGAGAGGTGAAATTATATTGTCATTTCTACATTTGTTAATATATAATTCATTGGTAATTGAATATATTCTTCTTTCAATTGTGTAGTCTTCGGTAGCATCGAAACAACCATCTCAGTCTGCTGCGCCCCGACGCTCAACATCTAAGGCTAAGGCACCCAATCAGTCTTCTCAGGTATACGTACATACTTACACAATAGAAAGTAAATTAAAAAATTATCTAAGCAGGCTTCTGCTTCTCAGGCATCTAGAGGGACACAACATGCAGCATGTAAGCCACCCCCTGCTCCACAGAAGAAAAAATCATCATGGAGGACAAGGGACCACCATTAAATCTGATAGATTTTGTAGACATGGAGACATTAGATCCCAATGCAGATGACGACACTCCCGAGCCTTCTGTTGAGCCCCGCATTAGTGGGAGTCATGACTCTGATGCTGAGAGTACACCGACAGGGTCTTCATCCCATGGAGGTGGTGGTTCTCAAGGTGACCAACTGAGTCCTCGTCAGAATACTAGTGCTGGTGGCAGAGAGTACAGCAGTGGTCATAGTAGAGGTCGTGGGGGCTGTCAATATGGCGCATGGACAGAGGAGCAGCACTTCACACATGCCACGCAAGATGAGGACCACGGTGCTCCACCGGCAGGGACGAGACAGGCAGCTGATCATTGGGATCCCTACTATGGAAGTTCGGTTGCAGACAGTACCAGCTATCAAGGAATGTTGTCTGATTTTGAGAGCATGAGCACACATGACTCCCAGGGATCTGGAAGCTCGTATGGACGGTCATGGCCGCAGCAGCCGATGTATCATGGCGACTCAGATAACAGTAGTTCATTTTTCCCATCGTATCCATATCCTTATGCCACAGCTACGTCAGTAGAGGTCGTGTACGCACAAGGTTCGCAGCAGTATGAATACTACGTACGCATGTACTGGGAGAACTATTCAGGTTCAATGCGCTATGAAGACTATCTGTCCTATCTGCGGACCACATTTAATGTCAGATTGTTTGGAGATGGGCACTGGCCCAGTTTGGGTCCATAGTCTTTATTAGTATGTATCATTTGGTTACATTTATAACTAACTAATAATTAATTGTAGATTTCTTCATATATCGAGTTCTGTACTTGTCATTGAAATTACTAATGTAAACTTTTACATCATTTGCAGGTCATCATAGACGGACGGCGTCACCCTGCGTGGGAGCATGGATACTCTGTTGAGGGTGATGGACATGTGCACTGTAGATACTGCGAACATCGCGTCACCGGCATACACAGGTTTGCGGAGCACCTTGCGGGAGTGGGACGCGATGTTCGTGCATGCGACCGAGTTCCGGGAGATGTCCGACATTCATTTCGGACACAGTTACAGGATAGATACGGTTCTCGTAGCACACCAAGGACATCTTCTTCTACCTCCCAGGTACCTCCACCACGAGCACAGGGCGGAGCAGGATCTTCCTCCACGTCCAGAGTTCGAGCAGCACCAGCACCAGCACCAGCACCAGTCGCACATGATAGAATTGAAGCTATAGATGTAGTGAGGACTTTTTTTACAGATTTTCATGTGCCCTCCACCGCAGCACACGACCCATCATTTGTGCAGATGGTTACATATTTTCAGTCCCACCCACATGTACCTCCACCCACTAGGATAGAGTTAGATTATACGGGTGATCAGTCTCATATATCTGATGATGAGTTTTGGGATTCGAGCTTCACTGATGATGAGGATGAGTGAGTTTTGGGATTCGGGTTACACAGATGAGGAGGATGAGTGAGTTTTGGGATTCGGGTTTCACAGATGGACGAGGACTAGTGAGTTTTTGTATTTTATACTTCATGAATGAATGTCATTATTATGTCACTGTTTACTTTTACATATTTAGTAATTGAAATAAATTTTTATGTATTATATATAATATGATGTTTAATTAAGCGGTGTAATATGTAATTTTTATATAATTAATTATGTATAATTTAGTATGGATCTATTATCTTAAATAAACTCTACATTCTAATATTTTTAAATATATATAACATTTAATCTTTCAAAATAAATTTATTACAAATTTTAAAAAAAATAAAAAAAAACTACGCGTCGCGAGCCCAATGGGGCGGACCGGGTCGCTGTGCGACCCGCCCGACCCGACCCGTCCCGCGCCGAGACCGGGTCGGCCGGGTCAGACGGGTCGACAAACCCTGGTTCTAGCTCCTTGTGTAGTCGACTTCCTAGCATGGAATTTGGAGGAAGATTAGTCATATGTATAAGAAATAAAAAGTTCTAAAGAACTTACCCGAAATACTATTTCCTTACCTTAGTTCCACGCCAGCCAATGTAGGGGTCGCGCAGGTCAAAACTATGGTCTATTTATAGGTTCTAGCTAGGGTTTTGTGGATTAGATCGATTCTAGAGTCCTTGTTAAAGCTTAGATCGACTTCTGAGAGTCCTTAACATGTTTACTAGTCCTCCCATCTCAATCCCTAAGAGATGGACTAGCAAAAATCTAATCTTTTTGCTCTTTCTTCCATTCACGGAACTGACAAAGCGTGACGGTCGACTCTTGGTGCGTTACATTCCTGTGGCAGTCGCACGATAGACCGCTACAACCACTGTGCGCAGAATTTCACTTAATTCAAACTCTTTTTATTTGTTTTATCCACATAATTATCTATAAAATGATATTTATCCTTAAAATTCGTGAATAGGCTAAATAACCTTCTAGAATATGGGTCAAACTTAATGGGCTTGGTCCTTAAACCTTTTGGGCTTCAATTAAATAGGCTAGATTAATCGTTTACCATAATTGGGCCTTAATGAATTTTTAATAAATTTCAGAAAATAATTCCTAAAATAATATAAATATTCTGGGTCATTACACCCTCCCCCACTTATAAGAATTTGGTCCCCAAATTCAATACATGGATTAGATGGAGAGTGTACTTACAATTGAATAATTTCGAGACTCTTTTTCGCATGGCTTCTTCCGTTTCCCAAATTGCTTCGGATGGCCATGATTTCTTCCATTGAATTTTGACCATAGGAATAGTTTTATTCCTTAGTTGACGCACTTCCCGTTCCAGAATCTTTATTGGTGTCTGCTCGTATGTCATATCCTTCTGAATCTCCAGATTGTCGTAAGTGATGACATGGAAAGGATCAGGTACATACTTCTTGAGCATCGAGACGTGAAATACATTATGAACTTCGGATAATTGTGGAGGTAAAGTAATCCGATAAGCTACTTCACCAACTCTTTCCAGAATTTCAAAAGAACCAATAAATCTTGAAGTAAGTTTTCCCTTAATACCAAATCTTCGAATACCTCGACTTGGAGAAACCTTCAGATACACGTGATCTCCTACTTGAAACTCCAAGTCGCGCCTTCGATTATCAGCATAAGATTTTTGCATATCTTGTGCAATCTGCAATCTTTCTCGAATGAGCTTAATTTTCTCTGAAGAATCCCTGATAATGTCGGGACCTAGAATTTGCCTTTCCCCTATTTCATTCCAACATATCGGTGATCTACAGCTTTTTCCATATAAAGCTTCAAAAGGTGCCATCTATATGCTAGCCTGATAACTATTGTTATATGCAAACTCTACCAAAGGCAAGTGATCATGCCAACTCCCTCTAAAGTCAATAGCACAAGCCCTGAGCATATCTTCTGCCACTTGATTTGTTCTTTCAGTCTGATCATCCGTTTGTGGATGGAATGCCGTGCTAAAGTTCAGTCTGGTCCCTAGTGAGTGTTGTAGACCCTTCCAAAACTGTGATGTGAATCGAGGATCTCTATCAGATATAATAGTGACAGGGACACCATGTAATTTGACAATTTCTTTTATGTATAATGCTGCTAGAATATCCACGTACCATCGACTTTTGATTGGAATGAAATGTGCAGATTTAGTCAATCGGTCTATGATTACCCAGATACCATCGTATCCTCCTCTGGTCTTAGGTAACCCCATGATGAAATCCATTCCTATACTTTCCCATTTCCATGCTGGAATATCTAAGGGATGTAATTTACCTATGGGTCGAAAATGCTCTGCCTTTACTTGTTGACAAGTGAGACAGCGAGACACGAAATCAGCTATTTCCCTCTTCATATTGGGCCACCAGAAATTTCTTTTGAGATCTTGATACATTTTTGTACCACCTGGATGAATGATGTACTTAGATTTATGTGCTTCTTCTAGGATCAGTTTCTTCGTATCCTCATGATCTGGTACACACACACGGCCCTTAAATAACAATCTTCCGTCATTGGAGACAGAAAAATTCGGCCTCTGTTCTATGTTGGCTTTGACTTCCAGTAATACGGGATCATTGTCTTGTAGCCTGACTAGATCTTCCATTAATGTAGGTTGAGCTCGGATATTGGCTATAAAACAATCTTCTTCCTTCATGTCAATATCTAAGTTCAACTGAGCAAATTGAGGAATAAGATTAGTCATACTAATCATAAGACTTGATAGCTTTCCCATTGATTTTCTGCTAAGTGCATCGGCTACAGTATTATCCTTGCCAGGATGATATTGAATAGCAAAATCAAAGTCCTTGAGATTGTTGACACCCGTTTTAGCCCACAAGTTGAGTCAGTTCTCTTATTCATCATTTTTGATGTCCCGAATTAGCCATTGTTTTGGAGCTTCCTTAGATGAATTTTGAGCCCATTTTTATCATTCCATATCCTTTAAGTCTTGGAGATCATGATTTCCTAGAGCCCTGAAGCTTATCTTATCAAATTCCGACTTCCAAGTCAACTTTCGGCCCATTTACGCCGGCTTCCTTCAAGCACTCGGCTCTCTCCCGCTACGCAGTCCTGAAAATGGTCCTTTTCCACCCTCTTACAGTCCTCTATTCAAAAAATTGTCTTCACCAAAGTTGTTCACCTTTCAAAGATCTACAATTTCTTCTTCTACACCGTTGGCCAGTTCTGCCCCGATTGTGAGATATTCATATTTTTCCGGCGTGCTGTGCTGTTCACCTATGTCCCAGAATTTTCCTCTCTGTTCTAGCCCCATTTTCTCCATCTTCCATTCATTTTCTCAACTTACTTTTTTCATAAAAGTTGTTCTTCTCTCAGTTATCTACAATTTCTTCTTCTACCACTTTTGCTAGTTCTGCCCCGTTTGAGAGATACGCTTCAGTTTTCAAAGTCGCGCGCAGTCTGCCCAGAATTTTCCTTCATTGGTGTGAAGGTCTAGTGTAGGTGCGTCAGAGCACATGTGACGGTCTAGTATAGATGCGTCAGAGTACTGTGACGGTCCTACACTAGACCGTCACAGTCAAACTTGTCCGAAATCATCCCGTTCTACCCCCAGAGTGTGACGGACCTACCCTAGGCCGTTACATGACTCTGACGGTCCTACGATAGATCGTTACACATAGCAGAGAGTCCAATTTATGCTGGACTCTGGCCCAAAAATTACGCGACGAACCTATCTTGCAGAGCCCATAACTTCTTCAATTCTTATCCAAATTGATCCCCATTTTTTTCTACTTCTAGCCCTTTGTATTATCTTGAATTTGGTTCATAGAAATCAAATTTTCATTAGCTATATCTCTCGGGATCTGGGTCGCAAGATCGGGATTTAAGCATCTTGGTACAACTAAAACTCTGTTTTCTAGTGCGACGGGGCTACCTTCCAAGAGCCATATCTTCTAGAATACTCCTCCGAATTGATCTCCGTTTGTTCCTATCTCTTGTCCTTAGTATTATCTCGAGTTTGATCCAAAGAACTCGATTTATCTTGGACTCTATTTCCGAGAATCGTGAGAGGAAAATCAGGATTTCTTACAAAACTCTATAAAAACTGTCCAGTTCGTAGTCGCGACGGAGGGCTCTTTCTTGGTTCGGGGCGAAGCCATGCTGCAACTCCAACTCATAACTTCGACCATGGCTTGAAGAGGGAAGTATTAGCTTTCAATTTCATCCTTCTGGACTTAATTTCATGATCTATATTCTTAGTTCTCTTCCTCTCAAAATCATAAATCATCACAGTTTTTTGCACTTTTCTACTATATATGCATTTCCCCCCGTTTTGCATCATTGTTTTCTCTCTATTCTCTCAATCAAATCTCATGATTTCAAATCTCATGCATGCACAATACACACACATATTATTTCCACCCTTCCACAAGGGTTAAAAACCTCCCCTCGGTGAGTTTGCCCTCAATTTCTACCCCTATTTTATCACTTTGGGATTGATACTACACATGCATGTTCTAATGGGTTTTTTGTCCTTGTCTTGGCTTTGTTTTGCAGGAGAGCATGAATACAACGTGAGGCCCTCTTCCTCTAGCCGGCTGGAAGGAGAGGAGGTTTGAATCCACAAGTTCCCCGCACCCCGTTTCAAGCGCGATCAAGTCTTTAAGTTCCAAGGTACACGACGCCGTTCTTTACACTTCTTCATCCTTTGGCATTGTTGGAACCTTGGTGGCGATCACGGTTAGTATTTCTCATCCTTTCAACCCCCTTGTTTTAGATTCACATATTTATGCATGTATGTATTTAAAGGGGGCGGGATAGGAATCTAATTAAAATAAATCTACAATTTTTTGGTGATCACGGTGGGACACCAATGCCCATGACGTTTGTTTTAATACTCTTTTGTAAGTTGGGTGTGTGCATGTGCATGTTTAGGTGATATTTTATCCATTCTTCTATTTTTTGGGGCGTTTTAAGGGCTCAGGTAGTGTGACGGTTCTATAGTAGACTGCCACATGAATGTAACGGTCCTTTGGTAGACCGTTACAGATTCTGGCAGTCCTGCGCGCATGCTCACGTGGCCGTGTTCGTCGGGGCATAACTTTTGATCCCGATGTTCGATTGCGCTGATTTTTCTTCCGTTGGATAGCCCTTTATATTGTTTTTACATCCATATACAATTTGCATCATTTGGTTAACATTTGCATATTCTAATATTGTCCAACTTTTTAAGTTTTGTGCATAAGTTCTGCAGGCAGGCTCAGGGACAGGTTCACAGGTACATCTTTACTCAGTGATTTGACTGCCTTCCCGGTGTCTGATTGCACTGATTTTTATTTCATTGGATAGTCCTTTGTATTGTCTTTCCATTCATAGCTTATTTGCATCATTTGGGTCTCATTTGCTTAGTTAAAAATTATCATCATTTTAGCATTTTGTCTATAAAATCTGCATGTGGTATGCGCACAGGTTCACGGGGGTAACTTTGCTCAGTGATTTGATTGACCTCCCGGGGTTAGATTGATCTGTTCTTGGGCCCGTTGTATGGACCTTTGTATTATCTTTCCATCCATATACTATTTGTCTTAGTTGGATCAAGTTTGCATAGTTTAATCTAGTCTTGATTTTCTAGTTTTAAGCTAGAATTTGCATGCACTCCGGTGCACATAGGGCCATACATTGCATATCATAGTTGCATTTCCTACCTTGGTAAGTGATCCTCTCACCTCCATATTCCTTGGAGTCGACTAGGTGATCTTATCTGGGACCTCCATAAGTCCCCGTGAGCTGTCGATTCCCACACGGACACTGGGCCGGATGTACCTTTCCACCCCTTAGGCTTGCATTTGCATAAGTGTGAGGGAGTTAACCTTAGTCAACCCAAAGTTTAGACCTTATTCCCATAGGATTTCTATCTTGAGGGAATTATTATTAATTCAAATCATTAAAAGGTCTATTAAAATCCCTAAAATATTTCCCATCATATCAACTTGTTTGACTTGGGTGAAAACTCTCACATTGCATTGTTTGTTTTGTTTGGACTTGTCCAAGCCCATTAGTGGTGTTTTGTGTTGCATCCACATGTTTCGTCGTTGTTAGGCCCACTTAGGTTACCCCATTTTGTATGTCTATTATCTAGTTCATTGTCCCTTCGTCCGTTGTCCATTCATCTTTGCATTAGTGGGTCAGTCCCCCTTGTTCTCAAGCCCATTAAGCCCTTACTTTCCCACTTGTATTGTCCTTGATATCCTTGTATTAAGTCTCCATTTGCCCTCATGGAGTATCATTTCAACCCCTTGTATCATCCTTTTTCCCAATCTTCTTCCTATTCCCGCGTAGAATCCTCTTCCCACGTGGGCACATCTTCCCGTGGTCTCTCTGATCCCTCCAAGGAACAGGCTAATCTCATGGCCCATCTTTCAAGCCTTGTTTGCCAAATGGACCCGGCCCAGGCCCAACGTCTTATTGCATCTCATCTTCATGGGCCTCCTTCTCTTAATGGGCCTTCTTCTCTCATTAATGGGCCTCATCTTCTTAATGGGCCCCATTCTCCTAATGGGCCTTATTTTTCTAATGGGACTCATTCTTCTTCTCCTTATGCTGTCAGCCCAATGGGTCCTTATGCTCATGTTCTTACAAGCCCACATATCCTTCCATTTCCGGAATGGGCTCTTCTTCTTCTCAGCCCGGATCCTCTTATCCGGCCCATTATCATCAAACTGGTCCGAATTCACATCATCTTGCTCAAGCTGGCCCATATTCTTCTCGATCTCTCCCTACCCAAGAGATGATTGTTCAAATCCAACGCCAACTTGATGAGCTTCAACGTCGGATCGATCCTAAATCCTCTTTAAGTGTTCCGTTCGCTTTCCAAGGTCTTCGGCTCCCACCTCCATCACAAATTCCCACATATCGCCGTTATAGTGGAGTCGGTGACCCGTATGTGCACTTGAAGGAGTTCGTTTATGAGTCGGCCCAATTTTGGCATGACCAACGCTTGATGGCCTATCAAATATTGGTCTGTCGTTAGAAGGCCCGGCTCGGGATTGGTTCTTCTCTCTTCCGCAAGAGCAAGTTGTGAGTTTTTCATGCCGTTCAAGAAAAGTTTATTCAACAGCATCAAGACCAGGTTGGGCCCAAGTATTCTATGGCGGATCTGGCCCATGAGATGATGAAGCCCGACGAGGAGTTATGCATCTTTGCTGACCGCTGGCGTCGCTTGGCCGCGCAAGTCCCGGGACACATTCCGGAGGGAGAGCAATTCAAGATGCTGATATCCAATGCCGCGCCCGAGTATCGGTTTATCTTAGCCCTCAACGACATCACCTCCTGGCAACAACTTTACAGCCGAGCCTGCTTCATTCGCCAACAAATCCAAGATTCTCTTGACCCCGAGTCTCCACCATCCACCTCCACATATCAACATTCATCCTCCACGTGCCAACTCTACCCTCCCATGAGTCAGCCAGCCATGAGTCAGCCTTCCACCACATATCCCTCCACAAGCCAACCCCCCGCCTCTACATACCTATACGCCTCCGCATATCAACCTTCTATGAGTCAGCCTCCTGTGTCCGCATACCCATCTCCGTCTCCACCCCTGGTCAAGGTCACACCACATCCCGAGCAGGTGGATGCCATCTACATACCTCCCCACTCCATTCCACATATGCCTTCACCAAATCCCACCTCTGCCAGCCACACTCCATTACCTATGCAACCTCCGCTTCCCTCTCCACAACCTTTACCACCACCTCATACCCCTCGGCATCTGCCTTGCCCAAAGCGAGCTCCTTGTCCTCCGTTGCCGGAGTGCTTTACCGACATTTTTAGGACTTTGATGGCCACTCACGCATTGCCGCTCTCTCCAGTTGTGCCTTGCCAACCTGCGGTCGGGAATATGCTCCAATATTGTGATTTTCACCGCCAGCAGGGGCATTTGGTTGAGGATTGTCCCGAGTTCCGAGAGTATGTTTATGACCTGGAAGATAATAAAAGGATTGATTGGGCCACCATGTGTAAAGTTATTTTAGATCTCCGCAGCAAGCAGCAGCAACAAGAAGCACCGCCCAAGCAACCGTCTCCATCTCTACAAGACCGGGGGCACCCCAATGATTCTTCGTCTAGCGTTGAACCCGCTCCATCACCTACTACGTACCTCGCCTACTCTGTTACCTTCGCTATCTCCTATCCAATCTCCACAACCTCCACAAACCCAAGCCTCTGCTCAGGCTAGTGCCACCTCCCCTCCTTCTACTTCTTCCGCCACTACTTCCACCCCCAATGTCGTTCGGCGCGTTGTGTCGATACGTCAACGGTGGGTGCCACAACCCCCTCCTTCACCCTTGCCATATCCACTACCTCCATCGACCACATCACCATCTCTACCATCCTCTCCATCGCCTACACCATCTCCACCACCCTCACCATTGCCTAAAACCTCCATCACCCCCGTCATCACCTTTGACCGAGCCTGAGCAAATTTCACCTTTGCCGCCCTCGCCCGAGCAAGTCATACCTCCACCCTTACCTTTGCCTCCACCTAAACACACCATACATGTTGAAACCCCTACGTCTTCTGAACCTACTCCTATCCCCATCCTTCCACCTATTTCCACCCCACGGAGCGGGTGTGCGTTACCATGGTGCCCCTTGGGTCTCATCCCCAAGGAGACAATAAGCCAAGTCAGGATGATTCGGTGCCGGCCGTGCATTTCAAGATTCAGGATTTTATCTGTTGAATGCCGTTTCACGTCCCAGTCCCTGGTTATTTTGGGGATGATGCGCCTTCACTTTCAAAGATGGCAGCTGCTAAGAAGAGTTCCCTTGAGTTGATGCCAGTTTCTTCTCGAGCAAGGCCGGTGGCAATCTCTTTGCTCGCCGAAGAGTTCACAATTGATGTTGTTATTACTCCTCGCTCGATTGCTGTTCAGTTCACTGGCCAAGAAGGGTTCTTTACTCAGATTGTGCTAACCCATACGGCTGCCAAGAGCTTGATGGATTCCCTATTCAAGGGGCAATTGTCTGTATCTTCGGCATTTTTCAAGGACATTCTACACTTGTTATGCAATCTTCCTCGGTTCGATGGTATGCCGGCCACATCAACGTCGTGCATTACTCTCCCTTAGTTTCGTCCTGCTCTTTTATTAAGGGAGTTGTGCTTCAAGCTTGATTACCGAGTGGAGCTGTCAAATCTCATGCTACTTGTGCCAAGTAACAAGACTCCATTGTTTTATGATATTCATCCTTCTAAGGAGTCACTTGCCCAAGAATGTCCGCATATTGCTAGCACCGGGTGTCCAGGGGCAACCGCCCCGATGAAGCTGCATATTCATGGCCGGGTCAGGTCCTCTGCCAGATGGGCCCGTTATTTAAGGAGACACTGCAAAATAAGAGGCATGAAGGTCCAAGCTCGCATCAAGTAGGTCCATTTCAAGCCAATTTCAGCTAAGAACAGACGGCGGCACAGGTTCAGGAGCCGTCAGTTGTGCATTCAGGGGTCCACCTCTTCCTCCCTTTCTTTTCATTCATCATTCCTTTTGCTCAGCTCCCACCCTTGGGTGGTGTATCTTCCCTCTTCAGATCTGACTTCTATGATCTTCTCCTCTCTTCTAGGGTCCGCAAGCCCTTATTCTTCATCTCCTCCTCTTCATCCGGAGTCTCCGGATTATCCCTCCTATCACGATTCTAGGCCCCGGCCTATGTCATCCTTTCATCCCAATCTCGGGACATCACCTGATTCTTCTTCCCCGGGACTTCCGGGTGTTTCCTCTGATTCTTTCCCAGGACTTCCGGGTGTTGCTCTTGATCCTTTTCTGGCCCTGCCGGATGACTACTACTCTCCTTCTCCGGCCACGTCGGATGATCATTCTCCTTCTTCCTCATCTTCACAGCAATCCTCTCACTGTCTTTCTATTCTCTCCTCTTCTCCCTTTCGGGGTCTTCGCCCTTTCTCTTGCTGCTTTCGAGATTTTAGTCCGCCTTAATCTGAGCTAATCTTGTTTCTTCTATATCTAGTTCCTTGTTATCAGGGTCTCTGTGCCTTAACGAGGGAGTTCTAGTGTAACGACCCGAGAATCCGATTACCGGGAAGGCCCGATAACCCGAGACTCGCACCGCCACCCACGAACCCGAAGGCTCGGAAGGGTTAAAAAGATGGTGTGGAGACTACACAAGTATCACAAATAATTACAGAAATTAAACAGTTAATATTAAGCAGGAAATAAATTAACAATTTACATGGTCCACAATGACAAAATAACAATAACAACAGTCCACGACTAGTACAGTGACCAGGAAGAAAAGTACAACTACACGGGGCATCCCCCGGCTCTGACCTCTGGCACTACCTCTGGGCACCCGCACCACGCTGCGCTCCTGACGCACTCCCCGAAGGTGGCGCCTCACCTGAAACACGGTGAAAACACGCAGGGAATGAGTCTCGGAACAAGACTCAGTAGGGATCACTCGAACCCTACCTCGTAAAACGAGAAACCACTACACTAGCGGTAAGAGAGTACCTCGGAAAAGAAAGCCCTGTACTCTACCAGACAAAGGTCCCATGGCACGCAAACCGACACCCGTGCCACGGTAAGAAGACCAAAGCTCAACGGCCAAACCGACAAACCCGAAGGTCAGAAACACACGACTGACAGTCTGTCACTCCGTACTCGACAGGAGTACCACCCACTAGAAGCACAGCCGGTAGCGTCCCCTGACGTCTGACACCGCACCGCAGGTGAACCGCCTGACGTGGTAGGTCCTACCCGAGGCGCAAACACCGTACAAGTAACCACAACATGTGACTAGCTGGGGTCACGCCCGTCGACGTGGGTCCAACCGCCCCCAACCACGTGTGAACACACAGACCACGCGTCCTAGGTCTGGCCCTCTGACCGGTTTTCCCCCGCAGCCGGACTCTGGCTAAGACAAGAGGCCTACGGTAACCGGTCCACAAACCGTCTCGAAAGGTGGGTGCCCGTACACCACTCCCAGGTGAGACCAGCACCTCGTACTGGTGGGCTACGACTAGTGGAGGGTCACTGAAGGAGTAGACTCTCAAGGTAACGGAAAACAACGTCCGCATCCGACGACGTGTGGGAATCACCCCATGAACAGCCCCGTCGCACGGCGACCACAGTCGGAGTAAAAATGAGGTTGCCAACCTCATTGGCAGCCAGGCAAGTGGCGGTCCACCCCTGGGCCGTCACAAGCAAATGGCGGTCTAACGCAGGCCGTCACACGGCCAGAGGAGCAAGGGAAGTAACGCGCCTGGTCCAACGCATCGCTCAAAAGCAACGCGCCTGGCCCAGGGCGTCACACGCAAACGACGCGCCTACCCTGGCGCGCTACTCGCGCCCAGAAACAACGCGCTTGCCCCCGCGCGTTACACGAATGTAACGCGTCGGGCTCGACGCATTGCAAGGATGTGACGCGCCTGCCCTGGTGCGTCACACGCGCCCTCGCACCTGGTATAACCTGGGAAGTAACGTGCTTGCCCCAGCGCGTTACACGGATGTAACGCGCTGGCCAAGGCGCGTTACTCGCGCAGACCCCAACAGAAAACCCAACGGTCGAAAATCAAGCGACGACCTGGCCCAGGCGCGTCACTAGCAAACGGCGGCCAGTCGTGGGACCGTCGCTGTCCCGGCCAACCCCCGGGGAAGTAACGCACCCCTCTAGGGGCGTTGCAAGTATGTGACGGTCACTGGAGTGACCGTCACTCACCCCCGAGCACGCTACGGCGGGAAAACCCCAAAAACTTCGACCACGCCCCCGTACCTCCACCAGAGAGGGGGAAATCAAAGGGGAAGACCCCTGGGGACCCCTAGCATGCATCTAAGTCATCCAAACATGAAATCGCGGGATAAAACCATAGATCAGGCGAGCTCTCCCCAAATCATGGAAAAACCCCAAAATACTCAATAACGTCCCTCTCGGCCTCCCCGCGGCCTACAAACCACGGAAATGAACGGCATGAGGTTAAGGAACGTCACCCTACCTCAATGGAGCAAATACTCCGCCGAATCGCCCACAAACCACGAAGAACACCTTAGAAAACCCTCGTTCCTCAAGCTTCCCACGAGCACCGCACGTCCCCACGTTCGCCTCACCGCCACCCACGTCGCCGCGCCGTCGCCCCGCCGCTGTCAGCAGCCGGAGAGGAGCTAGCCGCGCTCGAACGGGAGGAAGAGAGGGAGAGAGGGAGGTCACGGTTGGGGAAGGAAGGAGGAAGAAGAAGAAGAAAGAGAAAAGGAAAAGAAAAAGAAAAGGAAATGGGATCATATAGGAAATCCGATTTTTTGAAAAAATACCGAAAAATAGAAAAATACATTTCCGGAATCCTCGGAACGCACCGATCGCAACGGTACCACTCGTGCCCGGGTGAACCGCTCGGTTCGCCCGCAGCGAGCTTCCGAAGAAAAAGCCAAAACACACACCGGAAATCGGAAAACACACGCGGAAAAGCCGCGGAACGCCTCCGGGCCTCCGAAACGACTCCGGATCGCGTCGATCCGAACACGAAAGATGTCCGAAACGAAATTTCAGACACAACAGAGTATGACGCTCCAAAAACCAGATCCGGGACCCCCGAAGAAGGATCCAAAAGGTCCGGGATATTACAGCCCTCCCCCCTTAAGGAATTTCGTCCTCGAAATTGAGAACAACCAACGGGGAAAGAAGAGGAAGACTCACTCAAACAGGTACGGGAACTGCTGACGCATCTCGTCCTCACGTTCCCAAGAAGCCTCACCACCAGAGTGTCGTTGCCACACGACCTTTACCAAGGGAATGACCTTGTTCCGCAGGCGCTGCTCTCGCCTATCCTCCACGCGGATCGGAAACTCTGGAAGAGAAAGTCTGGAGTCACCTCAGGCCAAACGGAAAACTCGAGCACATGAGAGTCATCGGGCAAATACTTCCACAACATCGAGACGTGGAACACGTCATGCACCGACGCCAACTCAGGAGGTAACTGTAACCGGTAAGCAACCTCACCGATGCGCTCCACAATCGCGAAAGGACCAATATAGCGGGGACTCAGCTTCCCACGCCGTCCAAAACGCATCACCCCCTTTATCGGAGAAACTCTCAAGAACACACGATCGCCCACGGCGAACTCGAGGGGCTGCCTCCTACGGTCAGCATAGCTCTTCTGCCGACTCTGGGCCGCCAACATGTTCTGACGAACCAGGTGCACAACATCCACACATTGCTGCACCAACTCCGGTCCCGTCAAAACACGCTCACCCACCTCAAACCAATCAAGTGGAGTCCGACAAGGACGCCCGTACAAAGCCTCATAAGGAGCCATGCCGATGCTCGAATGATAGCTGTTGTTATAGACAAACTCCACCAACGGTAGGTGATGAATCCAACTCCCCTGCCACTCCAGGCAGCAGGATCTCAGCATGTCCTCCAAACTCTGAATGGTCCTCTCAGACTGACCATCTGACTGAGGATGATACGCTGAGCTAAACGCCAACTCCGTGCCAAGAGCTCGCTGGAAACTCCTCCAGAACCCCGAAGTGAAGCGCGGATCCCGATCCGACATGATCGAAATGGGAACCCCATGCAACGGCACGATCCGCTCCACATAAAGACGAGCTAACTTAGGCACGCTCCAGCTGACCTTGACCGGTAGCAACCGAGTCACCTTCGTCAGCCGATCCACCAGCAACCAAATATTGTCCTGCCCACTCGGGGTCCTCGGCAACCCCACCACAAAATCCGTGGTCACATGGTCCCACTTCCAAGCAGGAACATCCAAGGGCTGGAGAGTACCGCCTGGTCGCTGATGCTCCGCCTTCACCTGCTGACAGATCAGGCACCTGGCCATAAATTCGGCAACATCTCTCTTCATGCCAGGCCACCAGAACTGCCTCCGCAAGTTCCGATACATCTTCGTCGCACCCGGGTGTACGGTGTACCTGCTCCCATGAGCCTCGCGCAACACCGCACGATGAATCTGCTCCTCGGCTGGGACGTACAGTCTGCCACGAAACCTCGCAGCACCGTCCTCGCCTAGCTCCATGTCAGCAATCGCTAGAATCTGGGGCAACTCAGGGTCCGCGTGTTGAGCCTCTGTCACCTGACGACGGATAGCAGGAGTGACAGTCAGACTCGCGAGCACCGCCAACCCTGGCTCTTGGGGAATCTTGAGCCTGAAAGATACTTCGGGCACTTGTTCCCAGAGCCTCCACCTTCTCAACATCAAGGCACTGACCGCAACCTTCCGACTCAAGGCATCGGCAACGACATTCATCTTACCCGGCTGATAAGACAGGGTGAAGTCATAGTCCTTCATGAACTCCATCCAACGCCTTTGCCTAAGGTTAAGATCCTTTTGCGAGAATACATACCTCAAACTCTGATGGTCAGTGAACACCTCGAACTTCTCACCGTACAGATAATGCCTCCAGATCTTCAGCGCGAAGATCACCGCCGCCAACTCAAGGTCATGGGTGGGGTAGTTCTCCTCGTGGGGCTTTACCTACCGAGGTGCATAAGCCACCACTCTACCATGTTGCATTACAACAGCACCCAGTCCAACGCCGGAAGTATCTGTACACACCACGAAACCTCCCGATCCAGAAGGCAAAACCAACACCGGAGCCGAGGTGAGTAATCTCTTCAGTTCCCTGAAGCTCTGCTCACACTCCTCGGACCAAACGAAAGGTACATCCTTCCGCGTAAGTCTAGTCATCGGGGTCGCAATGCGGGAAAAATCCTAGATAAACCGACGATAATAACCTGCAAGCCCCAAGAAACTCCGGATCTCCGTCACCGACCTCGGCCTCGGCCACTGCATCACTGCCTCGACCTTGGCGGGATCCACGGAAATGCCATCACCAGAAATCACGTGCCCCAGGAAGTGCACCTCGCTGAGCCAAAACTTGTACTTGCTGAGCTTCGCATACAACTGGTGACCTCGCAACGTCTGCAGCACCACACCCAAATGGTACGCATGCTCCTCAGCAGACTGCGAATAAATAAGGATGTCGTCCACGAAGATGACCACGAACTGGTCCAAATACGGATGAAACACCCTCTGCATCAAGTCCATGAAGGCTGCTGGGGCATTGGTGAGCCCGAACGGCATCACCAAAAATTCATAATGCCCGTACCTCGTACTGAATGCAGTCTTCTCCACATCGGACTCGCGAATTCTCAGCTGATAGTAACCGGACCGCAAATCAATCCGCGAGAACACTCGCGCAGGCTGCAGCTGGTCGAACAAATCATCAACCCGCGGCAACGGATACTTGTTCTTAATGGTCACTTCATTCAACTGCCGATAGTCGATGCACAGCCGCAGACTACCGTCCTTCTTCTTCACAAACAACACGGGCGCACCCAAGGGGAAAAGCTCGGACAAATATACCCCTTGGCCAACAGTTCCTGCAACTGCGCCCTCAACTCCCTCAACTCAGCGGGGGCCATACGGTAGGGAGCCTTCGCCAAAGGTCCCGTACCAGACACAACCTCGATCACGAAATTGATCTCCCGCTGGGGAGGTAATCCAGGCAACTCCTCGGGAAAGACGTCGGGAAACTCGCACACCACCGCAATGTCCTCGACATCCGGCTCCATCCGGTCAGACACAACCACTGACGCGAGAAAACCCTGACAACCGGAATCAAGCAATCGACGGGCTCGAATAGCAGAGATAAGGAATCGAGAAGAGGCGGAACGGATACCTTGGAAATAGAAGGTCCTCTTGCTCGGATGCTGGAAGTAGACCCTCTTCATTCCACAATCCACCACCGCTCCATGGGTCTCGAGCCAATCCATGCCTAAAATCACATCGTAATCCCGAAGCTGTAATGCATACAACCTGCCTGGCATACTTCGCCCATCGATCCGAACCGGAACTTGATCGAAGCAATACGGAGTGATCATAAAATCACCCGAAGGTAACTCCACTGCCAAATCACAAGACAACTAGGTCACCGGCTCCTCGATGCTCGACGCAAAATCCTCCGAAATAAATGAATGAGACGCGCCAGAGTCGAACAAAACCCGAGCCGCACAACCCAAAATCTGAACGGTACCTTCCACGAGCTGCGACGCCACTGCCTCTGCCCCGGTCAAGTGCGTGATCTGGCCTCGAGCCCTCTGCCTGCCTCCCACGCTAGCTGACCTGGGTAGTGGCGGATACTGTCCCTGCTGCTGCTGCTGCTGCCTCTGCTGCTGGGGAACCTGCTGCTGCTGAGGAAACTGCTGCTACGGCGGTCTCTGAGGACAGTCACGCGCCATGTGCCCTGGCTGGTCACACCGAAAATAGATGATCGGCGCCGTGCACTGCCTACCTGGGTGGGTCCCACCACACCGTGGACAAAGTCCCCGCGATCCACCCACTGATCCCTGACGCTGCAAAGGGATCGGCTGCTGTACACTGCCCGATGAAGCCTGCCCCTGATCCTTGTGCTTCTTACGGAAATTCTTCTTCAAGAACTTCTTGACCTTCGAGCCGAAGGACGCAGATCCTATCACCGAAGCTGCCGATGCCGGTACTCCTGAACCACCCGACGCATGCTGGAAGAAACCCTGCTGCTGGGTAGCCGACTGCTGGCTGCGACCTGACAAGGACTGCCCCTGGCTGACCGGTCCTCGAGTCCTCTGCATATCCATCTCCAAAGAAATCGCAACACGAGACGCTGTCTCTAGATCAGTGGCCCCGTTCGCGATCAAATGGTGCCTCAACTCCAGCCTCAAGCCCTGCACAAATTGCGCGGTCCTCACCCTCTCATGCTCCATGATGTGAGGTGCGTACCGACCCAGCTCGACAAATCGGGCCCTGTACTGCAACACGGACATGTCACCCTGCACCAGCTCCAGAAACTCCCGCATTCGCTGCGTAGCAACGACGTCTGGACAGTACGTACGCTCGAAAGCACTAACGAAGTCATCCCACTCGATCTGCTCAAGTGGATGAAGCTGAAAGGACGTCTTCCACTCGGAAGACCACCACCTCCGAGCCGTACCCTGTAACTGGTTGTAGGCCAACACAACTCTGTCCTCGGCAGCACTCTTCACAGAACTAAACACCCGCTCCATCTCATCAAGCCAATCACGAGCCGCATCAGGGTCTGCCTGGCCGCTAAAGTAAGGTGGATGGAATTGCATGAAGTCCCTCACCGCTCGGCCTGGCCCACCCCTGACAAACGAGCCCTCACCAGCCTCTCCGCCGAACTGCTGAGACATGAGATGGTACATGCCTCGGAAGAAATCCTCGGCCCCCGGAGCTCTCGCAGCATCCGCGGCCTCGGTAGCTCCCGGAACTCTGCTATGCTCCTCCTGGTCCCTCTGGACCCCCTGCTGGATCTCCTGACCTCCAGCCGACTGCCCCTGCTGAGAGCAAGAACTCCTCCTCGGCGCCATACTCGCTCCTGAAGCAAAAGACAGAAAACACGAAAACAGCAAGGTCAAAATAAACACACGGTGCCCAATGCCAGCGTCACCTGTACATCGTCGTTGTGGACTAGTGGACCACTACAATTACCTATGATTCTCATGTAATTCCACAACCGCGCTCTGATACCAGCTGTAACGACCCGAGAATCCGATTACCGGGAAGGCCCGATAACCCGAGACTCGCACCGCCACCCACGAACCCGAAGGCTCGGAAGGGTTAAAAGGATGGTGTGGAGACTACACAAGTATCACAAATAATTACAGAAATTAAACAGTTAATATTAAGCAGGAAATAAATTAACAATTTACATGGTCCACAATGACAAAATAGCAATAACAATAGTCCACGACTAGTACAGTGACCAGGAAGAAAAGTACAGCTACACGGGGCATCCCCCGGCTCTGACCTCTGGCACTACCTCTGGGCACCCGCACCACGGTGCGCTCCTGACGCGCTCCCCGAAGGTGGCGCCTCACCTGAAACACGGTGAAAACACACAGGGAATGAGTCTTGGAACAAGACTCAGTAGGGATCACTCGAACCCTACCTCGTAAAACGAGAAACCACTACACTAGCGGTAAGAGAGTACCTCGGAAAAGAAAGCCCTGTACTCTACCAGACAAAGGTCCCATGGCACGCAAACCGACACTCGTGCCACGGTAAGAAGACCAAAGCTCAACGGCCAAACCGACAAACCCGAAGGTCGGAAATACATGACTGACAGTCTGTCACTCCTTACTCGACAGGAGTACCACCCACTAGAAGCACAGCCGGTAGCGTCCCCTGACGTCTGACACCGCACCGCAGGTGAACCGCCTGACGTGGTAGGTCCTACCCGAGGCGCAAACACCGTACAAGTAACCACAACAAGTGACTAGCTGGGGTCACGCCCGTCGACGTGGGTCCAACCGCCCCCAACCACGTGTGCACACACAGACCACGCGTCCTAGGTTTGGCCCTCTGACCGGTTTTCCCCCGCAGCCGGACTCTGGCTAAGACGAGAGGCCTACGGTAACCGGTCCACAAACCGTCTCGAAAGGTGGGTGCCCGTACACCACTCCCAGGTGAGACCAGCACCTCGTACTGGTGGGCTACGACTAGTGGAGGGTCACTGAAGGAGTAGACTCTCAAGGTAACGGAAAACAACGTCCGCATCCGACGACGTGTGGGAATCACCCCACGAACAGCCCCATCGCACGGTGACCACAGTCGGAGTAAAAACGAGGTTGCCAACCTCATTGGCAGCCAGGCAAGTGGCGGTCCACCCCTGGGCCGTCACAAGCAAATGGCGGTCTAACGCAGGCCGTCACACGGCCAGAGGAGCAAGGGAAGTAACGCGCCTGGTCCAACGTGTCGCTCAAAAGCAACGCGCCTGGCCCAGGGCGTCACACGCAAACGACGTGCCTGCCCTGGCGCTCTACTCGCGCCCAGAAACAACGCGCTTGCCCCCGCGCGTTACACGAATGTAACGCGTCGGGCTCGACGCGTTGCAAGGATGTGACGCGCCTGCCCTGGTGCGCCACACGCGCCCTCGCACCTGGTATAACCCGGGAAGTAACGCGCTTGCCCCAGCGCGTTACACGGATGTAACGCGCTGGCCAAGGCGCGTTACTCGCGCAGACCCCAACAGAAAACCCAACGGTCGAAAACCAAGCGACGGCCTGGCCCAGGCGCGTCACTAGCAAACGGCGGCCAGTCGTGGGACCGTCGCTGTCCCGGCCAACCCCCGGGGAAGTAACGCACCCCTCTAGGGGCGTTGCAAGCATGTGACGGTCACTGGAGTGACCGTCACTCACCCCCGAGCACGCTACGGCGGGAAAACCCCAAAAACTTCGACCACGCCCCCGTACCTCCACCGGAGAGGGGGAAATCAAAGGGGAAGACCCCTGGGGACCCCTAGCATGCATCTAAGCCATCCAAACACGAAATCGCGGGATAAAACCATAGATCGGGCGAGCTCTCCCCAAATCATGGAAAAACCCCAAAATGCTCAATAACGCCCCTCTCGGCCTCCCCGCGGCCTACAAACCACGAAAATGAACGGCATGAGGTTAAGGAACGTCACCCTACCTCAATGGAGCAAATACTCCGCCGAATCGCCCACAAACCACGAAGAACACCTTAGAAAACCCTCGTTCCTCAAGCTTCCCACGAGCACCGCACGTCCCCACGTTCGCCTCACCGCCGCCCACGTCGCCGCGCCGTCGCCCCGCCGCTGTCAGCAGCCGGAGAGGAGCTAGCCGCGCTCGAACGGGAGGAAGAGAGGGAGAGAGGGAGGTCACGGTTGGGGAAGGAAGGAGGAAGAAGAAGAAGAAAGAGAAAAGAAAAAGAAAAAGAAAAAGAAAAGAAAATGGGATCATATAGGAAATCTGATTTTTCGAAAAAATACCGAAAAATAGAAAAATACATTTCCGGAATCCTCGGAACGCACCGATCGCAACGGTACCACTCGTGCCCGGGTGAACCGCCCGGTTCGTCCGCAGCGAGCTTCCGAAGAAAAAGCCGAAACACACACCGGAAATCGAAAAACACACGCGGAAAAGTCGCGGAACGCCTCCGGGCCTCCGAAACGACTCCGGATCGCGCCGATCCGAACACGAAAGATGTCCGAAACGAAATTTCAGACACAACAGAGTCGGACGCTCCAAAAACCAGATCCGGGACCCCCGAAGAAGGATCCGAAAGGTCCGGGATATTACATCTAGCCCTCGTCTCTCTTCCTTTTTATCCTCCTTCGTCTAGTTTGGTGTCTATCGCTCCTCCATGTCAAGGAATCTTTCAATCCCTTTGCTATCCTCTCCCTTTTGTCCTGTCAAGTAAGGAAAATAAAGCTCGCACTCCTCAAAGCTCGATGGTCAAGATCACTCCACGGATTTGCAAAGGTATTTTTATTTTGTGCAAGAATATGTTATCATTGCTATTACTCTTATTACTCCTGCACATGCTTATAACGTTGGTTCCTCGACATGGTTAAGTGACTTTTAGAAATTTGCTTAGTTCATTTAGGTCATTTAAAATGAGTTCGCTTCTGCAGCATCCTTAGGTCGGTGATAGCTCCGCGCTGGGAGTCTAGTTCTTTCCCCGATCGTTGAGGGTGACCTTTGAGCATGGATTTTTCACACACTTCACGGCGAGCTATGGCCGATTCCTTTGAGGCATACCATTGCTGCTTTGGCCATACTTTGGGTATGCACAAAGATCTTTTCTTTTCTCTGCTCGGCCAAGTGCAGGGGCAAGAGATGGATGAATAAGATGACCAACCTAGGCGCTCCTTAATACGAGAGAGGTCTCAAATAAGGGCAGTCTTGACCCTTGAAAAATGAGCTTTCATGCTTTATCTAGCCAATAAGGGCTGTCAAATGAAAATCATATATGAAAATCAATGTAAAATTATGAATCAAAGGCATGGCAAGAGTGGCAGTATAGTTCCCCGCGGGACGTCATGAGCCCGGTCGCATGCGTGCCTGATAAATATGGGTCTCAAAATCAAAAACACAAAGTCCCGGCGCAACAGACCTACTCTTTGAGGGGTAGTGTCCTGAAAGGAATTCAAGTCCTGATATCTCCCATCCTATGTAAAGCTTGTCTCCAATTATTCTTCCACTTCTCCCTCTTACGCTGAGTTGTATCCCGGGTATGGCCTTAGTAGGGGCACCGTTCTTTAGAGACAGTTGGTTGTGGTAAGCCACCCTCACATGCACGCCCTGCTCAAGGGAAGTCTTTAATGAGAGGGGAGAGACGGCGATCCCTGGCCAGTAGTTCGAGCCTGTCTTTGGGTGCTACGGTTTACTATTCAAAAATTCAAAAAAATGAGATATTGTCAAAAATCCAAAAAAATGAGATATTGTCAAAAATCCAAAAAAATAAGATATTGTCAAAAAATCCATAAAATTGAAATACTATTCAAAATCCAAAAAAATCATAAAATTACATAAAGCCAAAAAATGTGTCTTTTTATTTTCTTTTTTCAGATTTATTTTGAGAACAGATACGCAATCTGTTTGCTAAGTGTGCAGGTTACAGGTACTCAAGCTTTCCTTACTCCATATTTTGTTCTATCTATCTCCTATTCACATCTTCTGATATGTTTCCTTCTTCATATCTCTTGATCTATTATGAAGCTTGTGTCCTTCTCAGCTTTTGTTTGCAATGATCATATCTATGTGAGAGGGCTTTACCTCACGATTATGAACCTGGCGGTTCTGCTTCATTCTGATCTTGGGTTTTGATTGAAGGGCGTATTTGTTTATATCCTTTGTCCCGCCGTGTCCTTGTCTCGCCGTGTCTATGTCCCACCATGTTGTCCCACACATGTTGTTTTGTCCCTCACTGCATGTTGTTGGTTGTCTTGCATATGTTGATAGTCGTCCCTCTATGTTCCATGTGTTGTCCCAACCGTGTGGTCATCCGTCATGTTCTTGTCCCAACCGTGTGTTGTCCCACCGCGTTGTTGTCTTGTCATGCTGTGTTCATACATGCATGTTGTTTGTTCATGCCATTGCATATGTGCTCGTTTGCCTTAATTATGTTATGTTGTGTTGTTTTCCATTCGTTTGATCGTTATGTTTTGTTGTGTTGTCGGTCGTTCAGTTAATCGTTATGTTATCATCGTTATGTTCATGCTTGTTTATCATGTTCATTCATATTGTTGTTGTCTTATGATGAAAATTCATAAAAATCTGAAAAATCTAAAAAAGTGCCGTTTCGCTTGGCAGGTAAGTCAGGTATGGCTCTCTATCCCTTATCATTGTTGCATTACTATATGGTATCTACATTATTATAGCCTCACAAGGACCGGCTGGTTGGCCGTGTGTTCTAGGATCCGATGTTCCCCTTTAACAAAAATGATGATGATCTAGGAGCATACGGTTAATCGTTGGATAGGCCGCTCGGTTGAGTCGGGTGGGGGATGATAGACTCTGTCTCGCACGCCGTGGTTGCAAGAAGACTCTTGACCCCGTCTTGGCTCGGTCTAGTAATAGTATCCTTGAGTACTTTCTATTTTATCTTTCTTTGCATTCGTTTTAATGATTTCTTTATTTTAGCCCAGCATGCATCATGTCATTTTGAGCATTCATACCTCGTGTTCCGTTCAAGGTTTCTCCTCAGCAATGGTTAATTACATCTCAGTTCCCTTAGGGTAAGAGATTCTTCATTCCACTCCGAATTTGAACGATTTCTCTGATCTGTCCGCTTGGTCTGGTTGACCAGCGTGATTCCTGTCTGGATTTTATCTCAGTTTTATCTTTCCTTTTCCAGCTCTTACGCTGTGTTCCTTCCGACCCACTCATTATCCGTGGATTGTGTCCCCAATGAGGTTGGTCGTGTTTCCTTTCCTTTCTTAGTTTAGTTCTCCAGACATGTCTCATATGCGTCATCCATTTCAGGTGGTTAGTTCGGCGTTTTCGGGAGAATTCTTGTCGCTTGTTGGTTGTGACGGGTGTCTTTTTGCCTTGATGCCCGCTTTTCAGTTCTCTCCGCTTCATCTATGCTTCATCTCCATTTCACGTCACTATCGCTTTCGCTCCATCTCCTTTCCATTTCGCCTCCGCCTCGCTTTCGCTCGTTCCCTTACAAAGCGGACATCAAGGAGGGACATCTGTTGACACCCGTTTTAGCCCACAAGTTGAGTCATTTCTCTTATTCATCATTTTTAATGTCCCGAATTAGCCATTATTTTGGAGCTTCCTTAGATGGATTTTGAGTCCATTTTTACCATTCCATATCCTTTAAGTCTTGGAGATCATGATTTCCTAGAGCCCTGAAGCTTATCTTATCAAATTCCGGCTTCCAAGTCAACTTTCTGCCCATTTAGGCCGGCTTCCTTCAAGCATTCGGCTCTCTCCCACTACACAGTCCTGAAAGTGATCCTTTTCCACCCTCTTCCAGTCCTCTATTCAAAAAGTCATCTTCACCAAAGTTGTTCATCTTTCAAAGATCTACAATTTCTTCTTCTATGCCATTGGCCAGTTCTGCCCCGATTTTGAGCTATTCACATTTTTCTGGCGTGTTGTACTGTTCACCTATATCTCAGAATTTTCCTCTCTGTTCTAGCCCCATTTTCTCCATTTTTCATTCATTTTCTCAACTTACTTTCTTCATAAAAGTTGTTCCTCTCTCAGTTATCTACAATTTCTTCTTCTACCACTTTTGCTAGTTCTGCCACGTTTGAGAGATACGCTTCAATTTTCAAAGTCGTGCGCAGTCTACCCATAATTTTCCTTCATCGGTGTGAAGTCTAGTGTAGGTGCGTCAGAGCACATGTGACGGTCTAGTATAGATGCGTCAGAGCACTGTGACGGTCCTACACTAGACCGTCACAGTCAAACTTATCCGATATCATCCCGTTCGACCCCCAGAGTGTGACGGACCTATCCTAGGCCGTTACATGACTCTGACGGTCCTACGATAGACCGTTACACACAGCAGAGAGTCCAATTTATTCTGGACTCTGGCCAGAAAACTGCGCGACGGACCTATCTTGCAGAGCCCATAACTTCTTCAATTCTTATCCAAATTGATCCCCATTTTTTTCTACTTCTAGCCCTTTGTATTATCTTGAATTTGATTCATAGAAATCAAATTTTCATTAGCTATATCTCTCAGGATCTGGGTCGCAAGATCGGGATGTAAACATCCTGGTACAACTAAAACTCTGTTTTCTAGTGCGACGGGACTACCTTCCAAGAGCCATATCTTCTAGAATACTCCTCTGAATTGATCCCCGTTTGTTCCTATCTCTTGTCCTTAGTATTATCTCGAGTTTGATCTAAAGAACTCGATTTATCTTGGACTCTATCTCCGAGAATCGTGAGAGGAAAATCAGGATTTCTTATAAAACTCTATAAAAACTGCCCAGTTCGCAGTCGCGACGGAGGGCTCTTTCTTGGTTCGGGACGAAGCCATGCTGTAACTCCAACTCACAACTTCGACCATGGCTTGAAAAGAGAAATATTAGCTTTCAATTCCATCCTTCTGGGCTTGATTTCATGATCTATATTCTTAGTTCTCTTCCTCTCAAAATCATAAATCATCACAGTTTTCTGCACTTTTCTGCTACATATGTGTTTTCCCCCGTTTTGCATCATTGTTTTCTCTCTATTCTCTCAATCAAATCTCGTGATTTCAAATCTCATGCATGCACAATACACACACCTATTATTTCCACCCTTCCACAGGGGTTAAAAACCTCCCCCCGGTGAGTTTGCCCTCAATTTCTACCCCTATTTTATCACTTCGGGATTGATACTACACATGCATGTTCTAATGGGTTTTTTATCCTTGTCTTGGCTTTGATTTACAGGAGAGCATGAATACAACGTGAGGCCCTCTTCCTCTAGCCGGCTGGAAGGAGAGGAGGTTTGAATCCACAAGTTCCTCGCACCCCGTTTCAAGCGCGATCAAGTCTTTAAGTTTCAAGGTACACGGCGCCGTTCTTTACACTTCTTCATCCATTGGCATTGTTGGAACCTTGGTGGCGATCACGGTTTGTATTTCTCATCCTTTCAACCCCCTTGTCTTTGATTCACATGTTTATGCATGTATGTATTTAAAGGGGGCGGGATAGGAATCTAATTAAAACAAATCTACAGAGATATTCTAACCATCTCCTCAGCCTCATATTTAGTTCCTTTTGAGAGAATAAGTATTTCAAACTTTTGTGGTCCAAGTAGACCGTGAACTTTTCTCCATAGAGATAATGACGCCAAATTTTTAAGGCGAAAATGACAGCAGTCAATTCCAAATCATGCACAGGGTAATTCTCTTCATGACGTTTCAATTGTCTTGAAGAATAACATATCACTTTTCCATTTTGCATGAGGACGCACCCTAAGCCAATGCCAGACGTATCCGTATATACTTCAAATCCACCACCTTCCACCGGTAGTGATAGAATAGGAGCTGTAGTAAGATGGTTCTTAAGAGTTTGAAAACTCTCTTCACATTCCTCTGACCAGACAAAAGGATTTTCTTTTCTTGTGAGTCTAGTTAAATGAACAGCAATTTTCGAGAAGTCTTTAATGAATCTCCTATAATAACCAGCTAGGCCCAGAAAGCTCTTTACTTCTGATACAGTCGTTGGTCGGCTCCAGTTTCTGACAGCTTCTACTTTAGAAGGATCCACAACGGTACCTTCTTTTGAAATAATGTGGCCTAGGAATGAAACTTCCTTGAGCCAGAACTCACACTTGTTAAGCTTGACATAAAGTTTATGTTCTCTAAGTGTTTGCAAAGCTATCCTCAGATGTCCTCTATGTTCCTCTTTTATCTTGGAATATACCAAGATGTCATCGATGAAGACAACGATGAACTGGTCCAGATATGGCTGGAAAACATTGTTCATAAGTTGCATAAATGCTGCTGGGGCATTTGTTAACCCGAACGGCATCACCATGAATTCATAGTGGCCATAACGACTTTGAAAAACCGATTTATAAATGTCTTCTTCTTTAATTCTAAGTTGATGATAACCTGATCTGAGGTCAATCTTGGAGAAATACTCTGCTCCTGAAAGCTGATCGAAGAGCTCATCAATACGCGGCAACGGATACTTGTTTTTGATTGTAAGTTGATTCAGTCGCCGGTAGTCTATGCATAGCCTGAGAGAGCCATCCTTCTTCTTGACAAAAAGAACCGGCGCACCCCAGGGGGATGTGCTAGGTCTGATGAAACCCTTGTCTAGTAGTTCCTGCAACTGCCTTTTTAATTCCTTAAGCTCCGTGGGGGACATCCTGTAAGGGGTTATAGAAACATGTGCTGCTCCTGGAATGAGTTCAATAGTAAAGTTTACTTCCCTCTCGGGTGGTAAACTGGGTAATTCGGATGGGAACACATCTGGGAACTCATTTACAATAGGGATGTCTGCTATGATGATTTCCTTGGACTCGGTAACAATGACAGAAACAAGAAAAGCTTCACATCCTTGCGAGATAAGTTTACAAGCGTGAAGAGAGGATATGATAGTGGGATGTTTCCTATACTTGATGCCAAGGAAAGAAAATCTTGGAAGATCTAGTTTTCGAAAGGATATAATCCTATTTCGGCCGTTAATATCAGCATCATGATCTATAAGCCAATCTACCCCTAAGATGGCATCATAACCTTTCATGTCAAGGCATACTAAGTTTGCGGGGAGATTGTGACCTTCTATTATTACCTCACTATCAGGATAATACTCGGTAAACTTTGTTCCAGAACCTAAGGGTGTGGTAATAGCAAGATCTGAAGGTAGGGGAACTGATGCAATTGGTATTATTTTTACAAAAGTAGTAGAGATAAAAGAATGAGGGCACCAGTATCAAATAGCACAAATGCAGGACGGGAACAAATTTGAAGGGTACCTTCCATAAGCCCACCATCCCTGGGCGCTTCTTCTTCTTCTAGAATAGCATTGAGGCGAGCCTGCCTTCTACGTCCACCACCAGACGATTGATCCTTCATAAGGGGGCAATCTGGCATACGATGCTCCCTGCTTCCACAACGTAGACAAGCACCAAGGCGCTTCCAACATTCTTCAGCCGAATGGCCGAACTTCTCGCAAAATGTGCAAGCCGCCATAACTTGCTCCTTCTCCTCTTTGACTTTCTTGTTCTTCTGGGAACTTCCACCATTCCCGCTCATGGATCTTTTCTTACTATCACGGCTTTTGTGAGGTTCCGTGATGCTGAATTTCTCCTTCTTATAACGCCGATCAGATCGTCGGCTGGACTCCTCTCCTTTTCCTTTCAATTTCTCGACCTTCTCTAAGGTCCTCTCACATAAATATGCCCGCTGGACCATCTCTACATAGGTACGGATGTTTTGGGTCCCGAGCTGCTGAATGAAACCGGATCGTAACCCGTCCATAAACCGATTAGTCTTCAATAAATCGGTACTGATTAAATGCGGTGCATAAGGTGCTAGCCTGGAGAATTGAAGTTCATACTCCGTGACTGTCATCATTCCCTGACGAAGAGAGGCGAACTCCATAGCCTTTCTTTCTTTAACATGTTCAGAAAAGTACTTAGCACGGAATAAGGTGAGAAAACTGTCCCATGTATAAGGTGCATCGACCGGAGGTGTAGGTACTGACTTCCACCATGTGCATGCATCTTTATTGAGTTGAAAGGTTGCGAGATGCACTTTTTCTTGGTCCGTGCATTGGATAACATCGAAGATACGATTCATCTCATCTATCCAGTTTTTTACCTCATCTGGGTTGGAAGAACCGTAGAAACGCGGAGGGTTTAAGCTCCGAAAATTGCGATGCAAGTCACCAGCCCTCGCCCCTGCGCCTGCCTGGACCATAGTTTGTAATGCCTGAGTAAGGCCGGCAACCGTTTGTTGCATGCCATCCCAATCTACGCGATGAGCCATTGTAAATAATAAGGTACCTGAGAGAAATATTAATTTGTTAATTCTCATGGAATTAAAAAGAGATAAATCTTAAAACTAATTAACTATCTTATCTTGGGCTCTACTCAATTCTCGCATGGGTGAGAAAATTTCTTCCTTAGTTCATAGGTATGGGTCCTTAAGCCTTGGACTTATCTTATGACGTGACTCTTTTCCCTAAGTCCTGAGACTTACGCTCTAATACCAACTTAACTGTCATGTCCCGAGCCTTTATTACAGCGGAAGACTAACTCGGGGAATCGTGAACAGCCGGCATGGTAAGTCTCTTGCAAGCAAGAACGATCAGAGCGCAAGACAATCACACACAAAAATATAATTGCACAATAATTTACTCAAACACCAACTTTATTTCATTAATAATCAAAACTATCTGAATACAATAACTTTTCAACCTTTTCCAATCCATTAGACTCAAGAAAAAGGAAAATTACAAAGACTCGATCTAAACAAGATTGACTTTCCTAAGTCTTCACTCTCATTTTGATACGACTTTCATTCGCTCTCGGACCCGCTACTGGTATAACTCGAATCCGAATTCGAATCACTTCCATCTCCTGAAAAGATTGGAAAATAGGTAATGAACACACTTGTCCAGTAGGTATCTTCGCATCAACATGAAAACACTATTAAAGTGATTACCATTTTAGCTCTAAAGAATAAGGTAGAATCATACGAATGCGATCAATCATATGTAAATAATCAAAGTAACAAGACGATCACGTAAGATAGAATGAACAAGTATGAATTAGCAAGAATGTATCAAGAACATGATATGGCCTTTCATGAACAAGAATGTACTAGGAAGTCATGTAACAATCAAGAATGTACTCTTCACTTAGTAGCAAGTACTTCATGAATTTCTGTGGAATATCATGTAAAAAGCTAGAAAGTCATGTACGTGTATAAATCGTGTCGTGGATTTTCACTTCACGAGCCGTGGATCTTCACTTATTTATAGAGAAAGTACTCCCAGCGCAATGTGACTCCAGTAGCATCATACCCCATGGTTTATAATAATATATTTTCGGCAATCAGCCGAGGGGACTAGCATAGAGCCCTTGAACACAATCAGTGCTCGATCCGCATCTTCAAGTATAAATCAAGCTACTTCCACGTTTCAAGCAATAAAATATGGCCAATAATGTAACAAGTTTAATAAGTTCATAATAATTCAAGTGAACGAATGCTTCAATTAAGAATATGAGAGATCAAGAATGACTTAAAACAATGTTATGCTCATGGAACAATTTTGACATCATAATAGTATATTCCTTATCTTCCATAAATTAAAATTAAGTATCTTGAGCAATTATGACGAGTCCTAAACCATCAATAATCCATCTAGGAACTTTGGAATATCAACCCTTGGGTTACAACCTTGGGTTAACTGGACGTCACGGTCTATAATTGGGCCGTTACACGTATATAACGGTCTAGTATTGGGCCATTAGAACAGTTGAATCCAGAAGAAATTGGTATGGACTCAGATAATGTGACGGTCGGATACTGAACCGTTACTGTGCCTTAACGGTCTAGTAGTGATCCGTTACATAACCAGA
Source organism: Amorphophallus konjac (assembly GCA_022559845.1). Classification (NCBI taxonomy): domain Eukaryota; kingdom Viridiplantae; phylum Streptophyta; class Magnoliopsida; order Alismatales; family Araceae; genus Amorphophallus; species Amorphophallus konjac. The sequence goes on along the minus strand of CM040124.1, from coordinate 329,352,865 downwards.
ACCAGAAAACGTCGATAGGGCTTTCTAAATAATTAGGCTTTAATGGTACAACCAACTCGGCGTCCTAGTGGGAATCCCAGGCTCGCGGAGAATTACGGAGGCCTTGAAACAAGATTTCCTAGTTCATTGGAAGGAATATCCAATAGAGAGGTCATCAAGTTCAAGAATATGTTCCTTTTGTGCAAAAAGTGTGAACTAATGGTCATATACCGGAATATATGCCATATACTTAGAAAAATTGACTCTATAGTGATGAGAAAAGAGTGAAACAGTGATAAATCAACGTTTAAAATCTCACCAATATAACTTTGAAATCATGGATTTAATACAAAATATAAGATCTTTGCTTGAAACTAGCATATGCTTAAAAATAGGTTTAAGTACTCACGACCACGCATTTAGGATCATGAAACAGTAAACAAACTCCGAGTCATGAAAACAGGTTAAAATCTAGCTAACTAGGCTTACATACATAAGTTATTTGGACTGATGTCAATCCTGTCTCGGGTTGACAGAACACAGACTCTGACGGTCTAAGTCCGGTGCGTCATAGTGATGTGACGGTTTATCGTGGAGCCGTCAGAATGTTGTGACGCTCTGCTCGTGGTCCGTCAGAGTTCATATGAAAACGCAAGTCTCACAGAGCATGTGACGGCTTATCGTAAGACCGCTAGACGAATGTGGCGGTCGATCTATAATCCGTTAGAGCACTGTTGATAGTAAATAAAATAGGAAGATTCTAAGGTTTTAACTCACATCATGTCTGAAAATCATATATAAAATTCCACATGATAGAATGAAGGTTAAACTAACAGTATGCATGGATTTTCTGTGAATTGACAAGAAGGTTCCTTTTTAACTTAGTTAGGGCTAAGAATATGTAATATACAAGTGCATGAGTCCTATTAAAACATGAAATTCTTCACATATAAAGTATGAAATTGAGCAAAACAAGAGGGCTTTTACTCCTATCATGATATTCTTGCCATTCATGAGATAACCTACTATAGACACGCCAAAATTGACGTTACTGTCAGTGCATATCGTATTACCTTGTAATGCCCCAATTTGACCCTCCAATTAACTTTGTTTGAGTTATTTTCCCCAATTTTCTTGGATTTCTCCCTTTTTTCCCTCTTCTTATTTTTCCCTATTTTTCTAGATTTTTTGGACAGTTTTCTCTATTTTTTGGAATTCACGACTTGAAGTGGGGCGTGTTTTAATTAACGGCCTGGTCTGAGGCGCGTTTTGAAGAAAGGACGACTATAGGCAAAGGCGTCAGTTTCTGGAATTTTCTGGTTTCCAAAACAGAAAAATAAGAATTAACGACCCTCCTTGGGGCGTGTTTTAAATAACGCCTCTCCCTCAGGCGTCTTTTCATCTTTTTTAAATACAAGAAGTTTTGTTGCTAAAATTAAATCAGTGAATTAACGCCTTTGTCCCAGTCGTGATTTCAATTAACGCCTTGACCAAGGTCGTCAATTCTTGTTCAATTCCGAACTCCACCATCACCCCTTCCCTTCCTCACTTACACTCCTTTTTCACTTGCGAGAGGGTTCCTATGACTTTCCAAGGTTGAAGGGACACTTGCCTAAGGTTTATCTCTTCTAAATCCAACTAAAACATGTTTTCTTGTTTTCTCTTAAAATTAATTCCGAATTTTCCTTCCTTTCCTCATTTAACCTCCTTTTCCACTTGGGAAATGGTTCCTATGACTTTCCAAGGTTGAAGGGACACTTGCCTAAGGTTTATCTCTTCCAAATCCAACTAAAACATGTTTTATTATTTTCTCTTGGAATTAATTCCGAATTTTCCTTCCTTTCCTCATTTAACCTCCTTTTTCACTTGGGAAAGGGTTCCTATGACTTTCCAATGTTGAAGGGACACTTGCCTAATGTTTATCTCATTCCAAATCTCACTAAAACATGTTTTCCTAATTTTCCTTAGAATTAATTCCGAATTTCAACCCTATAAATAGAATCTCTCTCTCCCTTGTGAAACAAAAAAGATCAATTCAAGAGGAGGTGCTGCCGGACCAAAGGCTCAAGGAGGGAGACTCCCATGCACCTAAAAGCTTCATCCATGGAGTTCTTCTTCCTCTATTGAAGATTTGAAGCCTCTACATCTATGGAGTTCTACATCATCTTCTTCCTCCATTGAAGATCTTCATCCTGTAGACACGCCAAAATTGACATCATTTCGAGTATATTTCATATCGCTCTGCGATGCCCCATTTGACCCTCAAATCAGCTTATTTGAGTGGTTTTCCCACTTTTCTTGAATTTCTCCTATTTTCCCCATTTTATCTCCTTTTTCCTATTTTTCAGATTTTTTGGGCATTTATCTCTATTTTTTTGAATTCACGCCCTCATCAGAGGCGTGTCTTTGAAACACGCCCTGTTCTAGGGCGTGTCCTTCCCATTTTATCTATTTCTCCCCATTTTATCTATTTTATGAATTTTCTAAATTCACGACCTTGGTAAGGGCGTGTTTTTCATAAAACATGACTTAACCAAGGGCGTTTTTAAAGAAAGGACGACCTCACCTGAGGGCGTTAATTCTTTTGGTTTGACCGACTTCCCCATTTGAGCTCTTGAAATTAACGCCCTTCCCAGGGGCGCGTTTTTGAAAAAGTGGCTTTGATTCAGGCGTGTTTTACATTTTTTAAATATGGGGAGTTTTTATTGCTAAATTTGGTTTTTGAGAAACGCCCTTGTGCAGGGCGTGTTTCTGAGAAACGCCCTCTGTATAGGTTGTCAATTCGTAAATTGACGCCCTAACCTAAGGCGTGTTTCACCTTCTGGCTTCGCAGCCTTCCCCAGAGAGACTCCTGCTTCGTTTGGGCTCTTGCCCAGTCTAATCCTCCCCTATTTTGGCTCTTGCCCGTTCTTATCCCTTCCTCCTTTGGACTCTTTCCTTCTTATCCCTTTTCTATCTTATTAATAGAGCTTCCGAGCTCTGTTAATGGGTTGGTTCGGAGGTTCTTCGGTTTTTCTTCTGCCGCTTCTTTTTCTTCTTCTGTTTTCTTCTTCAGCTTTCTTCTTTTGTTTCTCCTTCTTCCTCTTCTGTCTTCTCCGTATTCTTCTTTCTTCTTCTTCTTCTTCTTCTTCTTCTTCTTCTTCTTCTTATGTTTCTTCTCTTTTCCTTCTGTTGTTCTTCTTTTCTTTTTACAGGAACCGAAGGTAGGCTATTCTTGGCTAAGGAGGGGGGCTTCTTCCACGGTTCAACTCTTCATCCCTTTGAGGCTTCCTCCCATCGAGCATTCAAGCCAAAGAAGCCACCCAAACAAGATTTTTCTATCTTATCTCCCCTTATTTGTATTTTTCATTAAGTCATGCATGCATCATTGTTATTGATTTTTCTCAACCATCATATTGAGATCTCCCCATAGTGCATCTCTTGCACACTTCCCTTACTTTTATTTATTTGCATGCATCATACATCTCCCCACACCCTCTTTGCATAGGGGTTTAAGGGCAATCCCCTTAAGGTGTGTATTGTTCATATTCTTCATGCCCACTTATATTTTTATTGAATTTGATGCTACACACCATGTTCTAATGCATATCTTTATTGGTGTTGTTGTCTTTCTTACAAGGGTAATTGATTGAAGACTCTCTTCGTCGGCCGGCCGATCTTGAAGAGAAAAGGAGTACTCATATCCCCCGCATCTTTTGAGGTATTTTGCGATCATCTCCCCATATCAATCTCCTCTTTGAGACCCTCGCGTCTCTGGCGATCACACACTCTCCACATTAGCACCTCGTGCTCATATCTATCGCTTTTTTATATTTTTAAGTGTGGATTTTAAAAGAGATCTACAAATTGGCGATCACGGTGGGACCCTTTCTTGTTTTTTATTTTGATTACCCCTTTCCCCTTGGCACCCACGTGTGCCCTTTCCTATTGGTACCCACGTGTACCCCTCCTTTTGTGCCCCTCGGGCACCCTCCCTTGTGCATCGCACTCTCCCCAAAGTGATCTGCCAATTAGCTAGATTTGTTTTAAAACTTTCACTTGTTTAAAATCTTGATGAGCATGCTTCTGTGTTAATAATTATATTTGTTGATTGCCTATGTGAGTGCTTCTCTACTTTGATATTGCTGGCCGCGAGGGTTTCCTGGAAGAAGGTAATTAACGCCTCTGACAGAGACGCTTTTTTAGTTAACGCCCTACCGCAGGGCGTCTTTTTTCCTATTTAACGCCTTCTGTCAGGGCGCTTTATATCGTATCTTCTTATGCTGTGAATTCACGCCCTCCCACAGGGCGTTTCTTTATTTGGTAGCGCCTCTCTTCAGGGCGCGTTTTCATGATTTGACGCCCCCACCACTGGGCGTCTCTTTATTTGGTTGAGCATCCTTGATAATTAACGCCCTGCCCTAGGGCGTCTCTTTTATTGGTAGCGCCCTGCCCCAGGGCGTCTTATTCCTGTGTTTTCACCGAACTTCTTTGTTTATCACTGTATCATATTTCTGCTTATATCTTGCATTCATTCATTCATTTTGCATTGGTTTGAGAGGCCTTATCTCTTTATACTAGGAGCCACACACCCCCTTGGTGAAGGAACGACCCTCCATTGAGCATTCCGTCTCTTTGGATTGGAAATTCCTAAACCAAGTCTCCATAAGTCCCCGCACCCGTGGATTCCCTCACGGACGCCGGGCAGGTTGTACCCTTTTGGAGTCCCGAATTAGTTGGCCTATACGTGGTGAGAGAGTGTTCCTAGTTGGCATTGAAGTTCAAATCATATTGAAACTAGGTTCCCCCCCTTTGTGTGAATCCTTCAAAACTTTATTCAAATTCATTAATTCACCAAGGATCAAACATAAAAAATCAAGGTAACCATTCCAACTTGTGTGCTTCTTTGCATATTATTGAGAATTTTGATTATATAATGGCTTACCATGATAGAAACATGTTCAATTCAATTCATGAGGATGCACAACCTAGCACTTCTTATCCTCAATTCCAACATGTTCATAATTCTCACCATTCTTTTAAGGGATCCCGTCCTCATTCTTATGGTCATGCCCGACCCATGGGCAACGTCCATTCTTATGGTCCCCCTCCTCAAGTTCGAGCCACTACTCCCTCGGGATCCTCTCGTCCCAATGATGAGAAGGTCTCCCAGATCATTCATGCATTAGATCATCTTACCCCTCAACAGATACAAGCCCTTAAGGCTGCCGTTAAGGGTGCATCTCCTTCATCTCTCCCTCCTTCCAATTCTATTCGGGTGGCCCATCACCCATCTCCCTCCAATTCTACGCGGGTGGCCCATCACCCACCTCCTCCTTCCAATCATATTCGGGTAGCCCATTACCTATCTCCCCCTATTCATTCTACTCGGGTGGTCCGACACCCGCCTCCTTCTATTCCTCCTCCCTCACGGCCCCGAGGCCCATTTATTCCTTGCAATCCGGCCCGTCCGATTTCTTTTACGGGTCATCCCGTCAACTCCCCTCCACGGCCTTTTTATGCGGCCCCTCCTCCTTCAAGGCCCTGCCAACCCTCTATTGTTCATGTTACTCCCCTCCAGCAAAACGTCTTGGATAAGATTGCTTCTATGGAGGAACAATTAAAGAGGGTCACCGCTCCTCCTACTCTGGTTAATCCTCTCTATGCGGCTTTGGATGACATTACAAAAATGGAGAGAGAATGGAAAGATAGGATGGACGACTACGGCGTTGATATTCCAAGTGAGCAAGAACCGGCAATTGAAGAATACGAGCCGGTATATGATGATGAAGCTCCGCAGGCACCCCTTCCGAGTTTCCTTAACTTTCCACTTTCCCCATTTTCATTCGATGAACCTCCTGCTCAGGATGAAACCATCCCCGATCCAACCACCATTTATGAGACCTCCTGGTGTTACGATGATGGGTCGATACTTCAATCACTCGCACCGGCGCCTATTGAGTCTCTTCCCATTCCCACTCCCACTCCTAACACTGCTCGCCCCGTCCGGCATTTTCTACGCACCAAACCTTCACCCATTAACCCTCCACTAACTACACCTCCACCCACTATACCATCAACCTTCACACCATTAGCCACCGCTGAGCCTTCCATTATAAAACCTCCACCTATTAAGTCAGTAACCTCCACATCGGCCCACACCGAGCCTACCACTGAACCTCCTCCAATTGACCTCCCATTACCACCATCCCTAAAAACCACCTTACCTACCCCACTATTTAACCCTCCACCTTTACTTATGGCTAATCCTGAGCAGGACCCACCACTTTTTGCACTCGAGCTAACCCCGACCGCTTGCAAGCAAAGGGAGAAACTCGACGTGTTTGAACCCCCGCTTACGCTCACCCATTTGCCAACACCTTCCATTATAACTCCACCATCCACGGAGCCTCCCGCCTCCACCTCACCTCCCTTTGTTACTCGGAAGGGGCGTGCTTCTGCAGCTACTCGCGCCAAGGATGAGCAAGAGCCGGGCAAGAAGACTTTGGCCACGACTGTGCCATTCAAGGTTCAAGAAGTCATTTACCGGATGCCAATCCAGGTTATTGTGCCGAGCATGGTCGCAGAGGCCAAGTCACCGCCATTGCTCAGGAAAGAATGCCAAGAATTGATGCCATCCAAGGGCCAGGCAGGGCACCCTTTGTTCCCTCTTCCAAATCTTGATTCCATTCCTCCATACAAGGGGCGAATGCCCAATTTGTTCAACACTTCCTATACACCACAATTAATGGGCATGGCAATGCTCCATGTTCCAATTTTCCAACTCCCTCACACCATTACTTTGCACTCTCCAAGGGAGTTGTCATTCACCATTGAAGCCTCGGCAGGGGCTATTTCTCATACACTTTCACTGCCGTGGAGGGGCAGTTATCTTGATGCTAATGGGCCTTCCACTCCTTTATCCACCCTCTATCCCACTCCATCCATATTCTGGTCTATCACGTTTTCTTCATGGGCCACTCCAAGGGAAAAAAGGAGGATCTCACCTTCTCACCCTTCACATTCTTCATCTTCTTCGAATTTCATGCATTTTTCATTCATTCATTCATTCCATTCTTTGCATTCATTACATCCATCATTTTGCATACGTTTGCACCTCCTGCTTCCCGGGTTTCCAAACCCGTATCTTCACCGCCTTCCGGTACCGCCAGATATTTCGCATTTCCCATCTTATTCATATTCATCTTTTTGTCCACTCCCCTTGGGGCATCGCGCCCCCTTTCCTGCTATCTCCCTAGAACCTCCAGGAATTTTATCCCTCCTCTTTGGGCATCTCGCCCTTTCTGATTCTATTCCTCCGGAACCTCCGGACTTATCTCTCGGGCATCGCGCCCCTTTCCATTTGCTCCCTCCGGAACCTCCGGATTCTCTCCATCTTTTCCTCGGGCATCGCGTCCATTCTTTTGTCATTCTCCCGGAACCTCCGGACTTTTCCCTCGGGCACGACGCCCCTTTCCACCTTCTCCTTCCTGATTTTATTCCTCCGGAACCTCCGGATTCTCCATCTTATTCTCTCTATCATCTCCCAGGGTATCGCGACCCTCCTGATTTCATTCCTCCGGAACCTCCGGACCTTCCATATTTCCTTCAATTCATCTTTTTGCTCCTCCGGGACTCCATATCTTTTATTTTCTTCTTCCTTTTCCGTCATTTTTTTCATCATCTTTTTCCCTATTTCTCCCCAGGGCATCGCGTCCCTTCTTTCGTTATCCCTCCGGAGCCTCCGGATGATTCCTCCTATCATGATTCTCCTCTGCCTTCGGACCCTCCGGATCCGCCTCTTTCCATATACCAATTTCTTCTTCTGATTCCCCCTGATTCTGGGTCCGACCCAACTTCTTCCACATCCACTGCTTTGGGCATCTGCCCATTCTCCCATTGCTTTCGAGGCTTTAGTCCTCACTCCTCCTTCTAATTCTCCTCTCCTTCTGTAGACCTTTCATGTGATCAGGGTCTCCACACCTTAGTGAGGGAGTTCTAGCCCTCGCCTCTCTTCCTTTTCTCCTTATTCATCTGAGTCTGGTCTTGGCACCACTCCTTCTTGTTAAGCCACTTTCAATCCTTTGCTTCCAATCCTATGGACTGCCAAAGAGGACTATCCCACGATGATCAACATCGCCTCGCAGCAGCTGCTTCTACAAAGGTTGCAAGGTAACATATTGGCGTAAGTATGCATTTTAATGATATCATTTTCTCATTACTTCACGCATGATTTGCAAAATCAAGTGCTTCTTAACAAGATTAAGAGTGGTGTTTCAGATCTTTATCTTAGGCTTTTGTTAAATTAAATCATTCTCAAAAGAGTCTTTAGGCTTGCTTTTGCAGCACCTTTGGTAATAAGAACCCCGCGCTGGGAATTCGACATTCTCTCCCCGCTTGTTGAGAGCAACCCTTAGCTGGGCATTCCACACACTTCACGGCGTCCTTAGCCGGCTTCTTTGGTTAAACACCGTTGCTACCTTGGCCATGCCATGAATTTCTGAAAGTCTTTTTCTCTTCTTTACTCGGCCGAATGCAGGTGCAAGAGGTTGACGGATGAGATGACCAACTTTGGTAATCCCCAATACGAGAGGAGTCTCAAACAGGGGCAGTCTTGACCCAAAATCAAAATCAATATGAGTTTTTCATATGAATTTCATGATATACATCTCGCCAAAAAAGGGCTATTATGAAAATCAAATCAAAAATTTTGGTAATTGCAAATCATGAATTATGGCATGTCAAGAGGGCAAAGTCCCCGCAGGGAAAACCCTGGTCGTATGCATGTCAAGGGTCTAAAAATCAAAGGCACAAAGCCCTGGCACAACAGACTACCTCTTTGAGGGGAAGCACCTTGGAAGGAATTCAAGTCTTGATATCTCCCATCCTGCGTAAAGCTTATCTCCAATTATTCTTCTCTTCTCCCTCCAAGACCGAATGTTTCTCGGGTATGGCCTTGGTAGGGGCACCGTTGATCAAGGGCGGTCGGTTATAGGGCGCCACCTTTCAATGCACGCCTAGCTTTGGACAGTTTTTAGCGAAAAGGGAAGAAACAAGGACCCCTAGCCAGTGGTTTAAAACACCCTTTGATGCTGCTTTAGCAATGTCTAACCAAAATCAAACAAAAAATTGAATATTTCTTGTCCAAAATCTATAAAAATTTGAATACCTTTCTCAAAACTTCACAAAAATTTGCATATTGATCAAAATCTCCATAAAAATTCATATATTTTTCAAAACTCATAAAAATTTGCATATTTCCAAAATCCAAAAATTGCATTGTATTTTCTGATGGTGTTTTGCAGGAACAACTTTGCAAGGACCAAGAGCACGAGATGAGTCCTATCTCCACTTATTGCTATCAATCTATTGATTCTCCCCGATATTTTTATAACATGCCACCCAGGGGCATCTTGATTGTCATCTCCCCCATATCTCCTGATTATCATTTATCTCCAAATCAACTCCTGCTAATCACTCCGCCAATGGGCCTTATCAGATCTTGATCTTTCAACTCCAAATCTTGATTAGCCAGATTGTCTCCTCATAACAAATAATGATGCTTTGCAATGCCATGCTATTCATGTTATCCATGCTTTACCCTACTATGTGTTATTCATGGCTATGTTTGCTATGCTTTGAGTCATGCCTTATTCATTGCTTGTTATACTTTTTATATCTTGGCTAATGAATTTTTGAGCGCAGGATAAGAAGCTCTTGGTCCCACCGACTGGGCATCAACATCCAAGCCCCACGGTGTTTGCAGCTCATTTCTGAGTTCTTCAGGCTTATTGATATCACCATCTCCCTGTATGCATTCTACTATATGTTACATATGTTACTAGATTATATCAAGGACCTTGTGGCTTTGGTAAAACTGGAATTTGAGTTCCCCTTCATCAAAAACAATGATGATTCCAGAGGAGTCTTAGTCACACGGATAGGCCGTTGAGCCGTCCGAGACTGGGGACGATAGTTCCCTTTTTACGAGTTGGTGCGTGGATAAACGGGCTTCGGCTTAGTATCAGCTCGCGAAATTGGTTTCTTGACCCAGTCTTGGCAGTTTAACAATATTATCCTTGATTATTCTATATTTTCGTTTGATTTAATTTTTCCCTTTAAACCCAGCATGCATTCATGTAGGAATTTGAAACAATTGTTGGAAAAAATCATTCTGATAAGCTGATGTGAGAGTTGAATTGATCTTAATCTTTCTCGATATGAGATTTTCCTTGCCGAATTGGATCCTCAGTTCGTTTTGTCGTTGTTTTGGGTGATTTTTCTCGAAAGCTCCTTGTTTGGATTTTTATCATCTTATTTTTAATCTCCTTTCCCCTTTGATCCACCTTGGCTGCAGCACGTCCACTGGCTGGTAACCGCTCCCCAATGGTGAAACCTACAGGTTTGTGACCTGGGGTACTTCCACCGCGTTGGAAGTTGATCATTTATTTTATCCCCTTCGTGCACCGCGTGCGCATCTCCCCTTTTATCCAAACATTGTTGATTTCATTGGATTTCCCGAGATTGGCTTCATCTCGTGCTTTTGATTTGATTCTCATCAAGTGATGTTGATTGCGTGTCTCATCACACCTTGGTATCTACTTTTCAGTTTGCTACGCTCCCTTGCAAAGCAGACGCCAAGGCGGGGCAGCTGTAGACACGCCAAAATTGACATCATTTCGAGTATATTTCATATCGCTCTGCGATGCCCCATTTGACCCTCAAATCAGCTTATTTGAGTGGTTTTCCCACTTTTCTTGAATTTCTCCTATTTTCCCCATTTTATCTCCTTTTTCCTATTTTTCGGATTTTTTGGGCATTTATCTCTATTTTTTTGAATTCACGCCCTCATCAGAGGCGTGTCTTTGAAACACGGCCTATTCTAGGGCGTGTCCTTCCCATTTTATCTATTTCTCCCCATTTTATCTATTTTATGAATTTTCTAAATTCACGACCTTGGTAAGGGCGTGTTTTTCATAAAACATGACTTAACCAAGGGCGTTTTTAAAGAAAGGACGACCTCACCTGAGGGTGTTAATTCTTTTGGTTTGACCGACTTCCACATTTGAGCTCTTGAAATTAACGCCCTTCCCAGGGGCGCGTTTTTGAAAAAGTGGCTTTGATTCAGGCGTGTTTTACATTTTTTAAATATGGGGAGTTTTTATTGCTAAATTTGGTTTTTGAGAAACGCCCTTGTGCAGGGCGTGTTTCTGAGAAACGCCCTCTGTATAGGTTGTCAATTCGTAAATTGACGCCCTAACCTAAGGCGTGTTTCACCTTCTGGCTTCGCAGCCTTCCCCAGAGAGACTCCTGCTTCGTTTGGGCTCTTGCCCAGTCTAATCCTCCCCTATTTTGGCTCTTGCCCGTTCTTATCCCTTCCTCCTTTGGACTCTTTCCTTCTTATCCCTTTTCTATCTTATTAATAGAGCTTCCGAGCTCTGTTAATGGGTTGGTTCGGAGGTTCTTCGGTTTTTCTTCTGCTGCTTCTTTTTCTTCTTCTGTTTTCTTCTTCTGCTTTCTTCTTTTGTTTCTCCTTCTTCCTCTTCTGTCTTCTCCGTATTCTTCTTTCTTCTTCTTCTTCTTCTTCTGTTTCTTCTCTTTTCCTTCTGTTGTTCTTCTTTTCTTTTTACAGGAACCGAAGGTAGGCTGTTCTTGGCTAAGGAGGGGGGCTTCTTCCACGATTCAACTCTTCATCCCTTTGAGGCTTCCTCCCATCGAGCATTCAAGCCAAAGAAGCCACCCAAACAAGATTTTTCTATCTTATCTCCCCTTATTTGTATTTTTCATTAAGTCATGCATGCATCATTGTTATTGATTTTTCTCAACCATCATATTGAGATCTCCCCATAGTGCATCTCTTGCACACTTCCCTTACTTTTATTTATTTGCATGCATCATACATCTCCCCACACCCTCTTTGCATAGGGGTTTAAGGGCAATCCCCTTAAGGTGTGTATTGTTCATATTCTTCATGCCCACTTATATTTTTATTGAATTTGATGCTACACACCATGTTCTAATGCATATCTTTATTGGTGTTGTTGTCTTTCTTACAAGGGTAATTGATTGAAGACTCTCTTCGTCGGCCGGCCGATCTTGAAGAGAAAAGGAGTACTCATATCCCCCGCATCTTTTGAGGTATTTTGCGATCATCTCCCCATATCAATCTCCTCTTTGAGACCCTCGCGTCTCTGGCGATCACACACTCTCCACATTAGCACCTCGTGCTCATATCTATCGCTTTTTTATATTTTTAAGTGTGGATTTTAAAAGAGATCTACACATCCTAGCTTGAAGCAAAATTGGAGAAAACCACTAAGCTTTCACCTTCCTATCTCTTATTTTTGCTTTAGTTAATTGCATGCATCATATCATATTTTTCATTTATCTCTTTTTATCTCAATATTGAGATCTTCCTATGTTGTGCACTCTAGCACATCTCCCTTAGTGCAACACTTGCACATCTCCCTCTATTCTTCATCATACATCATCTTTTACCTACCTTTTGCATAGGGGTTTAAAGGCCAAACACCAATAAGGTGTGTTCATATCAATGTTTTCTATGTCCATATTTACATTTGGATTTGATGCTACACATCTTGGTTTCTAATCCATGTTTGTTTATTGGTGTTTGTTAATTTTGTAAGGGTAATCAATCAAGGAAAACTCTCTTCATCGGCCGGCCGATAGAAAGAGAAGGTGCACTCACAATCTCCCCCGCATTTAAGGTATTTATATCGCGATCCCTCCATTGATTATTTTTTATATCCTTTGAGGCCCTCGCGTCTCTGGCGATCACATTCCCCTTAGCATCCTCTCATGCTCCCCTTTTCTCCCTCTTTTCCCATTCTTCTATTCATTCATTTTCTTTTTCATTTTAATTGTTCTAAGTGGATTTCTTAGAATCTACAAATTGGCGATCACGGTGGGACCCCTTTCGTTTTTCTTTTGATTACCCTTTCCCCTTGGGCACCCACGTGTGCCATCTCCCCATTTGCACCCATGGTGCGTCTCCCTTTGTGCTCCATATAGCACTCTCCCTATGTGATTTGTCAGTTTGATAGGTTTTTAGAAATTCCATTTATCCATCTCTTTTTAAAAAAAAAAAATGATGAGCATGCTATATCCCTTGTCATGTTTGATTGCCATGATTCTTATACTGAGATTGTGAGTGTTTTTCATTTCTGTCGGTATTTTCCACTGTTTGAGCCCTATGGCCGTTGAAGTATTGAAGTAATTAACGCCCCTCTCAGAGGCATCTTTTATCAGTATAACGCCTCACATCAAGGTGTCTTTCACTTGAATAGCGCCTTACTGTAAGGCGTCATTTTTATTATCATTGTTTATTCATGCTGATTACTGCCATTTGACGCCCCTGCTCCCGGGCGTCCATTCTATAGGTAGCGCCTCACCTTAAGGCGCTATTTTTACTCTGCTTGCACTATTCACAGTGACTAGCGACTGACGCTCAGACGCTATTTATTGATATAGCGACCTTTCCCATGTCGTCATTTTGTTCTGTGTTGTTGTCTGCTTGATACTGTCTGCTGCATTCATCCTTGCATTGGTTTGGGAGACCTCCTCTCCCCACACTTTTAGGAGTCACACCACCCTCTTGGTGAAGGAAGGACCCTCCATTGAGCACTCCGTCTCATTGGACCGGAAATTCCTAAACCAAGCCTCCATAAGTCCCCGCACCCGTGGATTCCCTCACGGACGCTGGGCAGGTTGTACCTTTGAAGTCCCGGGTTTAGTTGGCCTATGCATGGTGAGAGAGTGTTCCTAGTTGGCATCGGAGAAAACCACATTTGAAACTAGGTTCCCCCCTTGAGTGATCACATCAATTTACATAAAATCAATTAATTTGCCAAGGTTCAAATAAAAGAAATCAAAGGTAACCCCATCCTAGCTTGTTTGCTATCTATGTGAGCTGTTTTGATTGCACATTGAATTGTTTGGGATACCTTGATAAGAAAGTCAACATGTTTAACTCAATTAATGTTCATGAGGGTGATCAGCCTAACACATCTTATTCCCTTCAATTTCAACATATTCATCACAACTCTCACCATAATCTTTTAAAGGGACCACGCCCTCATCTTCACGGTTTTGCCCCACCCATGGGCAATATCCAATCCCATGGTCCCTCGCCTCAATCGCGAGCCACTACTCCTACGGGACCGTCTCCTCCCGAAGATGAGAAGGTCTCCCAGATCTTGCATGCATTAGATCATTTCACCCCTCAACAAATCCAAGCCCTTAAGGCCGTTGTTGAGGGTGCACCTCATTCCCCTCATCCTCCTTCCAATCCTACGCGGGTGGCCCATCACCCACTTCCCTCCTCTATTCATATTCCTACCTGGGTAGCCCATCACCCATCTCCTCCTATTCACACTTCTCCTCGGGTGGTCCAATACCCGCCTCCTTCGTCCACACCTACCCCTATTCGGGTGGCCCGTCACCCGCCTCCTTTTATTCCTCCTCCACCACGGCCCCAAGGCCCATTTATTCCTTACAACCCGGCCCATCCGGATTCTTCTATGGGTCATCCCATTAATCCCCTTCCACGGCCTTTTTGTGCGGCCCCTCCTTCAAGGCCCTGCCGACCCTCTGTTGCTCAAGTCACACCCCTCCAACAAACTCTTCTCGACAAAGTCACTTTGTTGGAGGAACAATTAAAGAGGGTTACGAGCCCACGGCCCGCTCCTCCTACTCCAGTCAATCCCCTTTATGCGGCTCTAAATGACATTACAAAGATGGAGAAAGATTGGAAGGATAGGAGAGACGGCTACGGCGTCGACAGTTCAAGCAAGCAAGAGCCGGCAGATTTCAACGTTCAAGTGGACGCTGTCCATCCTCCACCCATTCACCCCGTTCATTCATATGGCCCTCTGCCTCCGCCTACGCATTCACACTTGCATTCACCACATCATCTGCAATACCATTACATTCCACCACCTACTAATACATCTCCACCATGGCATCCACTTGAACTCGATAATGAAGAACCGGCAATTGAAGAATTCAAGACGGCACATGATGATGAAGCTCTGCAGGCATCCCTTCCGAGTTTTCTTCGTTTTCCTCTCCCTCCGCTACCACTGGATGAACCCCCTGCTCAAGACGATGCCATCGTCCTTAATATAACCCCCGCTTCTAAGACTTATTGGTGTTATGACGAGGGATCAATACTCCAATCACCCATGTCGGCGCACCAAGACATGTCTCCTACCCCAGACACCGCTCGCCCCATCCGGCGTTTCCTCCGGACCAAACCTGATACTTTTACACCTCCTGCTATACCATCAGCCTCCACAGCACCGGCCTCCGCTAAACCTCCACCTACTATACCATTAGCATCCACTTCATCAGCTAACCTCCTATTACCGCCACCTCGGCCCTCCATTATACTTTTAACCCATGACCTAGCCACTCCTATTCCACTACTTAACCCTTCACCCTTACCCGTGGCTAATCCTGAGCAGGATTCACCCCTTTTTGCACTCGAGCCAACCCCGACTGCTTCCGAGCAAAGGGAGAAGCTCGACGTGTTTGAACCGCCATTTTCACTCACCCTTTCTCCAACACCTTCCATTATACCTCCACCATCTATGGAACCTTCCGCCTCCACTTCACCCCCCTTTACTACTCGGAACGGGTGTCCTTCTGTAAGTACTTGTGATGAAGATGATCAAGAGCCGGAAAAGAAAGATTTGGCCGCGGCCATGATGTTCAAGATGCAAGAACTTATTTGTCGAATGCCAATCCGGGTTGTTGTGCCAAGAATGGTCGAAGAGGCCAAGCCCCCACCGCTGCTCGCCAGGAGAGAATGTCAAACTTTAATGCCGTATAAGTCTATGTCCAAGGGCCAGACAGGGCACCCCTTGTTCCGATCCTTCAATCTGGAACCTTCTATTTCATACAAGGGGCGAACGCCCGCTTTGTTCAACACTTTTCAAACACCACAATCCTTGGATATGGCAATGCTTCACGCTCTAATTTTCCAATTCTCTCACATTGTCACTCTTCACCCTCCAAGGGAGTTGGCAGTGATTGTTAAAGCTTCATCACAGACTTTGATTTTATCCGGTTGTACACTTTTGCTGCCGTGGAGGGGTAGACATGCTTCCCCTAAGGGACCTTCCACCTTCTATTCAACTTCACCCACATTCACATCTATCATCGATTTTTCATGGGCCACTCCACAGGCGAAGAGGAGGATCTCATCCTCTCATCCCTCGTATTCTTCACATTCTTTGCATTTCATGCATTCATTGCATCTGTTGCATTGCATCCACATGCATTTGCACTTCTTCTTTCCCGGGTTTCCGGACCCGTATCTTCCTCGCCTTCCGGAACCTCCGGATCTTCCGCATTTCCCATCTTATTCATCTTCATCCTCAGGATCTGCGGGTCCCCTTACACTGCCCGGGCATTGCACCCTTTCCAATCTTTCCTCAGGGCATCGCGCCCCTTTCCAACCATTGCATCCGGACTCCCCGAATTTCTCTCCCGTCCTCCCTGGGCATCGCGTCCCATGGTATCTTCCTCCTCCGGAACCTCCGGATCTCGCTCTTTGGGCATCGCGCCCCTACACACCCTCAAGTCCGGATCTTCTGGGCTTCTTACTGATTCTCCCTGGGCATCGTGCCCCTTTCCGTCTTCTTCCTCTGGAACCTTCGGACTTTCTCCCAGGGCATCGCGCCCTTTTCTATCTTCTTCCCCCGGAACCTCCAGATCCTTCACCCCTCTCTCAATTCCTCGGACATGACGCCCCTTTCCATTTTCTACCCCCGGAACTTCCGGACCTTCCATCTTTCCTCCAATTCATCCTCTTGCTTCTCCAGGACATCATGTCCTTCATTCTTTTCTTCCTTTTCTATCATCTTTTTCCATTCCGAGGGCAACGCGTCCCTCGATATTTCCCTCTGGAACCTCCGGACCCTCCTGATCCTTTTCATCCACTCTTCCCTGGGCACCGTGTCCCTCGGCATCTCATTCCTCCGGAACCTCCGGACCCTCCATCTTTCTTCCGATTCATCTTTCTGCTCCTCTGGGACATCACATCCTTCATTTTCTTCCTCCTTTTCCATCATCTTTTTCCCTATTTCTTCCCTGGGCACCGTGTCCTTCGATATCTTATCCCTCCGGAGCCTCCGGATGATTCCTCCTATCACGATTCTCCTCCTTTACTCCCAGACCCTCCAGATCCGCCTCTTTCCATCTATCAATTTCTTCTTCTGATTCCCCCTAATCCTGGGTCCGACCCAACTTCTTCCACATCCACTGCCTTGGGCATCTGCCCATTCTCTCACTGCTTTTGAGGCTTTAGTCCTCACTCCTCCTTCTAATTCTCCGCTTCTTCTGTAGACCTTTCATGTGATCAGGGTCTCCACACCTTAGTGAGGGAGTTCTAGCCCTCGCCTCTCTTCCTTTTTTCCTTATTCGTCTGAGTCTGGTCTTGGCACCACTCCTTCTTGTTAAGCCACTTTCAAACCCTTTGCTTCCAATCCTTTTGACTGCCAAAGAGGACTATCCCACGATGATCAACCTCGCCTCTGACAGCTGCTTCTACAAAGGTTACAAGGTAACATATTGGCGTAAGTACTCATTTCATGATATCATTATCTCATTGCTTCACGATGATTTTTAAAATAAAGTGCTTCTTAACAAGATTAAGAGTGGTAGTCAAGACCTTTATCCTAGGTCGAATCTTTATCTTTACTAAATCATTCTCAAAACAGTCTTTTAGGCTTATTTTTGCAGCACCTTTGGTAATAAAAACCCCACGCTGGGAATTCAACGCTCTCTCCCTGCTTGTTAAGAGTAACCTTCAGCTGGACATTCCACACACTTCACGGCGTCCTTAGCCGGCTCCTTTGGTTAAAACACCGTTGCTACTTTGGCCATGCCATGAGAATTCCTGAAAGTCTTTTCTCTTCTTTACTCAGCCGCGTGCAGGGGCAAGAGGTTGACGGATGAGATGACCCACCCAGGGTAATCCCCAATACGAGAGGAGTCTCAAATAGGGGCAGTCTTGACCCAAAATCAATATGAGTTTTCATATGAGTTTTCATGATATACATCTCGCCAAAAGGGCTATTATGAAAATCAAGTCAAAATTTCGATAAAAGCAAAATTGTGAATTATGACATGTCAAGAGTGGCAAAGTCCCCGCAGGGAAAACCCTGGTCGTATGCATGTAAAGGGTCTACAAATCAAAGGCACAAAGCCCCGGCACAACAGACTACCTCTTTGAAGGGAAACACCTTGGAAGGAATTCAAGTCCCGACATCTCCCATCCTGCATAAAGCTTATCCTCAATTATTCTTCTCTTCTCCCTCTAAGACCGAATGTTCCTCGGGTATGGCCTTGGTAGGAGCACCGTTAATCAATGGCAGTCAGTTATATGGCGCCACCCTTCAATGCACGCTCGGCTTTGGGTAATTTTAGTAAAAGGGGAAGGAACAAGGACCCCTAGCCAGTGGTTCAAAAACACCCTTTGATGCTGCATTAACAATGTCTAAACCAAAAAAAATAAAAAAATTAAAATAAAAAAATAAAAAAAATTGAATATTTCCTAAGTCAAAATCTAAAAAAAAAAATTCTAAGCCAAAATCCAAAAAAAATTGAATATTTCCTGATCAAAATCCAACAAAAATTGAATATTTTCAAAATTCATAATAAAAATTCAAATATTTTTCAAAATCCATAGAAAAATTCAAATATTTTCAAAACTCATAAAAATTTGCATATTTCAAAATCCAAAAAAAATTGCATTGTATTTTTCTGATGGTGCTTTTTGCAGGAACAACAACTTTGCAAGGACCAAGGGCACGGGATGAGTCCTCTCCATTCATTGCCATCTACCTTTTGATTCTTCCCATGTTCACAATTGATCACATCTTCATAATTTGCTACGCATTACTCCGATTATTCATCTCCAAATCTTTTTTATCAAATCTTGCTGATCACTCCGCCGATGGGCATTATCAGATCTTGATCATTCAACTCCAAATCTTGATTAACCAAGTTGTCATCCTCATGACAAACGACAAACAATAATGTTATGCTATCTATGCTTTAATGATGCTATCTATGCTATTCTTGATATGATACATACATGCTATTGATGCTTTGATTTATGCTATGCTTGCTATGCTTAAATGCCTTATTCATTGCTTGTTATCTTTTATATCTTGGCTGATGAATCTTTGAGCGCAGGAAGAAGCTCTTGGTCCCACCGACTGGGCATCATCATCCAAGCCCCACGGTGCTTGCACCTCATTTCTCAGTTCCCCCATGCTCATTGCTATCACCATCCCCCCTGTATGCATTCTACTATATGTTACATACGCTACTAGATTATATCAAGGACCTTGTGACTTTGGTAAAACTGGGATTTGAGTTCCCCTTCATCAAAAACAATGATGATTCCAGAGGAGTCTTAGTCACACGGATAGGCCGTTGAGCCGTCCAAGACTGGGGACGATGGTTCCCTTTTGCGAGTTGATGCGTGGATAAACGGGCTTCGGCTTAGTATCGGCTCGTAGAATGGGTTTCTTGACCCAATCTTGGCAGTTTAACAATATTATCCTTGATTATCTTATATTTTCATTTGTTTTAATTTTTTCTTTTAAACCCAGCATGCATTCATATAGGAGTTTGAAACAATTTTTGGAAAATCATTCTGATAAGCTGATTTGGAGAGTCAAATTGATCTTAATCTTTCCAGATATGAGATATTCATTGCTGATGGAATCCTCAGTTCGTTTTGTCACTGTTTTGGGTCATTTTCTCGAAAGCTCCTTGTTTGGATTTCTATCATCTTATCTCAATCCTTTTACTTTGATCCACCTTGGCTGCAACACGTCCACATTGGCTGGTAACCGCTCCCCAATGGTGAAACCTACAGGTTTGTGACCTGGGGTACTTCCACCGCGCTGGAAGTTGATCATTCTCCTTCGTGCCCGCGTGCACATTCCTCCTCTTATCCAAACATCGTTGATTTCATTGAATTTTCTGGGATTGCTTCATCTCGAGCTTTTGATTTCATTCTCATCAAGTGATGTTGATTGCGTGTCTCATCACACCTTGGCATCTACTTTTCAGTTTGCTCTGCTCCCTTGCAAAGCAGATGCCAAGGCGGGGAAGCTGTAGACACGCCAAAATTGACGTTACTGTGAGTGCATCTCGTATTACCTTGTAATGCCCCAATTTGACCCTCCAATTAACTTTGTTTGAGTTATTTTCTCCAATTTTCTTGGATTTCTCCCTTTTTTTCCCTCTTCTTATTTTTCCCTATTTTTCTGGATTTTTTGGACAGTTTTCTCTATTTTTTGGAATTCACGACTTGGAGTGGGGCGTGTTTTAATTAACGGCCTGGTCTGAGGCGCGTTTTGAAGAAAGGACGACTATAGGCAAAGGCGTCAGTTTCTGGAATTTTCTAGTTTCCAAAACAGAAAAATAAGAATTAACGACCCTCCTTGGGTCGTGTTTTAAATAACGCCTCTCCCTCAGGCGTCTTTTCATCATTTTTAAATACAAGAAGTTTTGTTGCTAAAATTAAATCAGTGAATTAGCGCCTTTGTCCCAGTCGTGATTTCAATTAACGCCTTGACCAAGGTCGTCAATTCTTGTTCAATTCCGAACTCCACCATCACCCCTTCCCTTCCTCACTTACACTCCTTTTTCACTTGCGAGAGGGTTCCTATGACTTTCCAAGGTTGAAGGGACACTTGCCTAAGGTTTATCTCTTCCAAATCCAACTAAAACATGTTTTCTTGTTTTCTCTTAAAATTAATTCTGAATTTCCCTTCATTTCCTCATTTAACCTCATTTTCCACTTGGGAAATGGTTCCTATGACTTTCCAAGGTTGAAGGGACACTTGCCTAAGGTTTATCTCTTCCAAATCCAACTAAAACATGTTTTATTATTTTCTCTTGGAATTAATTCCGAATTTTCCTTCCTTTCCTCATTTAACCTCCTTTTTCACTTGGGAAAGGGTTCCTATGACTTTCCAATGTTGAAGGGACACTTGCCTAATGTTTATCTCATTCCAAATCCCACTAAAACATGTTTTCCTAATTTCCCTTAGAATTAATTCCGAATTTCAACCCTATAAATAGAATCTCTCTCTCCCTTGTGAAATAAAAAAGATCAATTCAAGAAGAGGTGCTGCCGGACCAAAGGCTCAAGGAGGGAGACTCCCATGCACCTAAAAGCTTCATCCATAGAGTTCTTCTTCCTCTATTGAAGATTTGAAACCTCTACATCCATGGAGTTCTACATCATCTTCTTCCTCCATTGAAGATCTTCATCCTAACTTGAAGCCAAATTGGAGAAAATCACTAAGCTTTCACCATCCTATCTCTTATTTTTGCTTTAGTTAATTGCATGCATCATATCATATTTTTCATTTATCTCTTTTTATCTCAATATTGAGATCTTCCCATGTTGTGCACTCTAGCACATCTCCCTTAGTGCAACACTTGCACATCTCCCTCTATTCTTCATCATACATCATCTTTTACCTACCTTTTGCATAGGGGTTTAAAGGCCAAACACCAATAAGGTGTGTTCATATCCATGCTTTCTATGTCCATATTTACATTTGGATTTGATGCTACACATCTTGGTTTCTAATCCATGTTTGTTTATTGGTGTTTGTTAATTTTGCAAGGGTAATCAATCAAGGAAAACTCTCTTCATCGGCCGGCCGATAGAAAGAGAAGGTGCACTCACAATCTCCCCCGCATTTAAGGTATTTATATCGCGATCCCTCCATTGATTATTTTTTATATCCTTTGAGGCCCTCGCGTCTCTGGCGATCACATTCCCCTTAACAGCCTCTCATGCTCCCCTTTTCTCCCTCTTTTCCCATTCTTCTATTCATTCATTTTATTTTTCCTTTTAATTGTTCTAAGCGGATTTATTAGAATCTACACCTACCTCCTTCCTAGGCTTTCAACTTCCAATTTGGGACTGCAAGACACGTCCTAGTTCTTCCATTCCTGTGAGTTTTCAGCAACTTCAAGTCGCTCTAACTCCTCAATCTCTTGACCTAAAGACGTGAAATTTGGAGAGTAAGAAGATGAAACTAAGGGGAATCAAAAGTTCTAAAGAATCAGACTCTAAATACCTCGTTTAGGTGTTCTAATCTCATGATCTTCAGCAGACTTTCGCTCAGATTCCTGGGTCGCTATGATCGAACCAGCAACTTTGCAAGGTTCTAGCTCCTTGTGTAGTCGACCTCCTAGCACGAAATTTTGAGGAAGATTAGTCATATGTATAAGGAATAAAAAGTTCTAAAGAACTTACTCGAAACACTATCTCCTTACCTTAGTTCCACACGAGATAATGTAGGGGTCGCACATGTCAAAATTATGGTCTATTTATAGGTTCTAGCTAGGATTTTGTGGATTAGATCGATTCTAGAGTCATTGTTAAAGATTATATCGACTTCTGAGAGTCCTCTCATCTCGATCCCTAAGAGATAGACTGACAAAAATCTAATCTTTTTGCTCTTTCTTCCATTCACGGAACTGATAGAGCGTGACAATCGACTCTTGGTGCATTACATTCCTGTGGCGGTCGCACGATAGACCGCTAGAGCCACTGTGCACAGAATTCCACTTAATTCAAACTCTTTTTATTTGTTTTATCCACATAATTATCTATAAAAGGATATTTATCCTTAAAATTCGTGAATATGCTAAACAACCTTCTAGAATATGGGCCAAACTTAATGGGCTTGGTCCTTAAACCTTTTGGGCTTCAATTAAATAGGCTAGATTAATCGTTTACCATAATTGGGCCTTAATGAATTTCTAATAAATTCTAAAAAATAATTTCATAAATAATATAAATATTCTGGGTCATTACAGGTTTAGTCACATATAAATGTTATTCTTAAATATTTGAGGGTGTCTACATAGATTAGATGAGGGCATGGATATAGGAATTATTTATAAAGATTTCAAAGACATATAAATAATTTTCTCTTAATAACATATATGTTAAATATCAACTAAATTAGATTTGTAATATTAATTAGTTCGATTAGAATTGAGTCGGCTCAATTGATGAGTATGACTAGATTCAATAGGCTATTATTATTATTATTATTATTATTAACCATAGGATTCAATAGATTATGGATGAGCCAAGATTAGGTTCAACTTGATTTCCTTTTATAATAAACTAAGAAGGGATAATTATCATCTTATATCTTCTAGCTCTCTGGGTCCTCCCACAATGTCCATTCTTTTTCCTCGTAGTCTAGAAAAGTAATTGTTTTATATTTTAATTTATATATTAATAATCAAATGTGATATTAAGCATAAGACCTTTTACATGCATATTTTTTAAGGATGTGTTTGGTTGTTGTATCATTGTTATTCATATTGACGTTGATAAGAAGTGTTTGGATATGATATCTGAAATGTAATATTATTATTTAATTTACGTCTAAATTTGTATTAAAACTGATATAATATTGATTGCAATAGTCTAAAAAATAATATCTCTCTCCTTCCTCTATTTTTTTCTTCATTTTCTATCCTTGATACTCATTCTATACCAATATTAATATTGATATTGTATAGTCTAAAAACATTAATATCAAAACTAATACTACATCAAAATCAATACTCCAAGGACATATTTTTGTTATTAGTGGCAAAGTGTAGTTGTGCTTTTGCTGTGCGCCCATGGGTAACCCTAGGGCTTCGATTTTGGGCAGCATTAGAGATTTTAACATGTAAAAAATTAAAAGCATGAGAGAGAGAGAATAAAAATTTAACATGTAAAAAATAAAAAAAGCATAATTTATTACAAAAACATCATGGTTTATCATATCGTGAAAAAAGCATTATTGGGATATTCTCCCGGAAAAACATGATCATAAATTTCATCTAAATTTGTCTCCGGTGTTCGGGCACAGACAAGATCCAAGGCCATATCAACAGAAAAACCATCAAATGGACAATAAGATTTACAGGGGCCGCATGCAATTACACCTATCCGAAATAGCTTCCCCCCCGGTTTCGCTTGTTGGATTTCGGATACTTCCCCCCCCCCCCACCCTTTCGCTTGTTGGATTTCGGATACTTCGCCCCCCCCCCCCCCCCCGTCGCCGCCCGGGGAAAACGACCCCGCCGCCGGAAAAGCTCCACGCTGCTGCGCGCTCGGGAACGCGCATCGGCTAGTGGAATCCTAGTGCTACTGCTGCTGCTGCTGCTGCTGCTGCGAAGTTTGCACTATAAATTCCATGGAACGATGCTGCGGCCGGGCCGCCGTCGCCATCGTAACGTTTCCTGGAGCCGCGCGAGCTGCGGGACGAGGATTGTCCTGAGATCGCGGTTGTGATATGGCGTCCGGCTCTTCGCAGCGCCGCTGCGTCTTCGGTCAGTTTCTTCGACCCTTCTGCACCCGCTCATCGAAGAAAGAATATATATTTTTCTCGTTTTCTTCTGATTCTGTGACTTTCGCGTATTGGGTTCGTTTTCTGACGCGATTTGCGTTGTTGGGCAGTCGGGAACATACCGTACGACGCCACCGAGGAGC
Organism: Amorphophallus konjac; assembly: GCA_022559845.1. Lineage (NCBI taxonomy): Eukaryota > Viridiplantae > Streptophyta > Magnoliopsida > Alismatales > Araceae > Amorphophallus > Amorphophallus konjac. The sequence continues at coordinate 329,328,339 of CM040124.1, read as the reverse complement.
AGCTGGTCCAAATCTGCGAGGAAGTTGGCCCGGTCGTCTCGTTCAGGTGAGTTGGCCACGAGAAACCCTAGAGTTTTTTTTCTGCGTCCCGTCGCGTCAACTGGACTATCTATGTCCGTGTATGTGCACTGTTGATTTGTTTGATCGAGGAAGCTGCAATATTTTTGGATGAATGTGTGCATGATCCCCTGGCGGATGTCTGCACTTGCGTTTAGTATCATCTTATCCAGCAATATTCATCCATCCCACAAGAACCCAACATTTTGTGTGTTGACATGGGGACAAATTTGTGCTGTTAAAACGGATAACCGATGCTGCTACCACTTCGATGAATGATTCGTCCAACCAGGAGGCTGAATTAGGTTGGAAATTTTTGATTTACTGGAAGAGAGATAAATTACTATGTTGTAAGTGTTCACGCTCTCATGATTTCTCTCTCTTCACTGACTGCTCCCATTGCTATATTTCTTTCCTTTTTTTTTACAAAGTTATCAGTGAAATATGCTCTCGTTGCTTGTTTTGTCAGACCCTTCAGTGACTCCGTGCTCTTTTCTGGAGTCAGACGTTTTTATTTTGGATTTGCAGCAAGCAGACCCTCCTCCAACCTTTCTTCCACCATGTGAGCTACAGATGATGACTACAATCCATAATTTTAGAGGAAGCTCAAACCTAGATGTGCACTAGAATCCTCCGGTAGTAAGAACAGGCTGAACCTGTTGGAACCAACAGGAACCGGTCTGGCTCTGCTGGGTAGTAAATGGCCAGAACTGACCGGTTTTTGGCCCAACCCGGCCATGGATCTGGAATCAGAAGTGGAATTGGCTGAGACCAGTCTAGATGCTAAAACTGGTTTTTAATTCCTAGGTCCAAGTCCTTTCCATCCCACATATTTATGACAGAGATCTTCCTAGATATGCCTCAGGCCTGCAACAGATGCTTGGAAAAATCCCAAGGGGAATGTTTTATGGGTTGAGAGAGGCACTGAAGTTGTTAGCAAATGAAATGGTGTAGTTGTGGAGAGATAAAAGGACCCTTTTTGTGGTAGACAATTAGTGACAGTGGAGATCTCGGGCTTTTGAAGTGGCTCAGGAGAAAGTATCATGTCTACAAATTTAGATTTTATATTCCCCTTGTATCTTTTTGTGGCATTATAAGATGATACTCTAATGTTTTCTGCATATCAGGTATCCATTAGAAACATGGCAATACAATGAGAATCCAATTGGAGAGAATTGTGATCCAAAAACATTGACTCTTCGTTCCATTAGTATCAGATAGGATGCATGAATTATGCTCTGGATCCAAGGCATCAATTGTGTGTATTGCTACAAAATTAAGAGACAAATTAGTTTTGTGACAAGAGAGGCCTGGCTTTTTCTTTCTTTAAAAAAATCTCTATCAGCCTAGGAGGAAAACTATGCTTGTCGGCCACCAAAAGAGTCTCCTGGATGAGGACCCTCCTGTGCAGCAAGCCAGCAACCTTTGAAGGGATGATGGGGTTTTAAATAAGTCTCCAACAATCATTCGTCCAAGTTGTCAATTGAAAGAGCTGAGTATAGCATCTGAAATTGTCCCCCCTCCCACTTTCCATCCCATGATCGCACGGTAGGATTATTACATTTAGTTTTCACATGTATACAAAACAGTGCAAGTTCACAAAGTTGTATCCAATATTTTCATGAAATACGAGGACTTCAAGTAGCCATCTCACAAATACTATAGTAATTCCTATACTAAGACAGTTGTATGAGATACTAGCAAGTAACACTAGACAGTTTGACGTGTGAGCATTGCCAATTCAGACTCGCAATACAGCAATTCCTGCCTTTGGCCACAAGGACTACACTATTTTTTTGGGAGAGTAGACCAACTTGACAGATTATTAGAGGATTTCCACACTTCTATGCCCTTCAAAAGACATCTACGTCATTTCCCAACCTCTATAACTGCATATGCAAAAGCATTCATGTTGTTAACTGCGGCAAGCATATGGTGTCGTCAACATTGACATTTGACACATATAGGTATTTTTGCCTGTATTGTTTAGCATATTTTGGTGTACAATAATCAATTAAATGAGCGATCAGAACATGCATTTCTGGTTGAAATATCTTCTTTAATGCATGGAACTAGATCTGGAAAGAATTTTTCTTGGTAACCTCCAAGCAGTCAACTTGTGTGTGAAACTCTTATGGTTTATATTACAACTATTACTTACAAACTTGTATTGCAGATTAGTGCTTGACAGAGAAACTGGAAAGCCCAAGGGTTATGGGTTTTGTGAATACAAGGATGAGGAGACAGCTTTGAGTGCTCGCCGTAATCTACATGGTTACGAAATAAACGGTCGGCAGCTACGAGTAGATTTTGCTGAAAATGACAAAGGTGCTGACAGAAATAGAGAACAGGTAAAACTGATTAATTTAACAGTTACGTGAAACTGTTGAGTTTAGAATTGTGGACGCCATTCTCTTCTTTCCTCTTGTAGAAATGCATCAATGCCATCATTTTGTTGGTTAACTTATGTTGATTCTTTCACATGAGCTTTATTAGTCTATCACATATTGTAGTTATGTGGGGCAATAAGAAGGTGATGCGCTTGTATGTGTTCCTCGATTTGTGCTAGGGCTAGGATTCTTAAACAACGTTTTCTTCGTCAAAGCATTTATATGATAGTTTGACGAAAATTTTGGGGAAGTTTAAAATTTTTGGGGGAATCCTTAGCAAACTTGAGGATGTAGCTTTTTAACATTTTGGAATGTATGTAAACTTTGTAGACAATGTTAATGGTTGTCACTCCATATTAAACCATTATAATAATGTCCCAAAGTGTAGTGAAGCCCCTCATGAAATTTAAACGAATGGAATATCTTTGTCAACTTCGTATCATCTATTCACATATTCCATGCAATAAACTGAATAAAGAGCTAATATTTGGATCAGTAACTCCGTTTAATTGTCATATTATCTAGAATATCTTCTGTTGTGCCCATGTGTTTGGCCAAAAAATAATTACACCAGATTAATCTATTAATTAAAGTCACTTTTTTTCATTTAATTTATGACATATAAATGTATAAACATAAGGGTGTTTGTACCTTGATCTAGAGGTGCACAAAACCAAAGGGAGAGGCAGCACATTGACAACAGCCGGTCCATCTCAAGCCCATGCAAAATCTGCTCACAACAGCAGGTAAAGCAAAAAATTAAAGAGAAGGGGGGGAAGGAGGAGTATGATCAACCTTAAGTGGAAGAAAATAATGGGTTGGTGGAGGGGTTCCACCCCCATCTGACAATTTATCGAGTGTAACATAGGGGACAATTTATCGAGTGTGCCAGGGGTAACACTAGTTACAGAAGGAGAAGGAAAGGGAAGAAAAAAAGGTGGTGAGGAGGAGAGAAAAAGAGGGGATTCAGTTCTACTAATTTGTAGTTAGAAAAGGAGGAGAGAAAAGGAAAAAAGAGGGGAAGAGAAAGTAATTACTTGGTTGGAAACAAGAGGAAAGAAAGAAGAAAATGAAGGAGAAAAGAAGAAAAAGAAAGAAACAATAACCGGTGGGGTCCCCCTACCCAAAAACCGGGAATATATATACACACACACACACACACACTAGACAAGAAGAGGAGGTAGAATTGAAAATTGAAGAGAAATTCCTCTTCGATGCAGGAAAATAAATTGGAAATTACATCAAATTGAAAGCTCTTTTTCCACTCTTCAATATCAACATTTAAAAAAATAAGGGCTCCAATTGTAGACTAACATCAAAGCTCGGAGACATTCTCAATATAGATTCTGCTGTCCAACAAACACCATTTTTGATTCCCAGCATATGGCATGTGGTAAAAAAGAAAGGAAACAGGATATAAACCGGAATCAATAAAGAAAAGAAAGAAAATCTGGATCACCTTTTCTTCAAGTGTGGCATAATCCAGACTGTGTGGGCACATTTCTTCAAGGCTGCCAAGATCCAGTGGAACATCAAGTCTAGCTTGGAGGATTTGTGGGCAGAATGGATTCCCCTATACCCAATAAAGGAAAAAAAAGAGATATGGGAACTGTGTTTTCCGGCCATGCTATGGTCAATTTGGAAGGAAAGGAACAACAGAGTGTTTAGGGATCTGTTCAAGCACCCAACCTGCATCATACAGAACTGCATTTCATGTTTGATGAACTGGTATTTTGCTGTCAAGGGGCTGCCACGGTCCCAATCAGAGATTATGTCTAGACTACAAGGGTGGAGGCTATTAACACTGTAATTTCTGTAATTCCTGGGTTGTGAGGGGTGTTGGGGGAGTTCTACCTTCTTGGTAGAAGCCCCGGGTGCTTTTGACTCAGTATTTTGATAGTGCAACTTTTTAAGTCTTTTTCAATGAAATGTGGCAGTATGCCACCTTCCAAAAAAGAAAGAAAGAAAGAAAACAAAGCATAACCAGTGGGGGGGTCTTTTTAAATACCTTCCCTCCTCCAACTGTTAATTTCTATTTCTAATAAGGAAATGCTGGCCTCTCCCTTGGCCCTATAAAATATAAATAGCAATAGCCCGTGGGAGGTTTCAAACAAAGAAGATATTTTTTCTTGACTCTCTCTCTCTCTCTCTCACACACACACACACACACACACACACACACACAAGGAGGAGCATGACAAGAGCTTAGGCTCTCCCTAAGGAAGAACTAAAAAATCCTTAAACAAGGTTGAGTTTCTTTATGTAAAGAACACCAAGTGTTCATGATAACAAGAGCTTAGTGCAAGGAGGAGTGACAAGAGCTTAGGCTCTACCTAAGGAAGATCTAAAAAATTCTTAAACAAGGTTGAGTTTCTTTATGTAAAGAACACCAAGTGTTGATGTTGACCATACGTAATCAACACTCTAATAATAAAATCACACACACACACACACAAGGTGGAGAATGACAAAACCCTAAAAGAACTAAAAAATCCTTAAACAAGGTTGAGTTTTTTAATGTAAAGAACACCAAGTGTTCATGTTGACCATACGTAATCAACACTCTGTAATAATAAAATCACACACACTAATTAACACTCTGTAATAATAAAATCACACACACACACAAGGAGGAGAATGACAAACCATTCCTTAAACAAGGTTGAGTTTCTTTATGTAAAGAACACCAAGTGTTCATGTTGACCATACGTAATCAACACTTTGTAATAATAAATTGATTGATTGATTGACTGATCTACTTTAGTTGACAATCATGCTTATGTGTGTTTGGATCATTGACAGATCCGTTACAGGTCCATTATGATAAAAGAATCTGAATGAATCTCAATTATTTCTGCCAAAGACTGGTAAAGCTTTGGAGCTTAAACAACTTTTTAAAAAAAAGCTTCAGAGCTTAAACAGATTACCGTTACATGCCTCATCCTCAACATGTATCCTCTATCCATCATGCAATTATGCTTTAGTGGACTTGGACGATTTTTGCTAAGCCCATTGGAACGTAACGGACATGACTTGGGCCTTAGTTTTGCCTAGGCCCATAAATCAAATTGTGGTCCCCGCACCATATTTTCACACCAATTCAAATGACCAAAATGTCCCCAGTGATCCATTCTTAAAAATCTGCAAAAATTAGCAATCAAAAGCAAAAAAAATATCAGAGGATCTTGGATAACAAAATTTTCCTAAGAGGACTCAAATTTCACCAAAGATGAAAAATTTCTTCAGCCACTCAAACTTAAAAAATTCTAGAAAAACAATAGATGTCATTGTACATAGTAGTCCATTTCAACTCCATACTCAGTTTTAACTTGTCTGGGCAACTCACTTTAATGAACAAAATGAGCTTATACTATGGAGTTATTTATGCATAGGATAGTTTTCAAGAATCAGCAGAGGTTCTGCAGAAGCATAGTCTAACTCAAAAGTAGGAATCCCATAATTCATGTTGCTTCTCTTGCACAATCATTGCCATTTTCACTCCTTGTCTTGTTGTTGAAAACATAGTTAAAGGTGTCTGGAATTTTTTTTTTTTGGTTGGAATGGTTCACAGTGTGGGGCTTTTTTGCCTCCCTTCACCAGTCCCCGGGATCGATACTGAGTGAGACCGCTGGGTCACAGCAATTCCTGACAAGTGACAACCTTAACCAATTTTCCCACACCTGCTCCCCAAAGGTGTCTGGAACGTGTTCTTAGTATCACCATCATGATTCGCCGACCCGGTCTGACTCGGGCCGACTCGGGCGTGCCGTACCTTATCTGGAAAAATCCGATACGGTGCGGATCACCCCCAGAATCGGCCGAATCGGGTTAAGTCACAGTGAGAGAGAGAGGGAGAAGGAGAGAGAGGAAGGACAAGACCTCTTACTGCTTCAGGGTTGCTCGTCCTGGGCGGCAGGTTCACCGGCGCAGCGCCTCGTGCAGCCTGGGACCTCGTTGATGCTGTCGATTAGGTGGCAGTTCTTGAGGCCGGGGAGGAGTTAGTGAATGTTATCGAAGTCCTTCAGGTCAGGAGAGACCAGGCCTGGTCAACCGTGGCTGCCGGGAGCTTGGTGTGGATGGCACCTTCCCAGATCTCCTGTGTTTCCATGGAAGGATGGGGGCATTTATGGCTTGTACTTGTGGGTTGTGGGGGAAGAGGGTAATGGGCTTGCTCTGTCGATCAATACCACCAGCCTCAATTGCACACCAAATATTTGACGTAAGTCCCACAAGAAGAACAAATAGAGAAACTGAGAAAGAAGGGGAAGAGATGATGCATGCCGAGTTGGTTGCGACTCGGGTGTATTGTACCGGATCAGGGAAGACCCGATCCGGTACGGATCACCGAGTCGGCGAACCTTGATAACCATAACACACATCCTTTTGAGACCTAGTTCTATTTTTTTTTTAAAGTGGGTAGTACCACTATAGTTATAAAATAAAAGAGGATATACAAGTAAGGGGGGGGGGGTGCTCCCACGTAACTCCCAAATGCAAAAGACGGCAGAAATGACTCTGCCCCGGGATCAAAAGAAACAACAATCCCTTTAAAACCCCAAGATGAAGCCCATACAACAGGCCTACCACCACTCAACTACCCCCCCCAAAAAAAAAAGACCCCCAAAAGACAAAATCACCTCCTTACATCCTGACCAAAAACCAAAAAACCACCTGTCAAGCCCCTCTGTCAACCTACCCCACCACCTCTTTTTTCTTTGATTTTGTAGCCTTCGCCCTCCTTGCTATGTCTGCCTGCCATCTCCGTTGGATCAAGCTCATAGAAGCCTTCACGCCTATATCCACACCAGCATAGGACATGCCGACCAGACTAGCTGTCTCAACTGATTGGGTCTCCATGAAGTTTCCCACGGTAGCTAAGATTTCTTTGAACTCCTCTTTGGAGAGGCTTCCCTCACCATTCCCGTTAGCATCACCCCCCTCCAGGATGGGGTCCTAGACTTTCTTCATCTGCACAACACGTGGAACATCCTCTGACTCCTTGGGTGGGGGAGGCAGATCTAGGTGCACCTGCTGGCTGACTCCTTCCAGCAGCGAGACTGCCGCCTCCGCCTCGTCATGCTGTGTGTCTGCCTCGCCTTGAGCAGCCATGTCAGAATCCCTTGCCGGGGTCGGTAGGGCTATCATGTCCTGCTGACCAGCCTCAGGTGGCTCCAGCGCCAGGAGATAACTCAAAGCCTCACCTTCGACGGGAGATGGTTGCAACGCAGGAAGACACCGCAGCGCCCCTCCTTCAACCTGAGGCGGTTGGCTGATCCGCTCTTCAAACAGGAATGATAGTGAGGGTAGGGCCTGAAGCCCTTCCTCCCCCTCACTACCGCCCTCACCTCCAAGAAGACTGGCATCCTGTAGACATGTACTCGAAGCAAGCACACCGGCAGTGGCAACCAGAGTGCCTAGCTGTCCAGCACCATCAGCGACAGCCACCGGGCTCTGCAGCCTCTGGCTCTGCCTCTTCTGCACCTTCCTCTAACGAGCTGAGCACTTCCTACAACTGTACCACGCGAGGGGCCGCTGACGACCCTGCGGAGGCCCTCCCTGCCCCCCCACCTTGGATACAGGGAAGTCCGAGGGGGAGAACGGCTGGAAGGGGTCCTCCCTTACCCTTCCCCCAACGGCGAACTCCTGGCGCTCACCGGAGGCGAGACAGATGCCGGAACACTCCCGTGCCACGGCCACCGCTGAAGCCTGCGGTGGTGTTGCCTGAAGGTGCCCGGCTGGGCCCCTAGTCGGGCGAGGAAGAAAAGGTAGCGTGGGTCTAGGAAGCCAGTTAACCCTGCCTTGCCCGGAACTGTCGGGTAAGTTGAGCAGTTTTGGGTACTGCGTCGTTCGACCCCTCGCCCGTCTCGAATCGGCCCATTGGCCCTAACCTCAAGTCCGCCGGCCCAACTCTTGAATCCGGCCCACCTGTCGATCCACTGTAGAGCCTGTCGCCATAGCCGGCCTAAGAGAGGCCTGCCTAGCACAGCCGGCCGAGGAGGAATAGAAGATTGGCCCATGCCATGCAGCCCAGGAGCGATTGGCGGGCGGTTCGATTTGAACTCCCGCCCATCAGCAGCTCGTCTTCTCCGACTACGGTGGCTCTTGCGGCCCCTCTCAGCCCCATCTGCCGGAGTACTATCCGCACTGGGAAGCAGCTGCCGCTAATGTCAACGGTCACAATTGCAAGGACCTCCCTCACGCTACCAAACCGGGCCATAACCTTGATTGAAAGCCTCTCCCTGCCGGCGATGATTCTAACCGGCCCCTCCACAGCTGCTCCAAAACGGCTCACGATGAAGCCGGCCCCCTCATCGCAGAGGATGAGTGGGACACCTGAGAGGAGTAACTGGGCCATGGCCAACCTGGGGTCTGGGAAGGTCCCCTGGGACAGCTCCCAAGTGGCTGTCCGGAGGACCACTGCGTCTGCCATGACACTCCCGCCTTGCACCAGCTTCTCAGAGACCTCCTCGCTGGCGCCGACTGCTAGCAACTCCTTCCTGGTCGCCCTTGACACCATCCACCCTTCCTCCACGCTGCCCCTTTTTGACTGGAGCATCTTAACTGTCTCAACATCTGCCACCCCCTTCACCATCGTCACCTGGACACAGCGACGCAGCCACCGGAGCCTAAACTGGACGAGGGACGGCGGTGGGGAGCCGGCGTCCAACCAGTTCCGGCCCTGCCTAACCTCTTGTGGTCCACCCCTGGGCTCCGGAGTCCAGCAGCTCCTCTGGACATGACCCATGAGACCGCAACGAAAGCAGGGCTGTCCCCTCCGAGATCCAGTGGGAAGACGGAACCTTTCCGGCCTCCCAGCTGACAGAAACGGGCTCACGGTCATCACTGCATCCACAAAGGAAGCCCGTTGCATGCCTCCCACAGCCTTCTCCACCACCACACTGCTCCCCATCCCCGGACAAGCACCGCTCAGATGCCCCCTACAGGGGCGACCTGCCGGAGGCATCCCTGAGCCCCGGGACGCGAGAACCTACTGGGGGAAGACGATTTCCACAGAGCTTCTCTCTCTAGAGTCGGCTAGAGAGAGACAACATCCACTACAGACTTTAGGTGTATTAGACCCAGTTCTGTTTTATGAGCATAAATTTCTTAGTTTGTCTTTATGCATTGTGATTACTAGCTGTTGGCAATATTTTTAGCCAATTCTTCCATATGCTACATTTGCCTTGTATTTTAGCAGATGGATCAAGTGAATAGGATAATTGGACTATGAATTGACAGTTATCTTTTGCAAGTCATCTAAGTTGTGTATATATGAAAATATGTGCTACAGGGTCGTGGAGGACCAGGATTGGCATCAAACACAGGCCAGCATCCTTTTCCCTCTGTCAATCCATGTTTTTGCCTTTTTTGGCTAAATTTTATGTTCATCTGTTAAATTTGAGTAATACAATGGTTGACATGACCCAAAACCAGGTGCTCCGTCAATTCTTGGAGATTCATCTCTTCATCAACCGATTGGTCTTCAGTTAGCTGCTAATGCTGCTGCGACCATGGCCAAAGCTCTGGGTGAAGCTCAGACTAGTGGGATCTCCTTACATCAAGGTGCTTTGCAAGATCAGTCTATGTTGGGCAGTGACCCTTTGACTCACTATTTGGCTAAAATGTCTAGACATCAATTGTGCCAGATTATGACCGAGATGAAGGTAAGTCAAATCCCTTTCGTGTAACTTTTCTGCTTTTTGTTAAGGAATCTTTGGTGCCATATCAGTGCATAAAAATTTGCTGTTTCTTTACAGGCTTTAGCTACACAAAATGGGCCATTAGCCGGACAGCTGCTGCAAACAAGTTTGCAGTTACCAAAGGCTTTATTTCAGGTTAATCATGAGGCTTTTATTAGACTATGTGATACTGTTCCTTGGCTAGTAGTTATCTTGCAAGCATGACAAATCACTGTACAAACTTGTCAGTGCTTGTCTAGACTCTTAAAGGTAGTGTTGCTCTCTGGTTGCATGAGCTTAAACTGCAAGGACATAGCTTTCTATTTGTCAACCGGCCTTATAAGACTTTAGCCGATCCACAATTGTGTTGATTACCTAGGCTACTTTGCACTACCTCATGTAGGGCAAAACCAAGTTGGCTGTTCAGAAAGCTTTTCCAAGTTCTTTGATCCCTTCATTGGATCTAGCCAACACTAGATCAATGGGGTGAGAATTATATTGATTATCATGGTGATAACTTAAACTAGAATCTGGAAGTTGTCATTTCTTCATCAGGCTTTATACTGGACATGTATATTGTATCGTTCTGAGTCTGTTTTGATCTAGGAAAAGATGTTTTGGGGATTTTTTGCAATATATATAAGGGTTATTTAGTTTTCGACCCCTACAATCTCTGCTATATTAGGAATCACCCCCCTAATACAACTATTTAGTAATACGCCCCCAAAATCTTCTAACCCTTATTAAAAAGCCCCTCCGGTTAACCACCGTCTAAAAAAATAGAATATTCCGTAGAATATTCCTTTCTGTCACCGTTAAATTTTTTCTTTCTCCATTTTACCCCCCCTCTATCTCTCTCTGGGGAATAATCCTTCAGCGATCGAGTTACCTTGCTCCCTGCCCTGGTTCTTATAGGAGCAGCAGGTGAGGAAGATGAACTCCAGCCGCCTGACGTCGTCGTCGTCGGGCAGCGCCAACCCATAGAAGAACTCCAGGAAGGCGAAGGGGAACCGGTGGGGGCCAATGCGGAGGACGGGGAGTCTAGGGCGAGGGGCCACTGGTGCTTCCCCACCATGTAGCTCAGCAGGTAGAGGGGTTCTGCCGCTCCTGACCTTACGACAAGCACCATTGAGAAGTTGCCAGAGTCCGCATGCGCCGCTCAATCATTGGTTTGGCCGGAGACGATGGAGAGCAGGGCCTGGCCGGCGGACCCACCGATGTGGAGCAACTTGCTCACAGTGCCCATGGGAAGGGCCTCGAGCTTGGCGGCAGCCCCATTCCCCCCCTCTCGTTCTCCCTCTACCTCTCTCTCTCTCTCCTTTTTGACATATTTGTTAATTCTGTGCTTTTGAGTTTATCAGACGATTTAAGGTTCGTGTGCTGGACTTTTCCCCACCGATCGAAATCGGTGTTAATTTACATCGGACAAGTCCGAACACCTTTGGTTAACTGTCGAAGAACGTCTTTTGCATCTATACGTTGTGACACAGATGATCTTGACGATCGCTCATTACGGGTACATACTCTTGCAAGGAAATTTGGAGACTTCATTTCTTGAGCACATGTAATTTGAATTACAATCGGTCTTTCAAGACCTTTACATATAGTCCCGATTGTGTAATCGGGTCTTCGAAATTATATCCAGTTGCAACCAGAGCCTTTTAATTCGCTTCAGTCAACATTTAGATCTTTGAACTTGCTTTCATGTTGATTGGGTCATTGAATTTACTTTTGTCCCCTGATCGGACGGTTGAACTTGAATTCCATCACGAGAAACGTTGGATCGCCAAGATGATCACTGTCCGTTTGTCGGAATTACTTCGTAGTCATAATCACTCTTTTTTTTATCGTGATCGGACCTTAAGTTGGCTTGGTGTCCATAAAGGACATTCCCAACTTTCCGGCATATATTTCACATTTCTTGACTTCTCGGAGATAGTCTCGTCATGTCTTGACTTCCTAGGCTGCCATTTCTTGACTTTTTGGAGATAGTCCTGTCACTTCTTGACTTCTTGGACATAACTGCCATTTCTTGACTTTTTGAAGATCGGCCCGTCGTTTGACTTCCTGCGCGCTGCTGACTTCCTTTCTTAACTTCTCGGAAATAGCCCCGTCATTTGACTTCTTAGGTGACTTCTCGGAAATAACCCCGTCATTTGACTTCTTGGGTAGTTATCGTCTTCATTTCATGACTTCTCGGAAATAACCATGTCATTTGACTTCTTGGGTATTCCTCGTCTTGATTTCTTGACTTTCCGGGGTTCATTTGTAATTTCACCATTTTAAAGTTTCCGGACATGATAGCTCTCGGCCATGAAAAAGATACATGGATTTGGATGGTTAGCCATAAGCCGAACTCAGGAGAGCGCACACCGCTTCAGAGAAGGGGCGTGGTCCCGCTCCACCGAGTCGTGCGAACGGCGTCAACCATTCTTTGGTGATTTTGAGATAAATCGTGAACTTGTGCAGTTTCTAGATTGAGCAATGACTTTCATGCAACTTTCCCACAAATGTAGTATTTCTGCAATTTTATGATATTTTAGGGTCTTTTGCATTTTTCCACCATTGGGGGTTTTTTTTATAATTTTTTTTGACTATTGGGGTATTTCTGTAATTTTTCGGGTGTCGGGGGTATTTCTGCAATTTTTTGCAACTGGGGGTATTTCTGTAATTTTTCTGCCATCAGGGGTATTTCTGTAATTTTTATGACCACTGAGGGTATTTCTATAATTTTTCTGCCCTCCGGGGCATTTCTGCAATTTTCTGGCCACCGGAGGTATTTCTGTAATTTTTCTGCCCTCGGGGGCATTTCTACAAATTTTCCGCTATCCGGGAGTATTTATGTAATTTTTCCGCTACTGGGATATTTCTGCAATTTTCTGACCACCGAAGGTATTCCTTTCATCGGATACGTTTATGCAATTTTCCCTTTTCCAACATTTTGACCACCGAGCCTTGAACATTTGTAAGACTTGCAATTTTAATTTGTAACCATCTTCATTCTACCTGTGGATGATTTCCTTTGGATGATTTCAAATGTTTTGGATGATTTCAATTGCAATAAGCATAAGGCCATTTCAATGATTTCAAATGCAATAAGCATAATCATACAAGCCCATTCTGTCTACTTTTGCATGGAACAAGCCCATTTTGACTAGCCCACTTTTATCGGCCCAGAAGCTTTGTGAGCCCATGATCATTTGCAAGGGGTGAAAGGTTTCTTAAGCACACCATTCTCAAAGAAGGTGACCAGAACACCCGGGGGGGGGGGGCTTTTTGTGGTGACCATATCCCTTCCCCTGCTAAACAAGCCATCTACGGGATGGATGGGCCTCCTATGCTCACTTCGCGGGATATGGCTGCCTCCCGTTCCCTCTACTCTGTGCTGCTGCTCTCCTTGCGGGAGCTCTCCTCTGCGTTGCTTCCTGCTGGTCTCCCCCCCCCCCCCCCCCAAAAAAAAAAAAAAAAAAAGTTTTCCCTTTTCCTTGGTCAATTATTTTTCCCTTCTTCTTCTCCTTTTTTTTTCTCTCTGTTTTTTTTAGAGTAGACGAAGGAGCCATAGGGGGAGGACCCCTCCTCCTCTGTGTTGCTGCTCTCCTTGCGGGAGCTCTCCTCTGCGCTGCTTCCTGCTGGTCTTCCTCCCCCCCCAGCTTTTCCTCTTCCTTGGTCAGTTTTTTTTCCTTCTTCTTCTCCTTTTCTTTTCTCTCTTTTTTTTTTTTTTGAGTAGACGAAGGAGCCATAGGGGGAGGACCCCTCCTCCGGCCTGCACAGGGCGGAGGAGCTCTCCTCCGCCCTGCACGCAGGCCGGCGGAGCTCTCCTCTGGCCTGGCAGGCCCGGAGGAGAGCTTCTCCGGCCTCCGGGCCTGTGTGCAGGGCGGAGGGGCCTCCCCCCAGCCTGGCTGTCCGACCTGACTGGTCCATGGCAGGGAGAATCTTCTCCTTGTCTTTTGCTTGTGAGAACATGTCGGTGTCAACTTATAAAAGTTTTATGCACCCAAATACACATTCTCATATATATCTTTCTTCAAAACAAATTCTGAAGATATGAAAGATATTTTGTGGGGTCAACACCCCCCTACATCTCTCTTCCTCCCGACCCCACGCCCACTGTGGCGGCCCCATCCCGCCCCCTCTCTCTCCCTGCATCTCTCTTCGCCCCCCCTAGACCCCAACACCCCCTCTGGCGGCCCCGCCCCTCCCTCTCGTTCTCCCTCCCCCTCCCTCTATCTCTCCCCCCCCCCCGACCTTGACCCACCGTCCCCGCCTCCCCATCTTTCTCTCCCTGCCACTCACAGTAGCCCGGTCCACCTCCTGCCGGAGATCGCTACCGCCCCTCACCTCCTCCTCTTCTCCCTCCCTCTCTCGGCCCACGAGAACCCCCCTTCCAAGTCACCTCTGCCACCAACTCTCCTACCCTCCCTGCCACAAGAAGTTGCCACCACCACCGCCGCCGCCGCCGCCCTCCCCTCCTCCGACCGTCGGTTTCTCCCTCCGGTGCCCTCCCCTCCTTCTCTCTCTCTCTCTCTTTCACACTGGGTGGGGGTTATTGGAGGGGTATTTTAGTCATTTCATCACCTTGGGGTTAGCTTTAACCGTAGTTAAGTTAAATACTGTACATAAAATTGACGACAAGGGCTTTTTCTGTAACGGACAAGATTTTGAGGCTTTTTGACTAAATAGTTGTATTAGGGGGGCTTGTTCCTAATTTCAATTTTTTAGAGGGGCTTATTCCTAAAAAACCCTATGTATAATTCTAGTATTGTATTACTTGATTTTCTGTATCCCAACAAGGTCGAAAATTTTAAGTATTGTTTGAATATGTGAAACTAACACATGTTCTTGAAACACAACGCTGTTGTATCTTGAAATATTGTTGCCAGAGCTCTTGAAATTTGAAAATGTTTAATGCTTGTTGTGCACAAATCAATAGAATATGCATTTAGGTCTTGAAACAGTTCATCCAAGTTACATTCATTTGTAAAGCTGAATCAACGCCCACCAGTGAACATAATTACAAGATGGGTACCAACTGGGGTTCATGTGGGTTTCGACCTCACAGACGTTGCCGAGCAGGGGGGGGGGGTTTGGAGATGTTGGCCTGCCCATGGCTCGGGCTACCGGTGGTTTGGGTTCATTCTTGGGTGTGTGGGTTTACTCTTGGTTTTCAGGGGAAAAAATGAAAAAAAAGGGCCTGAGTATGGAACTGAGAAACGCAAAGTGTTGAATTGAGGTGGTTGGTTACATTCCAACAAAGTTAAAACTACTAACTATTGTGCTTTCTGTTAAGGGTGAAGTGAGGTTTTAAAAATTGGCATGGATCATCCAATCTGTCAATTTTAGGCAATCCAATCCGATTCTGGCTGCCTTTCCCAGTCTTTAGGATCAGAGTGTTAGGTTGGGCTGGGTCCCTTGATCCGACTAGCTTTTGCTGGTCATTTCTAAATGGCTAGTTGGGCCTTTGGGGACTATATATACCTACCACGCCCCTTGTTGAGGCACCATTAACTCCCTCTAGGCTCCTTTTTACTTATTCTTCTCTTGCAATGTTCAGGTTTGTACATGTGTCTTGAGATTTCTTGCTACCTATCATCTTGATAATAGAGATAAGAGCTTGATGTAGCTGGTCCCTTCCTTTAATGAATAGCGGCTATGCCACCTTCTAAGAAAAGGGCATGATGTAGCTGGGATGTACTTTTATTTTCTTTCTTAATGAAATGCAGCGTTGCCACCTCCCAGAAAAAAAAACAAAGATTGTACGGAAGAAGTTTTGGTTGTCTTCGAAGGATTAATAGGAGAAATGGGTCTGAATCTAGATAATTTCGTGTGAATGAGCATCATGGATTTGGGGATTTGGTAAGATGATAGATTGGCTAGGGAAGTGCAGAAGTGGGCAAAAGTGCCTGGCAGCTGCATTTGGGATGGTAAGAAGTGACCATTGTGGTTCAGGGGTAATTCAAAGTGGAGAAATGAAGAGCTACTGGAGATGGCTTGCAGAAATAAAGGAAGCTGTAGTTGGGTAAAATAGGCAATATATGAAATATGAAAGTGAGGGAGGGGTCTGAAGAAGCTTGACATGAATTAGAATGAATCCTTTGTCAAAATCAAAATAAACAGTATGGTTATATGATTTCTTAGGCTTCATGGAAAACTGGAAGTAGGATTTTCTCCCTCTTTTTTCGAGGGCCTCTGCCACAGTGGCAGAGACAGTTCACAGAAAACCCATAAAACTCATCCCACCCAGGTTTGAACCCTCTACCCATACAAACTGGGCCACAACCTACCGGTAGGATTTTCTCCTCTTTAACACTGACCGATGATTTTTCAAGCTTTTGACGGTTATCTACCACCTTCTCCAATAATTTGTTTCATAATTTTTTATTTGTTTGAACAGCTTGTGGTGTTTTAATGGAAGCAATTTAAGCCTCTGTTTTTGTTTGATGTTTCAATCTTCTTCTCTATTTCCTGTCGTATTTGTTGCACAGTCAACCAGGTTGCTAAACTAAACTATGCAATCTTATGGTTTCTGGTCATGCAGGCCCAAATAATGCTTAACATGGTTACACCACAAATGGTAGGTCATTCCACCTTATAACCTGGAGTTATTCAGCAATATCAGCATCTGAAGTAAACTGTTGAATTAATTCACTTTTTCTGCAGTTACAGATGCCAAGTATTCGACAAACTTCCACTTCTATTTCACAACCTTTATTACAGGATGGTCTCCGTGATCAGAAATCTGTAGTTCCATCTTTTCATAGTCAAACCTCTCTGCAAAATGTGACTCAGCCTGGAATTCTGGCCAAACGGCCAGATGGTCAGATCGCCACTCTAGCACAAAGCCTTTTGATCTCCAATCCCTCTGCCTTCCCAGATGGCACTGTTCAACCTCAGTTTCAGCATTCGCAGTCTGGACAAGCTCAATATGCATCACAGGCTGTGCTTCTAGGCAAACCCGGGATTCCAACATTTTCATCAGCAGATCCAAAGAGTCTTGGTGGTTTTTCTGTTTCTCCGCCAACTACTCTGATGACCTCAAAAGGACTGCTACCACAGTTACAACCCCCTTTACAGGAACCCATTGGAGCTATGAGCATTCAACAGTCACTTTTGGCACGTCCTCTGTCATCTCAGGTTAGTTGTTCCTTCCTCTCCCTTATGATCTTCTCCATCTGCATAAACCTTCCCTCCCATGCACCAGTAAATGTACACAATACTGTTAGCTGCACCATCAGAATTTATGGGTTTCACTGGTGTAAATTTCTATAAGAAGAAACAAATATTCATGCATTTGTCTTTCTCACAATCATGCTCATAGTCACTACTAACTGCATCACTTCTAACTGCCTGAAACTTCCAGATGACATTCTGTTCTATAACTGTTGGATTTTGTTGCCTTGGGAGCTTGTCGATTAATAAATTGGTTATTTGGATAATTATTCAAGCTAGTATTGCCCTTTTTCCTTGTTTCCGAGGAGGGGCCTTGCTTGGAAACTTTCCTGAATCATATACCCTTGTTGGTCATAAAACCCGACTTTTTGTATTTGTTACACTTGGTAGGCGACACGAATGCATGTGCATCACACCTAAAGGGACAGTTTATAGCTGATTTAGTTATGTTTCTAGGTTTAAGTAGTCTTTTTATTTTAAGTAGCGCCTATAAACCCAGGGAGTTATATTATAATTCTATGGCTAGGAACTTAAAGGCCAAAGAAGAAAATAAACAGAAAAACAAGGAAAGAAGAAATGAATGCTATATGAATGAGCCAGGAAAAAGAACCATTGATTAATCTTATTCTGGTAGGTGACAAGTTGGTGGTGGCATCTGTTGGGACTGGTGCGATAGATTCAGAGGGGGGTGAATGAATCTCCCCTTTAAAATATTGTTCGATTAAAGCGTGTAACAGAACGATGATAAGGAATTAACACAAATAGGTGTCTTGTATGACACAGGTGCTCTCTTCTAGCGAGAATGAAAGATCAGATAATCTGAACTTCTGATCTACTCTATATGCGCTAGTGTGCAAACCCAATTCCAATCAAATATGCGGTGTGCGAATAAACCACTCACTAGATGAAAGAACACATTGAGCCTAAGCATGCATCTAGCGAAACACAATAGACAATCAAATCACTGCACAGAAGATTTTTAGGTGGTTCGGTCCGCAGACCTACGTCCACCCCACACTCAAACCCGAGTGTGGCTTCCGCTGATACACAGCTTAAACCGCTGGGCCTCACAGCTTGCCTACAACCGTTGAGCAACACAGCTTGCTGTCCGAGGTATCCACCTCACCCGCTGAGCAACACAGCTTGCTGACCAGAGGAATCCTCCTCTGCAACGCTGAGCAATATAACTTAGCTCTGCTGACTAACAGCTTGAAATAGAGTTCAAATGAAAACAAAAGATGATAAAACACAGCGACTGAAAGCTGTAAAAGATAGCAACATAAATGTGGCTCCCACAAGAGCAAGTTGGTCTGGATCTGATCCAAGAGCCAACAGATAACAGATCTTCAATGAAGTCTTCTCTCTTCTTCTTCACGAACTCTCTATCTCTCTTTTCACTCTCCTTTTTCTTCTTCTGTTACTCTCTCTCTTTTTCTCTCTCCTTCTCTTCTCTCTTTCTCTTCTCTCTGGATCGTGCAGGCTCTTTCTGCTTCTGCTCTTTCAAGTAAGTTCCCCTTTTTCGATCGCCGTTCTTTGGATGGAGAGGTCCCCCTTTTATAGCAGCAGCAGATAAATGGGCGTGTCTTCCACGAATTCCCGCCCTAGCGCCTTGATCACGCGGCAGCATTTCAGCCTGCTGCAATACACGTGTCACGATCCTGGCACTTCCTCCATTCTTGGATCACGTGCCCTTCTTAAGCTCCTCGAGCAGATATCCTGCAAAGGTTAGACTTAATATCAGTTAAAATCAATATGAGGATAGTAGAAAGATGCATCGAGTTAGTTCGAGATTTTAACTAAGCATGTACAGGCTTGATGGTGTGTAATGCAGTATGCATATAAGAAAGTATGTACAATGAAGATGAATGCACGGACATGCCATCGAGACATGTACAGACTTGATGCATATAAGAAAGTATGCACATTGAAGAGGAATGCTCAGGCATGCCACCGAGATGTGTACAGACTTTTGTGTGCATGCAACAAGACGATGTACAGACTTGCTGTGCCTAGAGTTTGAGCATGAATGCACAATGCACAGACCTAATGAAACTATGCATGAACTTAACTCCACGAATCAACAAGGGTTGTACAGACTTAATGAAATGATGCACGAACTTAAATGCTCGTATCAACAAAGGTTGTACAGACTTGATGAAATGATGCACGAACTTAAATGCTCGTATGGAACAAAAGTTGCACAGACAAGCCACCAAAGAATGTACAGACTTTGTGTGCATGGTACAAAAGATGCACAGACATGCCGTCGAAGAATGTACAGGCTTTGAAGTGAAAGATGCACATATGCATATAGTTAGTCGCGTGCAGCAACGAATGTTGTACAGACTTGGTGACTAAGTATGCACTAAGAAGACATGCAGTCTAGGCAAAACTCTGTACAGACTTAACCTTGACCTGCACCGAGTATGCCAATGTGATGCAATGAAATGCACTGACTCAAATGCGTGCAATGTTAACTAATGCACCGAGGCAGAAAATGCACTGACCTCCTATTTGCTTAAGAGAAACATATTTGATGAAATGCCCTGCACACACATAAGATTTATACAGATGCATTGACTCTATGTTCATAGAGTTATCTTCATGCATGCATGGAAGTGCACTAGCCTTTATGCAATGAGATAAATATGCACACAACCTGTTCGATGGAATGACATGCAAATAAGATGCTCAATCAATCATTCATATGCAGACACATGGTGACTCGTAGTGTTTGCTATCATCAAAACCACAGGGGCACAACAATCTCCTCCCCCTTTTTGATGATGGCAACACTATGAGTCACACTGACTCGAATTAAATTGTTCTCCCCCTTTGACTTCGTCAAAAAGAAAATAGTTTGAGAGAGAAAAAATAAGCAGGTATGAAAAGATTGATATAACATCTCCCCCTTTGACTACATGAAAGCACATTAGAGTTATTCTCCCCCAAAGTGTAATATGACACCACATATTGTCCCTGGATAAAAAGGAAGAACAACCGTACATGAAACTCCCCCTGAATAAAGGAATACAATCAACAAGCACAAGGGCAGTTAGACAATCAAGTATCAATCCTCCCCCTTTAAGAAGCAATAAATGAAATCTGTTCAACAGTCCTTGCTCAGAATAAAGCAAAAGTTTCAAGAGGATATGTGAGGAGTGTGTCACAGCAACAAGAAGTAGATTGAGGAAGAATGTTAAGGCAACATACGGAGCACAGGATCTTTCAGTAACAGTTCAGTAGAAAGAGTGAGCATTTTCAAGTAATGATCAGGAAACAGATGTGCAAGATGATGGAGCAGTTAAGGATGTAACTGATCAGACGAAATTTTATTCCAGGTACCACTGTTATAAGTCCAATTAAGGATAGACTCTCCTATCATAAGGGGTTATGAATTAAACTGCATGACAAAATGGGTTTAAGCATGATGTATACCAAATTTGACAATTGTATACAATACTCATATATGGAACTGAGTTTTAATAAAGGTGAACCAATTATTCATATAGCATTCCAGTTCAATCCTCTTCCATCTTACTCAATTAATCTCAATGACTCCTTTAGGAGTTACACATTGTAGTATTGAGATTAAACACCTTTAATAGTATTTGAAGTTGACTTCGTTGGCAGAAATTTTATGATATCCATTTTTAGATTTTACTTTTGAACTTCACTTTATTTTTCTTGAGCAATCTTGGTTGATTAACACCTTTTTACATGAGGCAAAACACGTCTCAGGTGAAATGACCCAGTTAATCAGTATGATAACCGCATTGCCTCTCGAATATGAGAACAGAGTTAGCAATTGGAGTGTCTTTTTACATGAAGAAACACCTTGATCAGAAGCTAGGATCCCCAGTTACTCAACACAACCATGCCATTGCTCTGTCAGACTTTTCAATTATTTTTATACCAGAGATAACTGTGGCACTTCATGACATAGGTTTACTCCATTTAATTGAGGGAGGATCCAGTTTCTCAATGATCAAAGTCATTGCTCTGAATTTTGCTTTTCTTTTTAGTCAACTTCAGACAGATTTAATGTTTAAGAACAATACTACTAACATGTATCTCAACAAAAATAACCTTGATTTCAAATTTTCAGATTTCAGAAGGTTTTGTCCAGAGATTACATGAAACAGTTGGTTAAAGTTTATTAAAACTTGTGATTCAGATACTTTCAAGTCTTTTAAATTCAAATTCATGAATACATTAGACTTACACCAACGTAGATCAATCAGTTATTCTTAAACCTGTATAATAGGAGTTTCTTTTAAGATATTAGATTTATAACTGAGGTACACAGATTTAAGTCTCTTCAAAATCAGTTCAAACAATATTTTGACAATAACATTCAATAGCAGAGACATTAACAAGCATGTATAGAAAGTGAGAATTGAAACACTTGCTTGTAGCAAATATGATCAATATGCATCAGAGAGATTTTCAGAAAGCCAATAGCAGTGAGTTTACAAATATGCAGCAAGAGGTATGCACTTGAGCAATGCAATTCAGAAACTGATGACAGAGTCTGGAATTCAGTCAAACCAGATTGACAATAGTGACAGGGAAGAATTCAAGTGAGGCACTCCTTCAACAAATTAGGAAGTACTAGACAGAGATTCCAGATTAGAGGGAAGTGAGTGTTCAAATGATGATAAATCATAAACCAGTCAAGAGAAGACATTTGATAATGTGAATCACTAACACACAAAAATAGAAAGATGATTTAAATGACTGAACAGGAAGGGTTCAGTTTATGAAAGACTGATGAATTTAAAATGCTCCCCCTGTCTAGATGCAATGAGTCATTTCTTTTTAGATTTTTCAAATTTGATGATATGCAATACACTGCTCTACATGCATGCATATGCAATGACTCTCCTAGAGATATTTTCTGAACATGAATGTCATGAACATTATGCAGGGATGACCAAACTCCCCCTGACTATATGCAATGTATGAAGATTTTAAATGCAACAAGTGCAATGACAGAATGCAGGGAGTTTTGACAAATTATGCATCATGAATGGATATGTAATGCATTCAGCAAACGAAATTATCATGATATGCAAGCATCTAGAGCACACAAATTCAGAAGACAGAATTTAAGCAGAGTTTTCAGAACTAACCTGTACAGTGTAATCCTGGGGGTTTCATTCTTGAGTGCCTTGGATTATTACCCCTTTTATTCTTCAGCCCCAAGGCACACCTGCAAGAACAGTTTCTTATTTTGCAAACTTAGGAACCCAAGAATTCTTGGATCCTAGATTGTCAGTGGAACCTCTAAAGGGTTCTTTCCACATTTTCTGAGCAAGTAGATCATCAGACTTCATCATAAAACAGTTAGACATTGAATGTCCTAACTGACCACAATAATAACCTGAACTAACAGGCTTTGTGTACTTTTCGTGCATGAAAGAATTAGCATTGAATTTCTGGTTATAATTAAACCTGTGTTCATACTTCCTATGAAACACTTTCCTTTCTTTAACCTACCAACAGTCCTTGACTGTATGGCCATCCTTCCCACAATTGTAGCACTCTATGTGCTTACCTTTAGAACCAAGAATAAAAATATCTTTCTGTGCAGGGAAGTTGGCAAATTTAGAATTAAAATTTTTACCCTGAGCATGCCAACAGAAGGCAGCAATGTGACCAAAATTTCCACAGCAATAACATTGAATTTTCTTTTTCTGATCAGTAGAAGGTTTCCTAAGAAAATAATTTCTAGGATACATTCTAACAGCATTTCTTTCATCATTTATCAATGTTACACAGTTATGTATAATATGTCCAACCTACCCACAATAGTGACATGTTACTACCTTTTTATTCACATTCACTTGATTGACAGAATTAACATTCGCATGAGAGTGTGAATGTGTGTGAGCAGTGAGCAGCATGCACATATAAATCAGGGACATGTTTGGGCTTATTCATATTAACATTTTTCTTTGATTTTTGAAACTTTTTCTGATTTTTATCTGAATTTTCGACTTTCTTTGTAGTGAATTGAAAGATAGAAGCACTAGATTGGTTAGCCTGTTCAGAACTTTTCACGAATACAGTTGGCTTCTTATTTTCATTAGTTTATTTATTGACAGGCACATAGCCTAGTCCTTCTTTCTGAAAATTCACCTTAGTGCCAAGCAGTTTGTTCAAATTTTCCTTTCCTTTCACAAATTTAGACATAGAGGCTTTTAGATCATCAATTTCAGTTTGCAATAACACAATGTCATCTTCACATGAGATTATGTGATTATGCAAACCATCATTGAGTCTTTTCAAATTTTCATTTTCCTGCAATATCTTCAAATTAGCTTCTATGTCATTCAAAATTGCCTTACCTTTTTCAATGTCCATCAGTTTTTCAGAAAGCACAATGTTCAAAACCATCAGTTTCTTGTTTTGATCTTTCAACTAACCATTTTCTTTAAACAGTTTTTCTCCACTTTCTTCAACCTCAATTTTCTTTTCATTGAGCAACATTTCTTCTTTTAATGACTCAATCAAGGTTTCTTTTAGGCTCAAATCAGATTCCATGATGTCACACAATTTTTTTAAAGATGAACAATTTTTACATGGTCCTTCTTTATTTTTCAATTCTGATTTTCAGCCTTTAGACTTGTGATTTCAGCATTTTTCTCTTTTCTTAATTTTCTCTTTTCTGATTTAACTCTTTCATATTTATCCAGTAGATGCTCATGCATGGCAACTAAATCATCATAGCTAATATCCTCGGTCTCAGAGTTTACCTGGGATGGAGACTCATCTTCAGTCTGATCCCTTCGATCAGCCATCATACAAACTCCAACTTGTTCCTTATAGATGGTGTTTATTTTGTCTATTATCTCCTTCCCAAACTTGCATCATGCAACACATGGAAAATTTTCAATATTAATTGAGTTTCTCAGAATGTTAAAGACAATAGCATTCTCACTGTCTTTTATCCTATCCTCTCTAGACCATATGGTCTTATTTTGAGGTACTTTATGTGGGCCTTTTGATACAAGACTCCATAGATTTGGATCAATGGAGTTCAGGTGAACACATAGGCCGCCTATCCATTTGTTGAAGTTAGAACCATCAAAAACAACAGAAAATGTCATTGAAAGAACAACTGAATAAGTTCAGATCCAAAAACCTGAAAGACAAGATGACAAATGCACCGAACTACAAATAGCAACGCACCACACAGACTAGCAGGATCCTCTGCAGATCGTTGGATCTGGAAGCACAGAGACCCGCTCTGATACCAATTGTTGGGACTGGTGCGATAGATTCAGAGGGGGGTGAATGAATCTCCCCTTTAAAATATTGTCCGATTAAAGCGTGTAACAGAACGATGATAAGGAATTAACACAAATAGGTTCCTTGTATGACACAGGTGCTCTCTTCTAGCGAGAATGAAAGATCAGATAATCTGAACTTCTGATCTACTCTATATGCGCTAGTGTGCAAACCCAATTCCAATCAAATATGCGGTGTGCGAATAAACCACTCACTAGATGAAAGAACACATCGAGCCTAAGCATGCATCTAGCGAAACACAATAGACAATCAAATCACTGTACAGAAGATTTTTAGGTGGTTCGGTCCGCAGACCTACGTCCACCCCACACTCAAACCCGAGTGTGGCTTCCGCTGATACACAGCTTAAACTGCTGGGCCTCACAGCTTGCCTACAACCGCTGAGCAACACAGCTTGCTGTCCGAGGTATCCACCTTGCCCGCTGAGCAGCACAACTTGCTGACCAGAGGAATCCTCCTCTGCAACGCTGAGCAATACAGCTTAGCTCTGCTGACTAACAGCTTGAAATAGAGTTCAAATGAAAACAAATGATGATAAAACACAGCGACTGAAAGCTGTAAAAGATAGCAACATAAATGTGGCTCCCACAGGAGCAAGTTGGTCTGGATCTGATCCAAGAGCCAACAGATAACAGATCTTCAATGAAGTCTTCTCTCTTCTTCTTCACGAACTCTCTATCTCTCTTTTCACTCTCCTTTTTCTTCTTCTGCTACTCTCTCTCTTTTTCTCTCTCCTCTTCTTCTCTCTTTCTCTTCTCTCTGGATCGTGCAGGCTCTTTCTGCTTCTGCTCTTTCAAGTAAGTTCCCCTTTTTCGATCGCCGTTCTTTGGATGGAGAGGTCCCCCTTTTATAGCAGCAGCAGATAAATGGGCGTGTGTCTTCCACGAATTCCCGCCCTAGCGCCTTGACCACGTGGCAGCATTTCAGCCTGCTGCAATACACGTGTCACGATCCTGGCACTTCCTCCATTCTTGGATCACGTGCCCTTCTTAAGCTCCTCGAGCAGATATCCTGCAAAGGTTAGACTTAATATCAGTTAAAATCAATATGAGGATAGTAGAAAGATGTATCGAGTTAGTTCGAGATTTGAACTAAGCATGTATAGGCTTGATGGTGTGTAATGCAGTATGCATATAAGAAAGTATGTACAATGAAGATGAATGCACGGACATGCCATCGAGACATGTACAGACTTGATGCATATAATGCAGTATGCATATAAGAAAGTATGCACATTGAAGAGGAATGCTTAGGCATGCCACCGAGATGTGTACAGACTTTTGTGTGCATGCGACAAGACGATGTACAGACTTGCTGTGCTTAGAGTTTGAGCATGAATGCATAATGCACAGACCTAATGAAACTATGCACGAACTTAACTCCACGAATCAACAAGGGTTGTACAGACTTAATGAAATGATGCACAAACTTAAATGCTCGTATTGCATGGTACAAAAGATGCACGGACATGCCGTCGAAGAATGTACAGGCTTTGAAGTGAAAGATGCACATATGCATATAGTTAGTCGCGTGCAGCAACAAATGTTGTACAGACTTGGTGACTAAGTATGCACTAAGAAGACATGCAGTCTAGGCAAAACTCTGTACAGACTTAACCTTGATCTGCACCGAGTATGCCAATGTGATGCAATGAAATGCACTGACTCAAATGCGTGCAATGTTAACTAATGCACCGAGGCAGAAAATGCACTGACCTCCTATATGCTTAAGAGAAACATATTTGATGAAATGCCCTGCACACACATAAGATTTATACAGATGCATTGACTCTTATGTTCATAGAGTTATCTTCATGCATGCATGGAAGTGCACTAGCCTTTATGCAATGAGATGAATATGCACACAACCTATTCGATGGAATGACATGCAAATAAGATGCTCAATCAATCATTCATATGCAGACACATGGTGACTCATAGTGTTTGCTATCATCAAAACCACAGGGGCACAACAACATCAGTAGCCTAACTGCCTGTCAGTGTCATGTGAAATAATGTTTGATACTCATCTTATCCTATGCTTGATGTTCTTCCCTGCTGATATCCTATGCTCATTTGTGGCAGCCTGGCACATCTGTTCAGCCTTTATTATCTGTTGGACCAGAGGCAGTTCCAGTGGAACCTCGTGCTCATTCTGCAGTTAATCATGATCCAACATGGGGTTCTCGAGTGAAGGTGCATCCTAGTTCAGTTACAGGTCTCATGGAACAACCACACATGTCCCAAGATGGGATGGAGTTGACAGATCATCCTTCCAAGCGTGTAAAATTGGATGGCCTGGGCATTGTTCCTCAAATGGGCAGCAGTGATGCATCCAGGATTAAATCTGAACCTGCTCAAGCGTTTGACACTGGCTTAACATCTGTGAATCAAATGGTTGGTGTAGATGGGATACAACAATCAGATAAGCAAATTTCTCAGGTATTATACTCCCATTGGACATTTTGATACATCAGTGACTTTGTACTTAATATATATATATAGGGGGTTTCTTCCTCTATTGACTCAATACTAACATGGATTGTCCAGTAGTCCTTAGTGAATGCTTTTCTACCTTCCAATTGTCCATTCTTGTGCTCGCTTCCACTGTTGATATTATAAGTTTATTCCCTTTTATCTTGGAAGTCCATGGTTTATGCTTTAAAAACAAGCTATGGTTCCAAAGGCATGGACTTTCTGACCTTATCAAGTTCTTTTCTAAATATTTGATGGCGTTGATTTACATTTTACTATTTTCACTGCACTAGTGGGAAAATACAAGATAAATGACCCCTTTGTCTAGTTGAATGGATCGACTCCAAAAACAATTGTTATCTTCATTTTTATGATTAATTTTTGTTTAATGTTAAGTCTTCGAGGACATGACAATGAGAGTATTAATCTTAACTGGCATTTCTGGAAGCACGGGAGAACATTCTTTTGCTGATGTTATTACCTGTATTTGGCTGAAGGAGAGTGAAGAGGCGACTACTCTCCCAGCCCACGGGAAAGCCTCTTCTAGCAGGTGCATTGAATGTCCAACAATTATCCTGGGGCTAGGCGTTTGCAGAATAAGTCAGTCTATCCGAACCGAAGACACTTCTCAGATCAGTGACAGCCTCTCTAGTGGAGCTTCCCCCCTTGAAGAACTCTGAGTGCTTGGCCCGAGTTTGTGACTCTTGCTTGCTCTTCGTAGCATGAAGATTTCTCTCTCTAGCCTTTTCTAGAGAGAGAAGCTCTGGGTATGGAACGACCCTCCAGGGCACACCACATCCCAAGGGGAGGCAGCGGCCCTCGTTGGAGAAGCCCCATACAACAGCGGATCAGGGGCACGGGGGGGACCTCACAGGGAGGTTTCGGCCCAGTGTGCTATCGGTGTCGACAGAGAAGCCACATGCAGAGGTTCTGCATGGGACCGGAGGGGAGACTTCGACAGGAGGTGGGAGGTCGGGGGGGGGGTCTGCCTCTTATGCAGACGTGGTGATGGGCTCAATGCCAATGAAGTCTGCCCAGCAGGTGGGAAGGGAGCCTCTTGAGCTTGGAAGTCTCTTGCCGAAGAGCATGCTGGGCCGTATGAATGGATTGATTGTAGCCTTTGGATATCCCCGCTCCAGGGGGGGTGGAGGCAGTGAGAGACCTCCTGAACGAGAGATGGGGAGTGGGCAGCCCTTGGAAGATCAGACAGGTGCTCAAAGGGGGGTTTCTAGCTACTGCCAACTGCTCAGAAGGGTCGAAGCTGGCGGAGGAGGCGAAGGTCTTGGCGGGAGAATCAAAGTCGATTTGCTTTATAAAAAGAAGATATCAATGAACTTCTATGAAATGGTTTCACGGGATTCAGCCAATTGTCTCGATCGTGGGATATCATTGAGAAATAGGAATCTGTGTTATCAAAGGATTTTCTGCGATTATTTCTAGTATGAAATGAGTTAATCATCCACTTTGGTATCTTATTGAATCTGGCTTCCTTTCCTTTAGTGAGGCTGGTCGATTTTTCGAATCCAAAAATGGAATCTGGAGAGGGAGACGCATTCCACTCCAAGGAGGACCGCTCTCTGGGTCAGGTTTACAGGGTTCCCAATCTGCCCCTGCGACGAAGCCGGCGTAGGTTTCGTAGCTAGCGCATTCTGCAAGGTGGTGTCTGGCATCCCAGAGGAAAGGGTGATTACTATGGAAGCCTAATCTCCGTTCTCTCACCCCTAGCTATTCTCCTGGCCATTGCTTTCGCGGTCGGAGACAAGGATTTTGTCGTTAGAGTGACAACCCGGCTGTTGTTGCAGGGGTGGTAGTCGGAGGACCAGAGACGGCTAGGGCAACCATCCTTGGAGGATCAGGTGGAAGATGAACAGTGTGCGCCCAGTTTAAATTCAAACCGGGGAGCGCACTGAGTTGGGTTGACGCTCACCCGAGATGGGCCGGAAGCTGGGCTAAGTCAAGCAACATTGGGCCCGACAGTTAGAATGGCTGGCCCACTTGCAAGAGGGGTGTTAGGCTTGGAGGACTCGGGTGGGAGCCGACGCACTCGGAGCTTACCCATATCCAATACTGTGGCCCCATCTGGTGTGAGGGGTTCCGGCACTGTTTGCCCTCCTCGCCCGATAGAAGCTGCTACGCAGGGCACTGTTCACCCTCCTCATCTTACCCCGATGGCTGAAGTCTTCCCCGACAAGCTGCTCCTAGCGGGGCTAGCACGGTCCAACAATGTATCCCACAACCCGATCTGCCGCCCCTGGTAGCAGGAGGGGAGCCATTTGATGGAAGCAGAGCGTAGGCGATCGGAGGTTGTGGACACGTTCGACCTTCCGTCGGCGACAACCGCAACAGGTTATGGCGTCCCCAGCCCCTCCAGCAGCCCACGACGGTAGGAGGGGCTTCTGAACTACATGGAGGGTGCGACAGGCGGCCTCATGCAGGTGAGGCAGACCGTGGAGTACCGGTACCAATCTTCCGCCGATTGTCAGCAAGGACATCTAGCTGGCGTCCCCGAGGATGTAAGGCAGCAAAAGACCTCTGGTGATCCCACGTCGGTGGCGAGCGGCTCGACCTGGGTGGACAGAGGGTGTACTAGCGGATTGGTTCGCTTTCAGCCCACCAAGGACCACCTGCCGAACGATGCCAGTGTACCGGAGACACCGGCTGCGGATGGAGGAGTGGTGGAAGAGGAATCAGAAGGGGAGGGCCGAGAAGGGAGGGGCAGGCTGGGGAAGGAGCAGATTAAAGAGATGGCGGGAGAGGTGGAGAGACTGATAGAGGGTCATGTTAGGGAGCTTGTGGAGAGAATGTGGGCTTCTTTTGTGGGGATGGAGAAGGAGCTGAAGGGTGTTTTTACCAAAATATAGAAAAATGGCTTATTAATTTGGCAAGGGAGGGTGAGGGGGATCTCAAAAAAAGGTAGAGTGGGAGTTTGAAGGGGGAGTAAAGGGAAGGGGTGAGGAGTTGGAGGGGGGGGAGGACTCCTATAGTGTCTCTATGCGGATTATCTCATGGAATGTGAGGGAGGATATGTCGGGGTGAGAAGAGGAGGGCGGTGAGGGAGCTAGTGAGAAACTGTAAAATTGACAGTACTGTGTATTTAAGAGTCCGAATGTGAGGGAGATGGGGACTCTATCATGAGGGAGATTAGGGGGACAAGGTTGACAAGAGGGGTGGCTTCTCAAGCAGTGGGAAGGTCAGGAGGCATAATGGTTATGTGGAACCAATTTGAGGTAGAGGAGGTGGAGGAGGATAGGTAGGTCGGCATTGGGGCCATCTCTCTTCATTTTCATAATGCTAGAGATGGTTTTTTATGGGACCTCACTGGTGTCTATGGGCCATAGAGTAGAGAAGGAAAGAGGACTCTTTGGGAGGATTTGTTGCGACATCATCGGTCTTTGGTGTGTGGGAGGTGACTTCAAGGCAATGGTTGCAGAGTGGGAGAGATCAGGGAAAAATTCTAACACTGGGGAAATGGAGGATTTTAATGCTTTTATTGTTAAGGCAGCCTTGATTGACATCAAACCATCTAATGCATAGTTTACATGGTCTAATATGAGGGTTTGCCCGGCATGTTTCTAGACAAATTTTTGGTGTATATTGATTGGGAGGACCACTTCCCCCATGTTCACTCTTGTTGCTTGGCGAGGCCGATTTTAGATCACAAGCCTTTGTTGCTGAGGACTTCTAGCAGATCGAGGGGGAAGCCCATGTTCATGATGGAAAGGTATTGGTTTTGGGAAATGGATTTCTTGAACATCGCCAGTAAAGTTTATAATACTCCCAGACATGGCAGTCGGCAATTGCTAGATTCGTGAGTTAAATGAAGCATTTGGCACAAGAACTCAAGCAAAGGGGAGCATCCAAAGTACTACCGGGTAAAGTTGTTAAAGACAAATTTTTAAATCAGTTGGAGGGCCTAGATTATTTGGAGGTTGGACTCCTAGATGAACCAGGCAGATAGCTGAGGGACACTCTCAAGGCAGAGTTTGAGAAAATTCTTGCCAGGAAGGAGATTTACTTGAAGCAAAGATTTAGGGTGAGGTGACTCAAAGAAGGGGACATGATCATTATTTATTTTTAGAGAATAGTTTCAGGGAGGAGAAGAGTGAACTCAATCAGATACATCAAGGTTGGGGACCAACTATTTTCGAATGATGTGGACATCAAGAGGCAGGCGAGGGTGTTCTTCTCTCACCTCTTCACATAGGAGGATGTGATTAGGCCGTGTGTTGCTATTGATCTTCTCTCACGTATCTCAGCTGAAGAGAGTGTGGCTCTTGCTTGGCCTTTCTCAGAGGAAGAGGTGCATAAGGCTATCTTTGCTCTTGCAGGTGATAAAGCACCTAGACCAGATGGTTTTTCTTTGGTCATCTTGTAGACATGTTGGGATATTATTAAAGCAGACCTTCTCAGTATAGTGCAAGAGTTCCGGGATGGGAGGGCACATCTATGGGGCATCAATAAGGCCATTTTAGTCCTCATTTCGAAGAAGCAGGGTGTATAGGAATTTCAGGATTTTAGGCCGATCAATCTCTTAAATGGCACATATAAAATTCTCTCCAACCTTTTGGCCATGAGATAGTGTGATTGATGGGTTAGTGAGTGGATATCAAGGGGCATTCATTAGAGACCACCATATACAAGAGAATATCTCGGTTGTTCATGAATGTTTGCATGCCATGAAGACCCAGAGGAAGAAAGGTTTCTGATGGACTTTGAGAAAACATATGATAGAGTTAACTAAAGTTGTCTATTTGATGTCTCGGGGAAGATGGGTTTCCATGATAAGTGGGTAAGTTGGGTTCGGGTTGTGTCACATCAGTCAGGTTTGCAGTTTAATCAATGGACAACCCTCGTCATACTTCCATAATGGTAGAGGTCTTCGACAGGGAGACCGGATGCCCCCTCTACTTTTTGTTCTGGTTGCGCATATCCTTAGCAAGATGTGGATGAGAGCAGAGGCACACAGGTTGATCAAGGGTTTCTAGTTTACAGAGGTCTTCCCTCATATCACACACTTGCAGTATGATGATAATACTATCATTTCGCTAGCAGAGGGAGAGAGCCATCTCTATATCACTAGATTGATGCTAGAACTTTAGGAGACGGTCAATGGGCTAAGGGTTAATTTTAATAAGAGCCACATTACGGGGATCAACATGGAGGACAGAGAACTATGAAGAGCAGCTTATATCTTAGATTGCAATATGATCGATTTTTCTATCTCTTATTTGGGCCTTCTGGGAACAATACATTGTAAAGATTGGAACAGTGTAATCCAGAGGCATGAGAACAGGTTGGTAGGGTGAAAGGCGAAGCTTCTCTCTTATGGAGGAAGGGCGGTGCTTCGCAAATCGATACTGAATTGCCTCTCCATTTATTATCTTTCCATCTTCCAGATTCTGAGGACAGTTGCGAAGAAGTTGGACTCTATCCAAATAAGATTCTTTTGGCATGGCAGTGGAGATTGGAGTAGGGTATGACATGATGTAGGTTGGGGCAGAATTTGCAAAAGAAAAGAGGGTGACTTGGGCATCAGGAACATTAGGGACTTCAATATTGATGTGACATCACTCGAGACCTAGGGGGAAGGGGGCAGATCGGGGGAACGTCCTCGGACCTACGCAACAAGCACACGAGCAAGGCGCATGACTCCGTTCAGCAGGACAGACACTCGCGGCGTTTCCCTTTCCTGGGGTGACTCGGTGTAGGTAGGACGGGTCTGAACCCGTGGTTGTCCCCTCACTAATCTGGGTGTTAGCGGGACTTGGATAGCCCAACCCTCGATCTGGGAAGCCTGCGTTCAGCTGGGCAGAACTCGTGCCTCCGGGAACAGGGTGCGCTCACTCTCTCTCACAGCAGCGGTGCACTCGTCGAGGGTGGATCCTCGGGTGCGGGCACTCTCTCTCTGTCGGCGTGAGCTCGGAGGATACTAGCTGAACAGAAGCAACCAGAAGAGGGAGGACCAAGTGCTTTCCATGTCGGTTTGAAGAAACCGGCCCGGTCAGAGATGTGGGCGAGCGGGGAAGCATGCCAGCACGTCCCGCACGCTGCGTTGATGGAGCTTGCGTCGAGACCTGAATACCGTCACAAAACTCCTCACACAGGAGGGTTGAACTCGGGGTGGAGATGACTCGGGTTACAACCAAATCTACCTCCTCGTAGGGAGGGGTGTTCCGCTGGCCAGGCGTGTGCGAATTGGGGGGGGGGGGATGGGAGAGAGGTGTCCTCGAGGGAGACACGTATCTGGCCTGCGGGTCGGTGACGAAATGCTCCGCTGTCCCGCACTTTGATCCTGCAAGCAGGATAGTGCTGGAAGGCGCCGAGAGTGGGACTCTCCGGGGACTCCTCTTTGGGGGTGACCTGGCTGAGCGAGGTGCTGTTGGGGTTGGTGTTGCTCGTCCTGCGGTGCTGACTGCGAGTCGACCTGATGAGTGGGGAGGGTGCACAGGCTGTGGTCAGAGGAGCGAGGGTCTGCCAGCAGCAAGTGACGGCAACGGGTTGCACCGGACGAAGGACTGGCGGCGTCGCAGCAGCAGGCCCTTGACAACATCAGCTTACTCTCTTCAGGTGGTGCTGGTTGAGGAGCCGAAGGCGGCACAACTGGACCTCGTGGATCTTCCGAGATGAGGGCGAAGCAGCTCCTATAGTGGAGAGTGGGAGAGAGGGTAGGGGTGTGGGCGAATTCTCTACTTGGAGTGTGGAGAGGGAGGGGAGGAGAGGAGAGGGTTCTGTGAAAGGGGAGAGGAGAAAGGGGTGCAACCAGAACAAAGGAGGGAGAGAGATTGAATTCGGTGGGATGGAGGGAGTGGGCAGCCTAGGGTGATGTGGCAGGGAGAGGAAGAGTCCTCCCTAATGGATGGCCTTGGGAGAGCCAAGGGGTGTCTTGGGGAAGTGAAGGGATGCCTTGAGGATGTGGAGGGGTGCCTTGGGAATGAGTTTTGGGTTTAATGAGGGGTGGGATATTGATGGTGGCACATGAAGGGTTGCATGGGGGAGAGGGAGGGGAGTGAATGCTCCCTTCGGAAGGTGAAAGGGCAAGGTGAGGTGGCAGTCAAAGGGGTGATGTGGCTGATGAGGTGGAAGGCTAGGGTTGATGTGGAAGATGATGTGGAGGGGGTGGAGGGTGCAAGCTAGAGAGAGAGAGGGGGGGGGGTAAGAGAGAGGTAGGGTGGGAGTTTCTCACTTCTCATCAAGGCTTATCACCTTAGTGGTTTCTCACCAAAGAACACTCAAGAGAGAGATTTCTGAAAATTTGGCAAACTTTTCATTACTTCTTTGAGAGCCTTTGGGCCCCTATTTATAGGAGCCAAACATTTTCATGACCATAGTACCCTTGACAAACAACAAAATTCCCCTTGCTGTCTAAGGGCGCAATCAAAGGGTTTGATGACTCAAAACATGGGAAAATGACTTTAATAAAAGGGAAAATACAGGGAAATGAACTAAAAAAAATGGCGAATGCCTCCATGTAACCAACTACTCAGCTCCATAGTGTATCGGCGTCGTATCTGACCCCAGCCAGAGCGAGGTTTGGGTGATGTCCCCATTAAATATGGCTCTACTTTGCAAATGATGATGGAAGTTAGTCTCTGCTGAAGGTGGAATATGATTGCAAGTCATTCTACATAGATACTACCGCAGAGTGAGAGACTGGGGGTTGATACCAGCCTCTTTGCATAATATCTCTACCATCTGGAGAGGTATGGTACAGTGTGCAAATATCATGTTTGTCGGTGTTTGTATCTGCCTGGGAGATGGACAAAGGTGTTTGTGCTGGATTGATAGGTGGTGTGGTGATTTCACCCTTCAGGGGAGGTTCCCTCAACTCTTTGCCATCGCCTCTTCACATACAGCTGTAGTTTCCCAAGTTTTTGAGCATCAACTTTCGGGAGGTACTTGGACTCCATCCTTTAGGAGGAACTTGTGGGTGGAGAAGGTTGACCAACTCCATGAGTCCTTTCCTTCCTTCTAGACTTCACATTGGAAGTCAACTGTATTGACAGGTGGTGGTGGCAATGGGAAAGGGAACGAAAGTTTTCAGTAAAATCAACTTATGAGTTCACCTCTGATGGAGATGAATTGGCATCTCATTTTTGCAAGTCTAGGAGTCCACTTAAAGTGAAACTGCTAATTTGGAGGATCTCTCATGGTAGGGTACCCACATGTGACATGCTGGCCACTTTCATGACAGACATTCCTAGGAAGTGTGATCTTTGCGGGGAGGAGGATGAGTCTCTAGATCACCTTTTCGCATGGTGCTCCTTGTCACAGGAGATATAGATTGAGGTGACGAGCAAATTCCCGGATGCGGGGACAATTCAAGATAGGGTGCATCTCCTGATTCTCCTCATACAACTATGGTACAGGCGTTGGCAGCTGAAAGGTGATCGCCACATTTGGTGACTCATCCTTCACGCTGCCCTTTGGGCTGTATGGGGAGAAAGAAACAACAAGGTCTTCATGAAGGAAGCTAGAGCTGTGGGTGGCATGGTGTCTTTTGTGTTGCAAAGAGTGAGAATGGGTTGTGACTCTATGCAATGTGAACTCACAAAACTGTTCCTTTTTGGCTTTGTTGTGGGGATGAGGATTGCCACTGTCTTGGCGTGGTCATTTTGTATAGTGATTTTATATCCCTTCTTTTACTTTTAATACAATTTGTGGTACCAACCACTTTAAAAAAAAACTGGCATTGTCAACCTCTATGGTTGGCATGTGATTATCAT
Source organism: Amorphophallus konjac (assembly GCA_022559845.1). Taxonomy (NCBI): domain Eukaryota; kingdom Viridiplantae; phylum Streptophyta; class Magnoliopsida; order Alismatales; family Araceae; genus Amorphophallus; species Amorphophallus konjac. Next base: position 329,292,532 of record CM040124.1, on the reverse strand, counting down.
GCAGATTCAACTGTATGGTACCACGGTCCACCATATTGGCTAGATTGAACTTTGCAGTCAAAGTTTTTGCAGTCACGAACATTCAAGTGCACTTTCCATGAATTTTTTTCATGCTTGAAAATTGTGACTTCAGTAGGGCCTTACACTAATATTTCTTCTATATTTTTTCAAGCCCCTTACCTGTATTTACTGGTAGACCTAGAAATACTTCCATCCACATTATTGCACTTATTCCATGTTGAATGCGGTCATCAAACTAAATTGTACTAATGCAATTTGTCTCATCTATGCGGATTATTTATTCATTTTGCATTAATTTCACAACATAGGATGCCTTCAATTTACTAATCTCACAAGCAGTGGATATTGCGTACTGAAACAAGTAAACACCCTGTCAGATATTGGAAGGTCACTTTTGAAATTTCCTCAGTGTTACACCTTAATCCATTGCTTGCAGCTTTCACCTGAAATGCAAAAGGTCCTTCTTGAGCAAGTGAAGTCCCTGACACCTGAGCAGCTGAGTTCACTACCTCTGGAGCAGCGGCAACAAGTGATCGATCTCCAGCAGAGACTGCGATTACTGGATGGATTAGATGCTGTTTTGTAGCTTTTAAATTACCATCAGCCCCTCCCAAATTCTTTGCCGGTCAGGATTCCGCAAGATTCTGCCTGACCCTGTATCTTATCTGTATAAGGGCGATGCAAGAAACGGTGATAATCGCCATTTCCATTATAATCCCCAACCACTTAATACGAGGTCACTTTTTCTGATTGTAACAGAGTAGGAACTTTTACCAAGTTTGGAAGAAAAGTGGTTTCATTTCAACGTTATGGCAGCTCTCTTCTTCTTCTTTCCTTAAGATGGTGTGGATATATATATATATATATATATATATATATATATATATGTAGATATGCATATGTATATATATATATATACATATGCATATCTACATATATATTGTATGTATAATGTTCGATTTTTTTCTTCTTCTGTGTGAATCCATATGTTGATATTCTTTGATCCACGTTCCGAGGTGTTTCAGAGCAAGTATTGTTTGCCCAGGACTGCCCCAGCGGATCCTGCTCCATGACGACTGCCCTGAAACGAATGTGGCATTCAAGTTTGAATGGGTCTTCTACGCCTAGGGATGTCGACGGGTCCGTGTTCGCTAATAAGGGAAGGGGTACATCCGTTTGCTGTTGTAGAAGAATTCGCAGAGCACCTATATTCGATTGTGCTTTTAACTATCTAGATAAAAGCAGTTAGCGATAGGTTATCTGATAGTAAATGGTCAAATGAGTACATAGAGATCTGAAATTTGAAGTATAAATTATTTTCATGAAAGTAAACATGAATTTAGAAGAAAATAACAATATGTAAGATAAATACAAATATATATATATATATATACTTCTCATGTCATTATGAAGAAATCTAGAATGAAAATAAAAGTATGAAGGGATACGTAACAACAATACATAAAATCTTCAAAGACAAGATGAAATATATAAAGTGATAAAATGACAAACCGTCTTTGATCCCTACCATCTAATCATCCATTGCACGTGCACAGGGTTGAAAGTCAAGATAATCAAGTGATATCAACCCTTGATTTTTAATCCAAAGGTTAATAATAATAATAATAAATATATATTTAAAATATATTATTAACTGTAGTTAATGGGCGTGTGTTCGGGAATAGGCCTATCTGTTTCTACACCCGCGCTATGAAACTGAGTCTATCTGTATCCGTTAGCTTATCGCGAAGAAAAATATTATCCATTTGTTGTTCTCTAATAAAAGCTAATGAAATTATTAGACAGATGAGTTATCGGTTACCGTTGACATCCCTCTTCTACGTTCTATCCTATTATAAAAAAAGATAATTTGTATTTTATAACTAAAAGTTTAAGTTAGAAAATTTGACACTAGTGGCGTATATTACACCGGCGTTAACGTATGTTGGTGCATATTTCCTCCCGGTGTCTGCTACACCGGGAAAGATAAAAATGTTGAGAAGGCAGCCCCATTCCTTGTCAGTTGTAACCAAGTTGTGAAAAATAGGTAATTTCCTACATGCCCTTTCCGAGGTTCTCTAAACCCTATCTCTATGTGGCATAAAGTGATATTATTGACTGACCTTACTTCTGTTTTCATGCAAGATCGATCTTCTCATGGCTAACTATAGAGTTGCTCGGATCGATGTAAAAATCTTGCAGTCTCTGTATTCTTTTGCTTATGTTGATGCAAGACGATGAAAGTCTTGGTTATTATTTGTTTGGATTAATTAAATTAATGAAATCTAAAACCACTTACAAAATAATTTCTTGGTTCATATCAAAAACGGATGTGGTCCGTAATTCCTGTTTTCACCATCGAATCTATTTTGGTTGCCATTTTAGAGTCAATATGTCTAAAACTAGTGAAAATAAGATTTTTTTTAACGGATTTTTATAATCATCTCTGGGAAAGTAATATTAAAGAAGCCACCGTGGTGTAGGGTTTGAGGCCGATTTGTGCAGTGTCTTAACTTGAGAGAGTTCATGTGTGTGTGTGTGTGTGTGTGTGTGTAACATTTTACATATTTTGTGCCGTGACTATGTCTTTATCTAAGTAGCATTGCTTGATTTGCTTCCTGTTCATTCAGTATGGAGTTGAACATGTCCGTGTGACAGCCAATTGAGATTTGATATAGAAATATTATTTCAATTTGGCATCCATTGCCGATTGGCTATGATACTTAGCAATTAGCATGACCCCTCTTCGAATCAAAACTGTGATGATATCCAGCTTGTGAGTGTAAGACCTACTTCATTGGTTGCACGGATGCGATTACTGAATAAGCCTCAAAGATTTTCTAAAATTGGCAAGTCATTAGATGAAGTAGACAAGCTTGAGGTGCGGGTGCTATAGTCTTCCCCGGGGACAACTCCCTGTGACATCTTGGAACCACCATATGGTTTCGACACTTGCAATGAAGGCATCAAATTTCAGGCACTATGTCTCAAACATTCCTTCTGAATTTTCGTCTGCCGATAAACCTATATCCTAGCTAGGTCCTTTGATAGTTTTTGCATATCTTGTCCTTGCAAAAAATATTATGAAATTAACCTTGGGAACATATCCACATAAGTCTTCCAGCATTCTCTTATGATTAGATGATGAAGTACATCTGCATCGAATTCTGCCTTGAAGAATAAAAAGGAAACTCATAATGCACAAGTCAGTGTTACAGAAACAGAAATATCCTCTCAGATACATAACTAAACAATTTGCCCTTGTATCCTATCAAAAAGTTATTATAGTTTAAGATATCCGTCCCCAGCAATCAAATGAACTTGCTAATACTGTAGAATATAACAAAAGAGAGGTTTTCTTCAGTCTTCCTTGTGATATCCGTCCCCAGCAATCAAATGAACTTGCTAATACTGTAGAATATAACAAACGAGAGGTTTTCTTCAGTCTTCCTTGTCTCCAGATTGATACTCTTCCTTTCTGACATCTTCAGAAAGGGGACTACCGTCACCTATGTTTCTGCGGTGAGGAACATCATCATCTTGCCTGGTGAGGTGTAGGATAAGCATGATGATAGCAACCACAAACACAATAAGGTAAACAGTTCGCATGCTGATCAGCGAATTAATAAAACCAATCAGTGAAGGGCCGCTTAGTGTTTTCTGAACAGTTCTTCCTTCTCTATATGCCTCAAGGAATCGGCTTATTTGAGAACCCAGATCCTGCTCATCATCAAGGCTTTCTACTTCCTTGACCTGGACAAATCAGCCAATCAAAACCAATAAATGATGCATGGGAAGATGATCCAGAGGGTATTTCATTTCAATTTCACTGAGTAATAAGTATATAAAGGCAGAGAAAAATATAAATGGCAGGTGGCAATTATGCAAAATTCACAAAGCATTACATGACCTGCGCATTTATTGAGAGTTCATGAAAACTGTTCAATAGCCCGTAAATTTTACCTACCAGTTCTTATTTTCTCTTGGAGGATCCTCGGCCAACCACAAAGCAAGAGTTTAAGAGAAAGAAGGCAAAACAGCATCTAGGGTTTCTAAAGATCAATATTTCCATCTTTTGAAGAAACCATGACTGCAGCTGAATTTTTGTCTATTAAAGTGAGAAGCATAAACAGAGTGACCAGTAAAGGGACGGAAATAATAAAAATATTTCAGCATATATACTACAAAAGCAAGGTCACAGATTATTCACATTAACAGCATTTATAACATTTTATATTAGCAACGTTGTTGAAGTTGCTCAGTCATCATGTAACATAAATGATTCTATGCTACCTACTAATAAATGAACAATAAATACCATTGTTTTAAACAAAAAGGCTGCCTAGAAGTCGGCTTCCTTGATGGTTTCGCCTGAGTCTTTTCTCAATGGTTTGTCTTTACATCACTTTCTTTATGTAATTTCCTAAATGTCTTCGGAAATACATTGCATGAAGTGTTTTATCTCTACATGTGGATTTGGATTAGAAAACTTAATAGCAACATTAAGATTTTTCCATGGATATTAACGTTGCTTCATTGTTTCATGTTTATCATTGGTTAGCTTTGTGATAAATGAAGAGATGCTGCATTAACTTTAAACCATTGAAGAGAGGAAATCATCATCATTTTGTAGTTTGTACACTGACTAAATTCCTCGCTAGTCGCTACTAAAAACTTCATAATTGTGCCTTTTTTTCTCAATTTGAAGTCATCATTTTAATTTTTTTACAGACATATAAGCCAAATCATCATGCCTTTTTATGTACACCGACTATAGTTTATAATCTTGGTATGTAGTTCTAAGATTCTGTGGTCACTTTGTAAATATAAATTATTCAAATACAACAATATTTAATAAATGACTTCATGCCATAGCAAATTTAGTGCTTAAAACATGATACTTGGTTATCCAATATCTTATAGTTTCATATTTTATTTATGAGTAAAAATGTCTTAATTGTTTTTTCTTTATAATTAATCTGCACCCAAAATTTAAAATCTCAACAACATAAAAAATATATTTTCTAAGATCAAATAGTATATTAATATTGCCTAGAATGATAAAAAAACTGATGAAAGGAACTGCCTCATAAGTGAGATGCTTCCTTACAGATTAGGCAGTCCCCCTATGCAGTAGGCGGGGCTGCCTCCTTGGCTTGCCTTGGCACTTTTAGAAATGTTGATAATGATGCAAAGACAACATGTTTAGTTGGAGAAAAATAAAACATGGCTTGAAGTGCCTCAACTTACCAGATAATATTCTTCATTTCCATCCCAGACGAACATCTTTGGAAGCTTTGCTTTCTTGTTGACACCAAAAGTTTCAGTGAACTCTTGCCACTGCTCGACTCCAACATAGGCAAACACTAGGTCACGATTTGCAGATGCAGCAGACTTCAAGATTTTCACCAATTTCAATGAATTCTCATCCACCTCATCTTCCATAATTGTTACAACAATTTTTCTTTTGTCATCACCCATTTGCTTCAATGTCTCATAGGTTATAGGAACCGCTAAAGGCAGATTATTTTGCTTGATAAAATCCTCCAAAAATTCTCCTGCAAATTCAAAGAGTAATAGGTGTTCCATCAGTGGCATGTAAATTGTCATTTTATTGTTGGCTTTGGTGTACATAGATAACAGATGAGTTCTCTAGGAATACAATTCTACTTACTGAGTAAACAGGAAACTATCTATAAAAGAGCACCCAGAAAAGTGTGTATCCTTTTCTTTTTTCTCAAGAACAGGGGATACCCCGCCCCACCCACCCAGTGACCGGCTCTCGTCCTGTCCTGAAGGAGGCTGCACTGGAGAGTTCAAAACCCCTAGAGTGATGTGCTAAACTGGGTCCATGTGAAGTCTAGGCGCATTAGCCTATGAACTCTCTATTCATGACTGAGCTAGGACAATGTTCAAAGTCCAAACACAGTAGTCCACGAAACCCCATGCATCAAAGAAGGCTAGGCAATGTCAGAAAAGCTGTTCAATATTTTCTTTGAGAAACAAGAAAAATCTCCTCACCCCTTGGCCAATGGCTACTTACGAAGTAGGCAAGATCAATGGGCCTGGCTTGGACCGGTAAGCTTCTGAAACTCCCAAATGCATCCAATCCAGGACATGGAGGGAGTCGAGTCTAAGGACATTTGTGGAGCAAATGCAGTCCTAACAACCTGCCGCGGTGTGTGCAACAACTCCACTGGTAGAGTCAAGTTGAAGTCCTTGAAGATCAAATCAAAATCTTGACTAGGCCATCAAGCTGGTCCAGTGAACCCGTGTATTGTGCAAATCAAAACCATGCAAGTACACTATTTTCATAAGTTCAAATAGATGGCTTGCAGTTAAAATACACTTAAATTATGAAAAAACATATATTAAACGTCTGTGTGCATGCATACATATATTTATGCTTGTTGACAATACTCACCATAGGAATCATAGTTGTACGAGGAAGAAAACTAGGTAAGCAACATGGGGAAAGCATTTTTCATGTTATGTATGCATAAAACTTTCAATTCCCAACTGTCACAATAGGTTATGGCATGAATCCTCTGCATAAAATTGGCATACAAGCTTCACGGAATCTTATATTTTTACATGTTGGTGGTTTGGTCAAAGGAGAAGGTGCATATGATGCTTTTCATAGACGCATTCAAATCTGCAACCTTACTTTGGTTCAGGCAGAAAAACTCCCCGCATATATGGAGATTCCAAAAGTTTTCATGAAAACAAATCTTGGTTCTTCCAGGGAAAAAAAGTTGTATTCTTTTTCAACTCGCAATAAGGTCATTGATTCGATGGAAGGTTTCTTCAGCTGTAAACACAAAATTCTGATGCCAGGTTGCACATCAGCAGAATATAAAAATACTTAAGAACATTGATCATCTCTTCATCAATTGCCCCGTAAGCTCAGTCGTTTGGAGAATCTTTGGACAGCTTTTATTCTTGCACCCTTCCTTCAATTCAGTGCAGGCCATGGAGAGTTACATCAGAAAGATGCAGTCAGCTCCAGGAAGACTGGGCCATCCTAACCTTATAATTCTCCCTCATGCAATCTGCTGAACTATCTGGAGGGAAAACAATGACAACCTTGTCCGGGGAAGCACAGTTTATGCAGGAGCTTCATATTTTTTTATAATTGAGGTAGATATATTCTTGGGGTCTCTTTACCAGATTGGAATAATTGGAATAAGGAGCTGAAAGCGCTCAATCTCATGTCAAACTTGAGGGTGAGGAATCTCTCCTTTCCTCTCTGGACTGTATTACCTCTGTTTATGCTACAAAATTGGTGGTACAATCCACTACCTTAAAAAAAAAAATTTACTTATGAACAACAACATGCAGGCACATGTTCTCTTTTTAGAGTCAAACTTCAGCCACTGACTGCACCCTTGTTCTTCATAGAGCAAAATGTTTTCACTGCATTATATTTATGACAGACACAGGCACAAGAAAACTTATCCTGTCTACTATTTTTCATCTTCGTTTTTATCTATGGCACAACTATCATTACTTGTTTGCTGCATCACATATTTACAGTACACCCTTTGGAACATAGTGCAACATTGATGCGTCCAGCACACTAGATATTAAAGCAAACTCATTGCCTAGCAGATAATGAAGAAAATGTTTAATGCATGAAAAATAGATTTGTACACTACTATCAAATGAAAGATTGTCATTTGGAATCCTGACCTTCAAAAGGGCCATAAAAGACACTTTGTTGATTGTATCTGGGATGAATAGAGACCAGAGCAGGGACTTTGTCAAAGTCATATCTCACCATAACATCCTCCGAGAAACCCTTTGCTACAGAAAACCATGCCTTCTTCTTGTGTTTCTTTGCAAATTCAGCTATCACAGATTCATCCAAACCAAAGCCAATGAATATAGGAAAGTGAGTTCCAGCTGACTCAACAAAATTGTGAATAGCAGAATCTGACTCAATACTAGCAACATCAGGTGCAACAAACTTCCTCAAATATCGAACAAGCAGATCAGCTTTCCTGGGACCAGAGTAGTCTGTTGGGATGCCATGCATAAAAACCTTCAATGTAGGATACCCACTATATCACAGATGTTTAAAAAAGATTTCTTCAGTTAATCTGCCAAATACACTAGAACAAAATTTTCTGCTTGAGTGTTCACGTACTCAATTTCATATTTGGAGGCAAGCTTGGTATATTTATCAGCATTTATCTTGGCAATCATTATAGGATGATCAAGTCCAGTAAGTACAGGAGCAGCTGCATCCAACTGCAAAATGAAAGTAAAGGTATCATTCCCTTGCTTCCACAAAGTTTCATCATTCTTGAGTCAGATATTAGAAACAATGCAAGAAAAACTGATGGAGACTCTTAGGGGCCCTTTGAAAACAGAGCGGGGCAGTGCATTCACGCCCCTGGGCGCGAATACGCTGCCCCACCCCGGTTAGCGCAAATCCTTTGTGAGGAGGGCATTGATGGGCCCCACTTTCTCTCTCATCTGTTTACGATTCTCACCTATCCTATTCCAACATCAAACAGGCCCTTAAGGAACTGAACGTAACCATCCAAAATACGCAAGTAACAAAAAGATCAGAACATGATATCCCCACAGTAACAATACATATTGTGTCCAATTAGGATCACGATCACATAATTCTAAAACCATAAGGAACTTTAACTGGTTTGCCCAAAAAAAACAATGAAGAACTTTCATCATGATCATGATAAGTCTTATCCGACCAACATGAGGTTACCAGATGCAGTGATGAATCAAATGACTTGACACAGTTCTTTGACCTGCTGCCCTGCTCAAAATGATGCAAAGTATAACCTAAGTCAAGATAGGTTTTGAGAGAAGATGCCCGCCAAAAGTCCTATGTTAAATAAAACTACCTTCTTCACTGCAGTTTAAGCTCATGCAACCAGAAAGCAACCTTAAAATGTTCTACTGAACTTTGAAAAATGTGATTTAGTTTGAATAGGATCATTCTACTGCAGAACCTATAACCCTCAGCATCAGTGCAGTTGCCGCATTACATTCACTTTTTGCGCCTCCAAACAAGCTCATTTACTAGGAAATGGTTTGACTACAGTACTTTCAACTCCAACTATTCAAGCAGCTTTAACAACAATGCCTGCTTTAGAACCATGTGCTCTCTCTCTCTCTCTCTGTCACACACACACACACCCCTCCCCCCTTAAATTTTGGCAGAAAGAAATTTACCATTGTGATCATAATTTACGCTATTTTGTGGCATTATAAACAGGGAGTTTGTGGCAGCAAGATGAAAAGTTTGCCCAGTTTTCTAGAGATTTGAACCCAAATCCAGACTAAATAGAATAATGGGAGAAAGAACAGGGATCTCTCTTGGTGTAGGTTTCTGCTAAACTTTGCTCATGTAATTGTAATCTTAATTTGGATGGTTGCCTCCTACAGATATACTATTACCAACAGAAATTTACTGTATTCTCGTGCACACTACATCCCAATGGAGATCCATTCAGATATGAGTCAAAAGGGGAAGAAAATGAAATTCTTTTGGCATTGCAAAAAATAAGGTTAAAACTTTAGGGAAAGACCAATGAAACATTTGAACATTTCATTATATTGATGGGTCTGCTTTTTCCTGCCACAGAAAAATCCCTTTTAGAAAAACAGAAGGACAACCTCAGATGAAGCGAGGTATGCTTTATGGTTTCTGCGTTGCCACTTGTTAACCGTGGCTAAAGTTCTTCCATCTCTAGCATGTCTGCGCATCTCTAGCTGATCTACATGTCATAATTGACTCCCTTCACCCTTCTTTCCCCAGAGGTGATCAAGAGGCCACAATCTTAGATAAAAAGGAGAAACTTGAGTTGCTTTTATCCATAGCCAGCTATTTAGCTGTGCCATGCTCAAGCACAAATACCTCCACATGCTCCTGTTGGATCCCCGAGTTGATTTTGGTGTTTAAGTTTTAATGATGACAAATCGTGTGTGCATGTCTTGTGGAAAATGTCCATTGATACTTAAGGAACTCATATTTTGATTACCTTGCTTTGCAGGATTGAAACCAATGATGGACATCGTTTGGGAGTCAAGTGAATGCATGGATAAGCATCTTGCCGTCCACAGTTCAAAACAGGTAGTAAATGTCATACTCATTCATCAGGAAGAATTGGTAAGGGCTTAATTTCCTTGAAATCCTCAATTGGTTGAAGTTTCTTCAATGGAGTCGACTCCATCCCTCAATGGAGTCGACTCAGCCTTCTTTCCTTTGGGCTGTTCAAGGTTAATATACATTTAAGTCAACTTTGGTAAAATTTGGAATCATAATGCTCATTCATCTGGATTAATGCATGGCTAGTTGGTCCCAACCTTTAGTTGAGAAAAATGGGTCTCTTCAAGTGTCTTTCATGCATATTTTTCATGGGTCTTTTGAGGTAGTAACTTGCTTAGATATGTCCCTCAAATCTTGATGAAATTGGGTTTTCAAATGGTTTTCTGTATGGTTTTTCAAGGTTCATATATGATTAAGCCATTTACATCAACCTTGGTAAAATCTGGTTTCATGATGATCATTCATGTAGTTTAACTGCATGGTAAGTTGATCTAAATCTTTAGTTGAGAGAATTTGGGTCTTCAAAGTGTTTTTATGTGTGGTTCTTCAATGGAGGAAACCCATCCTTGCATATGCATTGACCCAACTATGATATGCACTTCTTTCCTTTGGGCTGTTGAAGATTCATGTGTATTGAAGTGAATACATCAATCTTGATGAAATTGGTTTGAATCATTCTCATATTTGATGAAATTGGTATGAATTATTCTCACATTTAGCATGGATGCATGGTTAGCAGATTTTATTTTTTTGGATGAGAAAAATGAAGTTTTGAATGGGGTTGACGGGGTTTTCATCTTGCATTGGACTGCCTTGGGCAGATTGCCCAGGTGCCAAGCAAGAGTCGACTCTTGCCCGGGAGATGTCTGTTTTCTGCAACAGACAGAACTTAGTATAAAAAGTGTCGACTCTAAGAGTCGACACTTCTTCAGCACCTCCGGAATGGGTTTTGCGAATGTGTTTCGAAACCCATTAAACCTAATCCTATTGGACCCCCATTTGACCCCTTTGCCCTTAGGGTAATCCTACACATCTAGGAGCGGTTTTGCAAGGGTTTTCCCATGGGCTTTATGGTCTTTATTGCATCCTATTGTGGCCCTTTAAATGTCCTGCAATTTCAGATCTGCTAAGAATGTAAGAGAGAGCTTTGGCCGCAGGTGGGAAAGGAAGAGAGGGTTTTGAGTGCTGATCTTTTTTCTTCCTCTTTCAGGGGCATTCTAGATTGAAGGGATCAAGAGTTACATTTGTTTTCAAGCATTTGTGAATCAACAAAGTAGAATCTCCAGGAAGGAGTTCGTGCGGCTTCGCATCTGTTGAGGACCGACCCCCCCACCGTGGAAGCTTCAAGGAAGATTTGTTTGCTGGCCTTCGTCTATCAGGAGATAACCTGAAAACCCTTTCGATATTTATTCTTAGTGTTGTTCCTTGATTAATCTTTATTTTGAGCTGTATTGAACATCTTTTTTATTTTCTGAACCAGAAGTTACTTTGTATGTGGACCGTCTGCGTACGGTCGTTTGTCGGTTGCTGCACTTGTGCAGCGTGTGTGGTTTGATTGCTTGAGAGCGATCATGTGTGTGTGTGGTGCTGCACCTGTGCAGCGTTGATCCGAGTCTGCGGGCTGTGCAGTAGGATCGTGTTGGAGACCACGTCTCCGTGTGTGGTTGGAGTGTAACTCCGTGTGCTTCAGTTTGAAGCAAGTGAAGTCTCACCAGTTTGATGAGGGGTGAACGTAGAGAGCCCGTCGTGGTCCCGAACCACTTTAAAATCCTCGTGTCTTGTGGTTGCATGCTTGCGTCTTATTTTATTCCAACACGATCGAGTGAGCCCGGGGAGATTGAGTGAACTAAAGTTATTTCTGTTCAACTTGTTTTCATCAATCTCGTTAATTCTGCTAGTTAGCTTTAAAAAGTGTCAACTCGTTTAGGGGACAATTCAACCCTCCCTTCTTGTCCGTCCGCTTATCTGGGCCAACAGCTCTATTACGTATCCCTAATAGGTGCGACCATAACAAATCAGAGCAAATAATAAACAAAAGACGTGGCGACTTACAAAACCGACCCAACATAATCCAAGATTACAAAATTACGGCCAGAGCTCTCCTGTTGCAAAATTTCTCAAGAAAAAGAACACCTATGCTGTAGACGCAGTACCCTACGTCCATGAAGAACATAAGATCCGGTAAGAAGACCTGCTATTCACTTCGCAGTCGGTACAAAGGGAAAGAATCTAAAAACATGTAGAGTGAAACCACTCACACATACGAGGAAAACATCCGAACCATACGACAGCCACAAAACTGAAAGAATTCTGGACTCATGCAGAGAGCACGCAGTAAAACACCTAACACTCATTAAATTTTGAGAGAGGGGGGGGGGGTTGGGGTTGCTTACTGACCTCGGGGGCGAGGCGCTTGCAGTGGCCGCACCAGGGGGCGTAGAAGTCGACGAGGATGTAGTCGAAGGCGGAGATCGCCGAGTCGAAGTTGGAATCATCCAGCTCCAGGACGGTCCCGTCGACCGGGAACTGGTGCGCCGAGAGGAGAGCCGCGGCGGCGAACCAGATCGAGACGATCAGGTGGAGGGAACAATTTGGGGGACGCCGCCGCGCCATCTCCTTCCACCTTCACCTTCGGCGCCGGCGTTCTCTCTCTCTCTCTCTCTCTCTCTCCCTCCCTCCCTCCTTCCCCGTGTGTGCAGAACGAGAAAACAGCTTCCTCCACGGAGAGAGCAGAAGCAAATGTTTGGGCTTCCCCTGGGATTCGCCAATGTTGACGCCTCGATGGATGTGCATTTGGTTCGTCGAAGGTGAGCATAATTCGGGTTAAACCCATAAATCAAATTAGCTTAGATTTAGTTAAGATTTAAATTTCAAAAAATTCTGTTTGATTTAAAATCGAATAATATTTTAAAAAACAGCTTGATTCAGTTTTCATTTTTTTAGATACTAAATCAAACTCGATAAACTAGTTTCTCTGGCCACGGTAATTTGTCAATTCCATCAAACCCTAAAGCCCACCCCAACACATCCTATATGCTAAGACACACATCCAGCCCCGTAGCGGCACAACTCTCACCCTCTGCCCCTCACCCTTGCACCCCTCATCGCCACACACCCAGCCCCGTAGTGGCGTGGCCCTCACCCCTCACCCTCGTAGCCCTCGTCGACCCCTTGCTAGTTGCCTTCGCAGGCTCTCCCTTCTCCTCCTTGTAGGACACCGTCCACCTCCAATCAAAGGAGACAAGGATCACCGCCGTCGCCATATGTCAGCCCACAACTGTAACCTCTTCTTTCTCCTCCTCACCCACTGTTGTCCACATCCAGTCCAAGGAGGCAAGGATCACCACCGTCGGCCGCCGTACGTCTACCTCCAGTCCAAGGACGCTAGCCCTCTCTAGCAGGTCGTAGCCACAACCCAGCCCAGCCGTAGCCCTGCCTCAATGCCTCTCCCCCCTCCTCCTCGCCAGTCGCCATCCACCTCAAAGTAAGGATCACTGTCGTTAGACACATACTCTCTCTACTTGGTACCGGCTCCTCCCTCTTATCTCTTCCTCTAATGCGTTGGTCTATGCTTGCCTACATTCGTTTCTTGCATTGCTCCACACGGGGGATATGTGTGTTTCACCATTGTGGACTCGTCTGCTTGGGGTTGCTCTGTGTGAGTTAATCTATTTGGGGAGCTCCAACATTGTCCAAATATTGGAATTTAAACTTGTTGGTCTGTCCAAATATTGTTAGGTATTGTTAGTTAGGTGTTATTGTTGCTAAAATTTGTTGTGTTTTTATTTAGAATTTGTTAGAGTCTGTTGGAGGCTCGTCGGATTACTGTGGCGCAACTCTGAACATTCTTGCATTTTAAGGGGGGAATTATATGATGATCTGATCTCCTTCTTTGATGCTCTGTATTGATTTTGTTATTTTTATATATTGACACCACTGTAATTTTCCAATCCGATAAATAAAAGATTTTGTTGACAATTATGAACCCTTCTTGTAGGTTCTTGTTGTTCTGTATCTTGACGTCATCCTGTTAATAACGACGTCAACAAATAGATCTACAAATGTAAGTTTTTTTAATTCTATACCCACTACATAAATAGATTTTACTATCATTTATGTTATATTAATATTTAATTATTTATATATTTGAATAGATGTCGCAAATTGATGATACTATCCCTTCACTTATAGTTGAAAGTACAAGTTCCAATCCTAACACTAGTCAATCGAATAAAGTGACTACTTCAAACTCTCCATTAAAGTAGAAACAAATGAAAGAAAGGTTTAAGGTACGAGATTTCAATAAGCTTGAGAGTAGTGAAATTGAATATTCACAGTACCAATATAATTATCGTGGATTAATTTATAAATATGATATTTCTAAATGAGACACTTATACACTTACACAATATTTGAGCTTGAGATGTAAAAAGTATCAATTGAGTAAAGTCATTTGCCATGACGAGGGATAAGCACAGTTGATTTTACAATCTTCTAGTATTAGTGAAAGAGGAGAGAATGAGAAGACATGTCATGTAATATATTAGAAATTTGATCAATACATTGTCAGAAAGGCTCTAACACATATGTTCATTATCAATGAACTTCCATTTAGACATGTTGAGTTTAGAGGCTTTCAATATTTTTATGACATTGTTCGATCAAAGTTTCATGTTTCTTATAGACATACTCTTGCAAGAGATTGCTATTCATTATTTGTGGAGAAGATGTTGAAATTAAAATATTTTTGAATAAGTAATTGTAGAAGAGTTTGTCTTACTATAGGCACATAGACTATTTGCAACAAATAAATTATATAAGTTTAACATCTCATTTTACTGATAATGATTATAAGTTGAAAAAGAAGATATTACATTTCTCTCCCATCTGATGTCATAAAGGTGAAGACATTGAAAAAGTAATTGAGAAATGTTTAACCAGTTGGGATATTGAGAAAATCATAGCTATTATATTTGAAAATACCTTTTCCAATGATATTGCACATATTGTGAATTTGATCATTAATGATAGTTTAAAATTGGCAAATGACTATATTACTCATGTGCATAATGTTGTGCGGTATGTGAGACAATCTCCATCTCGATTGAAAAAGTTTAAAACTTGTACTGAATAGGAAAAATTCAAAATAAGAGTTCATTGTGTCTTGATGTTTCCACTAGGTGGAACTCCACTTACCTCATGTTAGATACAACCGAAAAGTTTCAAAGAGCTTTTGAAAGATACAGAGAACATGATAACAAGATGGTTTAGGAGAACCTATAGATAAAGATTGGGACAAAATTAGAGATTTTTAAAGTTGTTGGAGAGCTTTTATGACCTTACTTTGATGGTTTCAAGGTCATCTTATGTTACTTTAAACACTCACTTTTATGAAATTAGTAATGTTGATTGCCTTTTAAAAGAATAGATTGGAAATGATAATCTTCAATTTAGTGACATAGCATTCAAAATAAAGTAAAAATGTGATAAATATTGGAGAAATCCAGACAAGCTCAATGTTCTGATATTCATTACCATAGTCCTTGATCCTCGATATAAATATGAGTGTATAAATTTTGAAATTTCTCATATATATGATAGTGACACGGTATTGGCATTAAGTAAAAAATGAAAACATCACTATATTCTTTATTTAATCAATACTAGTTTTAGCCTCATTTTACTTAGTCAATAAATGCAAAAGGATAAAGGTTAAGTTAGGAGTTCAAGTTCAAATGTGCAAGATATAGAACAACCATCACAAATGATGAGATCAATAATAAAATCTCGTTTCAAACAAACATAAAGTTGAAAAAGACAGTGAATATTCAAAATCTAAGTTGTACAAATATTTAGATGAAGATATTGAAGAGGATGTGGAGTCGTTTGATATTTTATAATGGTGGAAAATCAATAATGTAAGATTTCTTATTCTCTCTCAAGTGACACGTGATGTCTTAGTCATTCTCATCTCCACGGTAGCATCAAAATCGACATTTAATACGGGAGGATGCACTCTTGACTCTTTTATGAGTTATTTGTCTTTTAGGATTGTAGAAGAACTAATTTGCACTCAAGATTGGTTTCGAGCATCTTCAAAACCATTAATTATTGAAGAGAAGTTAGATGATCCTGAACAATTAGAGGTAGAGGCAACATGTGAATATTCTCGGTGTTTTCATTAATTAATTATTTATGTTATTATTTTTTATAATTTATTTTCTAATTTTTAGATATTTCAAGCATCAATTCAGCACCTAATGTAATAGATATTTTGTGACGAATATGTAATATCTCTAATTAAGTTTATATGAATACTTTTCCATTTGACATATCTTTATGTTTTGACGTTTCATGTTTTGTAATCTTTTAGGAAGAAGGATTAGAAAGATTTCTTTGAATGAAGGGTGAGCGATTATCATAAGACTTTAGTGATGTCTAGTCTCCAAGATGGATCTAAAACTTTTACGTTCCAAGTGAAGAATTTTACTTGATATTCCTACAATTTGACAATGTCTTGTTCTATTTTGGAGCTTATCCTTCTTAAAGGTCATGTTGAAATTTTTGGAGAGCGGTGTTTCTAAATTCTAATCAAATTTTGATAAGCTATTGTTATTTTATTTGCTAATGGTTGTGTTGGATACAAATATTAGCATTTATCCGTAAGGTGACTTAATTAACTTTGATATTTGTATTATATTAAGGAAATAAATTATTAAGGATATTTATCTCTAGGCCCAAATTAGATGGAATTAGTTTAACTCTAATAGGACTCTTGATGGGAGAAGCAACTCTTCAGGGGAGTAACCACTTCTAATGGAGACTTTATAAATATAAGAGTCTTGGTCCCTCTCTCTTCACGTGAAAGTCTTTTGGGTTCCCATCTACCAAAAGATTACAAGGAGAAGTGGGAGAGAGAAGACCTCGTGCTCACCGGTCTCACGTCGATTGCATCTCTAAAAACGTTCTTCGCGATGTAAGCTCCAAGGATCTGATGGAATCAGGTATATTTACAACAAAGACATAGATATCATTCATTTTTAGTTGTTAAATGCTTCTTTGAATACACAATAATTGCTTCTTTTCTTCTTAAGCTTTTAGCATTTTTCATGCAGAAACTGAACTCTCGCGTAGTGAGCAGCAATGTTAATCCTGAGTGAAATGGGGACTTATGATATAAGTCTCGTCAATCCTTTTCTCTTTAATCGGGAGTTGTGATCTATCAAATAGAGCCACCTAATTCATTTGCCTGATGCAATTTGATAGGTCTATATGATGTAATAGTTGGTTTAAGTTTTGTATGATCCATTATATTTTTATTACCTGAGGCAGATGCCTATATTTCAGTAGTCTCCCAGCAATGTAATGGAAAGATATGTTCCCAAATCTGTGTATTAATGAATTTCATGTATGTATGTGATATATTCATTTTCTAATTCTACTCTTCAAGCAATGTAGTGTAATTTTACCCCCCAAATATGTGTATTAATGAATTTCATGTGTAATATATTCATTTTCTACTTCTGCTTTTCAATCTTATGTGATACTTTGTGTTGGAACTAAGACAATTTACCCATGAAATTTAGTCAATGCACTATTCCCATAGCCATTTATGTTGGTTTCATACCATTCCATGGTTTCTTAGATTTGACTATTTCTGTTAGATTTTGTTGGTGTCTACATGATACTGGGACAGTAAAAATGCTACTTGAAACCAACCAAAGTCGTCAAGATGATAGGTAAGAACCCAAGTATATCAAGATGATAGCTAGAGTATTGAAAAGGTAAAACACATCAGAAAAAAAATCAAAGTAAAGATCAAATTCAACTAAAGATCTTGTAGCACTCATTTAGTAGACTGAGGTCTGAAATGGCTCATTTCCTTCGCTCCCTCTTCTTGGGAATCAAAAATAGGTCAGTGAACTTACAATGTTTATCTAAGACCAAGTTTCTTTCAAATTCTTTAAACATTTATAATAAATCACGTCAAGTCTCATAACATCCCAAAATAATTGATAAAATTGATCGAGAACCCATTTGGTCTTGAAGATTTACTTCCTTCCTAGTTGGAAGTTGCTAGCTTAATTTCTTTTTAAGATGTCATGCCTGAAAGTAGTTGCATTTCAAAAAACTCTCATAGACTTCTAACCACCATTTCTTGATTAACCGGTAAAGTTACAATGTTTGTTCCATCGTGTGTGAAAGTTGAGTTGTTTCATCTATTGTAGCAACTGCTTGATTTTCAGCAGTCTCTTTAATTTGTCCCTTGGTAGGCAGCAGCAGGGCCAGTAAGTCTCCTTAGCAGAGCCAGTAGTGTCTTCAGCATCTATTGTTTTCGTTAAGATCACATTATATCCTATTAAGGTTTTCTTTCAATAAATATAAAGTTCAATTTACAACACATATCCGGCGTACTTTCAAAAAAAACAAGTATTAAGTGTAATGAGCTTTTATTCCGATTTTAAGTCATCTATGATAGTTTAGAATGCAAATAAACAGCTTTCCATATCTTACTCTAATATATTTTGGAGTCCATTTATAATCACTTGGCCCAACCAACGCCTAAGCCATAAATTTTGGGCGTGAGACAACTCGTGTTACACCCCGAGCCTTTATTACAGCGGAAGACTAACTCAGGGAGCGCGAACAGCCGGCATGGTAAGCCTCTTGCGAGCAAGAACAATCAGAGCGCAAGACAATCACACATAAAGATGCAATTGCACAATATATATATATATATTCAAACTCCAACGTTATTTCATTGATAATCAAATATTCAAATACATCCACTAATTCAATTTCCATTATGCACTAGACTCAAGAAATAGGAAAATTACATAGACTCAATCTAAACAATTTAGACTTTCCTAAGTCTGCACTCTCATCTTGACAATACTTTCATTCGCTCTCGGACCCGCTACTTGAATAACCTGAATCCGAATTCGAATCACTTCCATCTTCTGAAAAGATTGGAAAAATAGGTAATGAGCACACTTGCCCAGTAGGTATCTTCGTATTAACATGAAGGCACTATTTAAGTGATTAACAATTTAGCTCTAAAGAATAAGGTAAAAATCATGCGAATGCGATCAATCATGTAATTAAACCAAAGTAACATGATAATCATGTAAGATAGAGTGAACAAGAATGAACTAGCAAAAATGTAACAAGAACATGATATTTGGCCTTTCATGAACAAGAATGTAACGAGAATGCACTTTCACTTTCACTTTCATAACCATAAAGGTTACGCACGAGAACGTCAATCATGTAGCAATTCACTAGATTTTCACGAGTGCTCATGGATTTCACTTATTTATAAAGAAAGTACTCCCAACGTAATGCGACTCCAGTAGCATCATACCCCATGGTTTATAAAATAATATGTTTCCGGCAATCAGCCGTGGGGACTAGCATAGAGCCCTTGGACATAATCAGCACCCGAACTGTATCTTCACGTATAAATCAAGCTACTTCCATGAGTGTAACAATAAAGTATGGCCAAGAATGTAATAAGTTCAATAACTCATGATACCAACAATCAATGAATGAATGCTTCAATTTAGAGTATGAGAGATCAAGAAAAAGACTTAAACAATGTCATGCTCACGGAAATAAATTGACAGCATAACGGTACATTCTTTTCTCTTTCCAATCATTATATTAAGTTTCTTGATCAAATTGATAAGTTCTAGACTATCATTAGTCCATCTAGAATCTTTGGAATATCAACCCTTGGGTCAAACCTTGGGTTAAATACTTAAGCAATGTGACGGTCATTTACTAGGCTGTTACATCATGTAACGCTCCAGTAGTGGGCCGTTACAACGATCCGAGTCCCGAACAATAAAAATAGACTCAGAGAAAGGTGACAGTCATGCATTGGGCCGTTACATTATGTGACGGTCCAGGATTAGGCCATTACATTAGTCTGGATCCCGAATCAAGAATTCAAAATCAGATGAATGTGACGGTCTTATATTGGGCCGTTACATGTGCCTAACGGTCCAACACAGAGCCGTTACATTACTGATAATCAGAAAACATCGATAGCGTAGTCTAATCAATGGGCTTTAATGGTACAACCAACTCGGCGTCCTAGTGGGAATCCCAGACTCGCGGAGAATTACGGAGGCCTTAAAACAAGATTTCCTAGTCCATTGGAAGGAATATCCAATAGAGAGGTCCTCATGTCCAAGAATAATGTTCCTATAGTGCAAAGTGAACTAATGGACAACATACCGGAGTATGTGACATGTACTTAAAGAAATGACTCTATAGACAGAGAGAGGAAACGTGTATCAATATGGAAATCAAGATAAAACTCAGTCAATACATCATTTAAAAATCATGATTTAGAATACAAAACTATAGAACTTTGGCAATGAAATTATCTTAACTTAAAATAACATTAAAATATCAAAATCATGCAATACCTATCATGAGTAATCAAATAACTTAAGGGTCACATAATAGGTTACAACTTAGATAACTAGGCATAATAATAAGCAAATCTGGCAAGTCTTATTCCGTCTAGCATTGTCAGAAGATAGGGCTCTGACGGTCTATAGATGGTGCGTCACAGTGATTGTGACGGTCTATAGAACAGCCGTTACATAAATGTAACGCTCCTGCATAGATGCGTGAGAGATAACAGAGTAGAGTAGTAGACAGCAAGATTGTGACGGCTTATCGCAAGGCCGTTATATGAGTGTGGCGGTCCTATGCTGATGCGTCAGAGAGTCTGCTAACAGAAAACAGTATGAAATCCAAGAGATCAACTCACATCATATCTGTAAATCAAACATCATGTAGTCCTAGACATGTTAATGAAGTGTAGGCCAACTACATGCATAGGTATCAGTGAATAGACAGATAACATCTTTTAATTTTCCTACTTAGGGCTAAGAGATGTATGAATGCATAGAACTATTAAAACATGAAATTCATGATCTATCATGCATGGAATTTAATCAAACCGGAGGGCTTTTATTCCTATCAAGCTGTTTTTGCCGTTCATGAGATGACATACCTCTTAACTAGGCTTTAAACTTCCAATTTAGGGTTGAAAAACGTGTCCTATCTCTCATCTTCCTGTGACTTTTCAGCAACTTCCTTGGGCTCTAACTCCTTGGTTGCTTGGTCTCCTAACACGAAATTTGGAGAGCTATTAGTCTAATGTATTATAAACAAAAGTTTCTAAAGAACTTACATGAAATTATGACTCCTTACCTTGACTCCACGCGAGCAAAAGTAAGGGTTGCTCAGTTTAGAACTAGGTCATATTTATATGGTTTTGGTTAGAGTTTGAAGATTAGATCGATTCTAGAGTCCTTAATCTGCCAGAATCTAATCCCTAAGAGTCCTTAGTAATATTATAACTCTTCCCAAGTCGATCCCTAGTGGATAAGATCCCAAAGTTTCAATCTTTTTGGGAGTTCTTTGACTCACGGAACTTGCAGCATGTAACGGTCGTCTCCAGGCGCGTTACCTGGCTGTGGCGGTCGCCCGATGGACCGTTACAGTCAACATGTATAGAGTTTTAATTTAATAAAACTCTTTTATTCGTTTATCCATATAATTATCTTAGATAATTAGTATTTATCCTTAAAATATGTGAATAGACTTAATAACCTTCTAGAATATGGCCAAACTTAATGGGCTTGGTCCTTAAACCTTTTGGACTTTATTTAAATGGATTTGGTTAATTATTTAACACAAATGGGCCTTATAATGACTTATTAATCTAATAACCCATTTATTAATACATTTAGGCCTTTATAAATTCTAGAAAAGTATTTATAAATTCAAAAATTATTTACATAAATTCTGGGGTCTTACACCCTCCCCCACTTACGAGAATTTGGTCCCCAAATTCAATATATGGATTTTGGAGAGTGCACTTATTTTAATGTATTAAGAATTAATGTTAGGCGACTGGGTTAAGAGAGTACCTTTTATCATCTTACCTTCCTTGTCTAGAATGGCATTTAATCGACCTTGCTTCCCGCGTCCGTTGTTATCCCTTGAAGATTGTCCGTTGATGAAAGGACATAGGGGCAGGCGATGTTCTCGGCTTCCACATTTGAGACAAGCGCCGAGACGCTTCCAACATTGTTCTGCCGAGTGCCCAATTTTTTCACAAAATGAGCAAGGTGCCACGGCTTGCTCCTTCTCTTCTTTAACTTTCTTATCCTTCCCGTTTCCATTCCCATTTCTTTTTCCGTTACCGTTCCCATTACGGGACCTCTTAATGTGACGGTTTTCACCCTCATCTATTTCTTTCTCTTCTTGCCTATCATGTTTTCGGCTTAACCTTTCTTCTCGGAGCCTCTCCACTTTCTCCATGGTTCGTTCACATAGATGCGCTCTTTGAACCATCTCGGTATAGGTGCGGATATTCTGAGTTTCAAGTTGTTGGATGAATCCGGGTCTTAAACCATCCATAAATCGGTTGGCTTTAAATAAATCTGTGCTTATCAAGTGAGAAGCATAAGGTGCTAGTCGAGAGAATTGTAATTCATACTCTATCACGGACATCGTGCCCTGTTTTAAGGAGGTAAATTCCATAGCCTTTCTCTCTTTCACATGCTCGGAAAAGTACTTGGCTCGAAAAAGTGTAAGAAAACCCTCCCATGTATGAGGTGCGTCTGCAGGTGGCGTTGGAATGGATTTCCACCATGTACGAGCATCCTTGTTGAGTTGGAACGTGGCAAGTCGAACCTTCTCCTTGTCGGTGCATTGCATGACATCGAATATTCGATTCATTTCATCGATCCAATTTTCTGCTTCATCCGAGTTAGAAGATCTAGAGAATCGTAGAGGATTTAAACTTCGGAAGTTGCCATGCAAGTTACCCGCGCCAGCCCTTCCATCGACTTGGGCCACTGTTTGTAGGGCTTGAGTAAGTCCTGTAACAGTTTGCTGCATCTCGTCCCAGTTTATACGATGAGCCATTGAGAATCAAGGTACCTGAGAATCATGGACATTTTAGTTATTTAGAGTCGGGAAGATTTATCCTAAGGTATTTCTATATAACTACCTCATCCCATGCTCTACCCAATCCTCACGTGGGTGCGAAAGTTTCTTCCTTAGTTCATAGGTAGGGGTCCTTAAACCTTAGACTTATCCTATGACATAACTCTTCTCCCTAAGTCCTGAGACTCAGGCTCTGATACCAACTTAACTGTCACGCCCCGAGCCTTTATTACAGCGGAAGACTAACTCAGGGAGCGCGAACAGCCGGCATGGTAAGCCTCTTGCGAGCAAGAACAATCAGAGCGCAAGACAATCACACATAAAGATGCAATTGCACAATATATATATATATTCAAACTCCAACGTTATTTCATTGATAATCAAATATTCAAATACATCCACTAATTCAATTTCCATTATGCACTAGACTCAAGAAATAGGAAAATTACATAGACTCAATCTAAACAATTTAGACTTTCCTAAGTCTGCACTCTCATCTTGACAATACTTTCATTCGCTCTCGGACCCGCTACTTGAATAACCCGAATCCGAATTCGAATCACTTCCATCTTCTGAAAAGATTGGAAAAATAGGTAATGAGCACACTTGCCCAATAGGTATCTTCGCATCAACATGAAGGCACTATTAAAGTGATTAACAATTTAGCTCTAAAGAATAAGGTAAAAATCATGCGAATGCGATCAATCATGCGATTAAACCAAAGTAACATGATAATCATGTAAGATAAAGTGAACAAGAATGAACTAGTAAAAATGTAACAAGAACATGATATTTGGCCTTTCATGAACAAGAATGTAACGAGAATGCACTTTCACTTTCACTTTCATAACCATAAAGGTTACGCACGAGAACGTCAATCATGTAGCAATTCACTAGATTTTCACGAGTGCTCATGGATTTCACTTATTTATAAAGAAATTACTCTCAGCGCAATGCGACGTCAGTAGCATCATACCCCATGGTTTATAAAATAGTATGTTTCCGGCAATCAGCCGTGGGGACTAGCATAGAGCCCTTTGACACAATCAGCGCCCGAACTGCATCTTCACGTATAAATCAAGCTACTTCCATGAGTGTAACAATAAAGTATGGCCAAGAATATAATAAGTTTAATAACTCATGATAACAACAATCAATGAATGAATGCTTCAATTTAGAGTATGAGAGATCAAGAAAAAGACTTAAATAATGTCATGCTCACGGAAATAAATCGACAGCATAACGGTACATTCTTTTCTCTTTCCAATCATTATATTAAATTTCTTGATCAAATTTATAAGTTCTAGACTATCATTAGTTCATCTAGAACCTTTGGAATATCAAACCTTGGGTCAAACCTTGGGTTAAATACTTAAGCAATGTGACGGTCGTTTATTGGGCCGTTACATCATGTAACGCTTCAGTAGTGGGCCGTTACAATGATCCGAGTCCCGAACAATAAAAATAGACTCAGAGAAAGGTGACGGTCATGTATTGGGCCGTAACATTATGTGATGGTCCAGGATTAGGCCGTTACGTTAGTCTGGATCCCGAATCAAGAATTCAAACTCAGATGAATGTGACGGTCTTATATTGGGCCGTTATATGTGCCTGACGGTCCAACATAGAGCCGTTACATTACTGATAATCAGAAAACATCGATAGTGTAGTCTAATCAATGGGCTTTAATGGTACAACCAACTCGGCGTCCTAGTGGGAATCCCAAACTTGCGGAGAATTACGGAGGCCTTGAAACAAGATTTCCTAGTCCATTGGAAGGAATATCCAATAGAGAGGTCCTCATGTCCAAGAATAATATTCCTATAGTGCAAAGTGAACTAATGGACAACATACCGGAGTATGTGCCATGTACTTAAAGAAATGACTCTATAGACAGAGAGAGGAAATGTGTATCAATATGGAAATCAAGATAAAACTCAGTCAATACATCATTTAAAAATCATGATTTAGAATACAAAACTATAGAACTTTGGCAATGAAATTATCTTAACTTAAAATAACATTAAAGTATCAAAATCATGCAATACCTATCATGAGTAATCAAATAACTTAAGGGTCACATAATAGGTTACAACTTAGATAACTAGGCATAATAATAAGCAAATATGGCAAGTCTTATTCCGTCTAGCATTGTCAGAAGACAGGGCTCTGACGGTCTATAGATGGTGCGTCACAGTGATTGTGACGGTCTATAGAACAGCCGTTACATAACTGTAACGCTCCTGCATCGATGCGTGAGAGATAACAGAGTAGAGCAGTAGACAGCAAGACTGTGACGGCTTATCGCAAGGCCGTTATATGAGTGTGGCGGTCCTATGCTGATGCGTCAGAGAGTCTGCTAACAGAAAACAATATGAAATCCAAGAGATCAACTCACATCATATCTGTAAATCAAACATCATGTATTCCTAGACATGTTAATGAAGTGTAGGCCAACTACATGCATAACATATAACATCTTTTAATTTTCCTACTTAGGGCTAAGAGATGTATGAATGCATAGAACTATTAAAACATGAAATTCATGATCTATCGTGCATGGAATTCAATCAAACCAAAGGGCTTTTATTCCTATCAAGCTATTTTTGCCGTTCATGAGATGACCTACCTCTTAACTAGGCTTTAAACTTTCAATTTAGGGTTGAAAAACGTGCACTATCTCTCCTCTTCCTGTGACTTTTCAGCAACTTCCTTGGGCTCTAACTCCTTGGTTGCTTAGTCTCCTTACACGAAATTTGGAGAGCTATTAGTCTAATGTATTATAAACAAAAGTTTCTAAAGAACTTACCTGAAATTATGACTCCTTACCTTGATTCCACGCGAGTAAAAGTAAGGGTTGCTCAGTTCAGAACTAGGTCCTATTTATAGGGTTTTGGCTAGAGTTTGAAGATTGGATCGATTCTAGAGTCCTTAATCTGCCAGAATCTAATCCATAAGAGTCCTTAGTAATGTTATAAATCTTCCCAAGTCGATCCCTAGTGGATAAGATCATAAAGTTCCAATCTTTTTGGGAGTTCTTTGACTCGCGGAACTTGCAGCATGTAACGGTCGTCTCCAGGCGCGTTACCTGGCTGTGGCGGTCGCCCGATGGACCGTTACAGTCAACGTGTATAGAGTTTCAATTTAATAAAACTCTTTTATTCGTTTATCCATATAATTATCTTAGATAATTCGTATTTATCCTTAAAATATGTGAATATACTTAATAACCTTCTAGAATATGGCCAAACTTAATGGGCTTGGTCCTTAAACCTTTTGGACTTTATTTAAATGGATTTGGTTAATTATTTAACATAAATGGGTCTTATAATGACTTATTAATCTAATAACCCATTTATTAATACATTTAGGCCTTTATAAAATCTAGAAAATTATTTATAAATTCAAAAATTATTTACATAAATTCTGGGGTCTTACAACTCGAGGAGCATCTTAACTTTGGCTCAGGGCCCAGACTGTCCTAGCCCTGTCTATATTTAACTTTGGCCTAAGCTAATGTGCAATTATGATTCAAATTGGATCAAATCGAATTAAACTTTTGATTAAATATCGATCTAGTTTGATTTAGTTTGGTTCGGGTTGACCCCGCAATTTGATATGATTTGATACGATAAAATTTTCTCTTCAAATCAAATCAAACCAAACTGTGCTCACCCCTAGTTAGTTACCTGGGGCACCTTCTCATGCTTGGGATGTTTGTGTAATACCCTTATAATGTCCCGTGTTTGCACGTATATATGTACTTTTATAAATTATTACAAATATCTCTGAGTATTTTTAAATAATTGTGATTATACGTTTATTGTGACTTATGTACTATTTAAGTAATGAAATGATGAAACTACCTTCAGATTAGTTTTTATAAAGATTTGATCAGACCATGTGAGTGTTAAGGTTATTTTTAAATTTTTTATTTT
Organism: Amorphophallus konjac; assembly: GCA_022559845.1. Taxonomy (NCBI): domain Eukaryota; kingdom Viridiplantae; phylum Streptophyta; class Magnoliopsida; order Alismatales; family Araceae; genus Amorphophallus; species Amorphophallus konjac. Next base: position 329,265,511 of record CM040124.1, on the reverse strand, counting down.
TCAATGGTTTATGTGATATCTTTTAAGAATATTCTTTCAAAATTGACGGCATAAGAATCAAAAGCATAATTGCAACCATTGGAAAGTAGTTCAAGATGCTTCGATAATTCTTGATATGCTAGATTATTGAGTAGATATATATAAATATTTTTTTCCCTTTTCGTACAGTTTTCACTTGTCAGCCTCTTAAGGCATTCTAATTTCAGGCGTGCATGGAATCATCATATCTTCGCATATATACATTTTTTTTTCGTTTCATAGAAATATATGATGAAGATGTAATCTATACATTATTTTTTGAAAAAAAAGGAGATGTAATGGATAGCTGATAATCCGATAATTAATCCAATTATTAATATTTCCATCGACCATTTCATATGGTAGTCGAAATTGCAAACTTAATGGATGTGATCACAAAGAGATTTTTTAGATTAGGTTGTAGTTTCCGAGAGGCACATGCTAACAAAAGATGGGTGATGTTTTTTCTTATCGAATCTGGGTACAATTTATCTGTTCCGGATCCCGTAGTTCCATTGGCCAATGTCACTGACTCTGACGTGCTAATGGCACTGGACAAGATTTATGCTGTATACCCTCTTGACAAAAGTTTTTCCTTCGAGATTATTAAGGAAATTGGCCAACAAGGAGCCACGCCTAGATCTGGTGGGCTGTTTGGAGTGCCACATCATCTATGTTTTGGCTTTTTATTCGAATACATCAAATTAAATAAGCCACATTCTAAGAATTTGAATCATCATTTAGATGGATTAATATTAATATATTAGACTTGGGTTGGGTCGGCCTCGACATCTCAACACAACCCGACGACTGAGCTCGGTCAAGAATATCGGGTTAGAAGCATGCACACCATACGTTTGCCTTGATTGCTCTGATCGAGCCGTTTCAACCTTATTCTCACCTTGGTGACATAATACCCATCTCCAAGGTGGCATCATCTAGGAGGTCCAACTTGTATACGCTCTTTAGATCGAGTTGAATTGGATTAATGGATTAGTTTGAAGGAGGCAAGGAGCTGAGAACGCAAGGTTACCACAACCTCGCGGGTAGTGGTGCAAATCAGATCGGGTAGACCCGAATCCGGCCAACCATATTAAATTTACAGATTTTTGCATATGTACCTCCGGTCAAGAGTAATGTTTTCAAATAAATTCTTCATTTAAACCTATAATCAAGAAAATCTTTGAAATGGTTCGAATGATTGCAACTATATCTACGTCGTAACTCCTATTGACTTAACTGAGTTAAAGTGTGGGTCAAGTGGAGGAATTACTGACCTACCCTCAAATTCTCTCTCTCTCTCTCTCTCTCTCTCTCTCTCTCCCCCTCACCTCAGATGGAAATCCTAACCACTGAGGAGGAGGCACCCAAGAGAGGGCATTGTCTGTTGGTGGGCGGTCCGTTGGAGGGCAAGAGTGTAATAACCCGGTTTAAAATAATGTAATAAATAGATAAATATAATTTCATAAGTGAAATAAGAATAATTTCAATATAATTGCTACGAGTTATATAAAATTGTAATAATTGACATTATGAGTTGGGCTAATTATTAAGAGCTTACTGGGCTAGTAATTAAAAGTCTTAATGGGCTTAAAGATAGAATTAATCTTCAAATTTTAGAATTTCTTTAAAATCCCTAGTTGTAATTAGGTTAATAAGTTTAAACCCTAATAATTGGGCTTAATTTCAAATCTAAACCCTAATCCACTAAGGTAGGATCGTTCTCTAGAAAAACCCTAGCCTAATTAGGGTTAGATGGCCATGGGCGACGCTAATTTTAGATGGGAATCGAGATTTTTGGAGGTAATTTTTATCCCTAATTTTGTTGGCCGAATTAAGACTCTAGAATGCTTTAGCTCTATAAATTCGACCCTAGACCTCTCTTGGCCGACCCTAATCATGTTTGGAGGCTCTTAGAAATGGGAAAGGAGCAGCCTTGGTGGTGGAGATCGAGGTTCTTTTGAGCATTCGAGACGTTATTCGCGTTCTTCTTCCTCTCCCTTAATCGATCCAAGGTAGGTGTTCTCTTGGGCGAAGCCCAAATTAATTAATGAAACACGATTAGTTGCATATCTAGTTCATTTCTCCATCTTTTTATCCAATTTGTATCCACTAGTTTGCGTGTATTTTGAAGAATTTGGACTAGGTATCGTAGTTTTAGGGTTTTATGGTCATAACAAGTTTCTGTTCAAGATCGCGACTATAACAGTAACCATGTTCTTGATTGTGGTGCCCCAATAGAGCACGCTCTTAAAGTATTTTCTATCTTTTTCTTTAATAGTTATGGTCCTGATCGATCACGGTTCCCTGACCGAGCGCGTCTTTATGATCGCGACCCCTGTAGTGATCGCGTTCTGTCTGAGTTCGTCTGAAACCCTAGTTTCCGGCATGTCAAGATCTACAAGTTTTAGGAGTCCAAACAGCATGTTTTCTATATGCATGTCATATGAACCAACTAATGTGATTAGATAAAGCATGGAACATAACTAAATATCTAAAATCTTTTTTTGATCTATGTTCTTTTCTATTTTGATTCCATAATCTATTCATATCTCCATGTTATCCAGCATGCTTAAAAGAGTAGATTAAATCTAATACCCTGTTAAAAATGTTTTATACATCCTTATTGCACCATATCTACATGATTAGTAATTATTTAACTAGCGTTTCTACAAATAGATTATAGACTATTTTTGTTGATGCATTGATCTATAATACTATTGGTTTCTGGTTCTCGTTGGATAACCCCAATTCTTGGTGAAATTAGGACCCTCCACTGGATACTCATTCCGTCATATTAGAACTTCTACATCAAGGCCTCCATAAGACTTCGCGAGCCTTAGATTCCCATAAAGATGTCAAGCTGGTTGTACCACAAAAATCTTGAAAACCCTTAGAATCTCGTCCTACTGGTGAGAGACGGGGTTCAACCGACATTTGGAATGGCAGAACATGGTTCTATCTAAGTTATGTTTAGTCTATTCTGAACGTGGCCTTCTTAGAGACTGCGTTCACCTTCTGTTTGTGAAAACAGTTGACCCATAGATCGCGTTCATGTGGAACCATCTATCTTTGATTGTGGTTGTCATCATGACCGCGTTCTCACGATCACAGTGCACACCTTGACTACATTCAAGGGGGAAATTTCGTCTATCTGGTGGCCTTATTCGTCTATCTTCTTAACACGGCTCTTGACCCGACCGCGTTCACCTAAAGGTGGCCATGTTCCAGACCGCGTTTAACTCGGATTTATGAAATTCGCCCGATCAATTTCGATTTTGGTTGTATGAAGGTTTTAACAGACCTTAATTGGCATTTTGACTCATTTATCTTTCTGGTCTCTCTGGAAATCAAGATGTTCTTTGGTATGTGATTCATGAACTTACCTGAAATGCTATTCTTGGTCTCCATTTTGTTGATTTCGAAATATAGTCCTTGTACATGGGAATGTGCTATTGATTATTTTTGGAACATAACTCCCTTGTTTCTACTTGGCCATAATTGAAATGTGAAATTATCTAGTAAACTATTAAAGGGCTCTCGCATGATAACCAATACTAGCTAGGTAGGATGAAAGTCCATTTTGTATCTATGGAAAAGTTTTGAATGTGACATTACATCAAATTCTGTTATGCACAAATCTAGACAAATCTTTTGCTCTGTGACATAAATGAATGTTGTTCTGCATACATGAAATGTATGATATCTAACTTGCGTGGCTCATGATTGGGCGTTATTGGAACTCCATGAATTTACTGGCTGATTCTATAGTTATGTTCAATGAATATGTTCCCACATTGTTATTTGGTTATTGGTACTGATCTATCCTTTACATTCAGATATCTTTGTATAGTCATTTTTTATAAACGCTCTACATTCTACATGTCCTGATCCTCTATCTTGTTTTAATTTGTTGTTCGGGAATTGTTGACATGCAAAATTTGAACATTACAATATATCACAATATGTTATAAATTGTGGGAAGCTAAAGTATCCCTAAAGTGCACTACCGCGGGGTCGACCCTAGCGACCCGACAACGAAGAAATAAAAGGAGAGGATCCAGATGGCCAAACTTCAAGGATACCCCTCATATGACGTCAATTCGCATCCCAACAGATGAATTAAAAATTGCATGAAGCCGAGGTATTCCTGAACAATACATTGTTGCGAACTCTACCGTGAGGACCCAACATCGAAAAATACAGGGATGGGCTTGAGATATTTGAGTCTCGGAAGAGACCGACTGGATTACTATAATGACCAAATGGTGCCAAAGCACCGTGAACTTGCGTCCCAAGGGATGAATTAAATTCAAAATTAAGGGAGTCTAAGGTACTCTTGAAGACATACAACCATAAATCGGATTGCGAAAATCCGGGCATCAGAAGAGAGAAAAGGAGAAGAAAAGAAAAAAAAGAAAGAACAAAAGAAAAGAAAGAATAAAAGGAAAAAAGGAAAAGAGTGAAGGGGTGTACCGGCAACTCTTAAAGATGTGAACTGGTAGCCCTTTAATGGGTTTAACAGTATTATCGGCAGCCTCTAGCTGTCCCATCTGGCAGCCCTCCAAGGGCCCAACCAACAGGCCATCAACAGCCCACCAAGGGCCCAACTAACAGTGGGCCATTGCCCCATCGGGCAGCCCTCAGGGCCCTTAACCGGCAACTCCAAGGAGCCTCATCCGACTGCATGACTCTGCCATATAGATAGGATCATTAATTTGAGGGGAAAATAAACATGTCTCCGAAGGGGGATCCGGAGTTTACCCAATACCATGGGTATGACCTCGAGATCCAGACCCTTGTGGGTTGGATCGTTGTAAAAAATTTCTTCGCGCTATCATGCCTCCCCTATCCTACTTCCCATCGAGTGTCTTTTAAATTCCTTAGAGACCTCTGTTATGCAGTTCTTTTTCTCTCAGGGTGATCTGGCAGCCCCAATGGGGTTGATCCGGCGGCCCCCTACAGATGGGTCCTACAGTCTATTTCCCTCCTCTTAATTATTAGAGTGCGCCAAACACGGCAACACTCACAGCGTGGATGCCGAGTGCCCCAAGGAACAGATGGCTTAATTCAAAGCACGGACTATTCTCGAACTCAAAATGAGCATAGGGATACGTAGGGCCTACTAATCTAAGGGAAATAGATCGTAGGACCCATCTGCAGGGGGACTGCCGAATCAACCCCATTGGGGCTGCCAGATCACCCTGAGAGAAAAAGAACTACATAATAGAGATCTCTAAGGAATGTAAAAGACACTCAATGGAAAGAAGGATAGGAGAGGCATGATAGCACGAAGAAAATTTTTACAACGATGCAGCCCACGAGGGTCTGGATCTCGGGATCATACCCATGGTATTGGGTAAACTCCGGATCCCCCTTCAGAGACGTGTTTATTTTTCCCTCAAAATAATGATCCTATCTATATCCCCCATCGACTAAGATGAGCAATGATGTAGTGAATAACAAGAAAAGAAGAAGAATTGAAAATGATGAATGTATTTTGAGTGGGGTAGAGAGAAATATACATTACACACATAAATCACGCGGGGCTTTTCACATATATGTTTCATTCATCCACTGGGGGAAGCCAATGCAGTCATAAACAGAGAACACATGAGGAGAGAACAAAAAGAAAATGAGAAATACATTTCGTTCATGCCTCACAACGAAGCAACGGAAGTTAAAAACAAAGGAAATACATCAGGAGCAAAACGTGAAGATACAAGGTGACGGGGGGGAGCATTGACTCCTTTCCCCCATATCTCACCTCTCTTCTCTCTTCCTCCCTCTCTTTTCCCTTTGTCTTTTCTCTCTTCCAATCTGCGCGATGGTCTCTCTTTTCAGGGCAATTTTCTCTCCTCTTGTGGACGCACTTTTCGACCGGCTCGCTCCGTTTCAGCCGGGCTGGTGGTGTTTGTCTGTTAAGTGCGTGGGCGTGCCAGTCATCGAGGTGAATCTGACTTCGTCAGGCGATTGTGTGGTTCGTGTCGGGACCGAATCCCGTCGCACCATCAAGGTTACAACGTCATTTACATCTCCCATACGAGGGAATACCCTTGATTAATTTCCGAAATTAGGGGCCCCGCGGCCGAAAAGAATAATACTAATTGCGAGAGAGAGATAGGGGCAGATCACACTGGGAGTCGTGTTCAGACCACAAATCATCGGCCGTGTTGGTCACTCGTGGACCTTTTCATGTTCGGACACCGGTCCGTGATGGGAACGCGACGGGAAAACCGGGACGAGTCCGTTCAGATGTATGCCGGGCACCCGGCAATTTCAATGATAACTCGGAAGGCGTCCAGAATGAGAAACAAATCCGATCCGGTCGGGATGTCGGCCCGAGGCTAGGTCGGGGCCGGACCATGTCGGGATGATTCTCAAGATCCGAGCCCGGCCCGAGAGGGCGGCATTGTTGTTCCTTTTGCCCCGGGTCCCGGGGAGAGATGGGGCTGCGGTGTGGGCCCTAGCATCTTTTGTCTGGGATTCTCTTGATTATGTGCATCTCTTTTCTCTATTGCTTATTACTTCTTTATGCTTTTGCTCTGGATGATTTCTCTTCTTTTATTCATTATTGTCGTTATTTTTATTATTACTATTTTGATTATCTTTTATTACCCCCCCCACCTCCTTAGTCGTTATCAATGTTGCATATTCAGAGTCCTTTAATTAGCATAATTTTCGTTAATTTATTTGCTATTGTTAATGCCCTTATCATGCTATATATATATGTGTGTGTAGTGTACCGGCGAAGGGAATAGGGTGTACCGCTGGGAGACCCTAAGGGAAGTGTGCCGGCGAAGGGTGGAAAAGGTGTACCGCTGAGGGAAAGAGTGTGCCGCTGAAGGGTGTGCCACTGGGGCAATCAGGGGTGTACCGCTGGGGGTTCAAGGGGCGTGCCGCTGAGGGGCAATAGGGGGTACCGCTGGGGTTGAAAGGATTGTGCCGGGGAAAGAGTTGGAGGAGCGTACCGCTGGGAGGCAACAAGGGCATACCGCTGAGGGAAAGAGGTGTACCGATGAAGGGGTGTTGGAGGATAGAGGTAGTGTGCCGGAGAAGAGACTTTGAAGCGTGCCGCTGAAGGCTGGGAGGAGTGTGCCGGCGAAGGGATTGGGTGAACATGCCACTGGAAGATGACTAGGGTGCGCCGTTGAAGGGCCAATCAGGGCGTGATGGTGGAGGTTCAATCAGTCTTCAATTCTTTATTTTTAAGACTTTTCTTTTCTTCTTGTTTTAATTTGTATGCAGTTTTATATAAACTTCTCCCTTGTTTTGTTCTGTTCGGCCTCTCTGCCATAAGTCGGAAGTTCGGCCTGTCGTGGCGTTGATCAGTTCGGTTCTTATCATGGTACCGGCAGTGGCTTGATTAGTTGGAAGGCTTCATCATTAATTATTCTGTTCGTTTGTTGCCTCCTTTTACCTTATTTAACATGTTGTTATTTTCTGACAAAAATTCGGCAGCATCTCCCCTTGACCCGGGGCGTAAGGGAGATAAAGGGAACGCGCCCACATGGAGTGGCGGAACCTGACAACTGGAGGTGGGCGCCCGAGGGCAGCAACACCTTTATGGGGCCTCGGAAAACCCGGAGAAAACCGTGAACGGAGGGCTTCTAGTACTAGGCAGAATGGGCTGGGAGTTGGCGGCTGAGAGCGTACCGCTGAGGCACCAGGGGAAGGTGTACCGCTGGGGGGCCAGAAAGTGTGTCGCTGAGGGCCTAAGGGGTATACCGGCCAAAGGCAACGGGGTGTGCCGCTGAGGGCCAATAGGGGTGTGCCGCCGAGGGCCAGAAGGGCGTACCGACCAAGGGCCAACGGGGTGTGCCGCTGAGGGCTAAAAGGTGTGCCGGCCAAGGGCTAGAGAGTTGCATCGCTGGAGGATTAAAAGAGCTAAGTGTGTGGGCTGGGAGACCTACAGGCTATTCAGGGAAAGAAGGGGAATTCAAGGCCGAGGAAAAGCTGGTGGAAATGAGTGAAGGACCCACAAGGCCAGGCTTCAAAGGGGAGGCATCACCTTGATACGGTGACTCGAAAGAAACCGGAGAAACGGAGAAAATGGACAACACACTGCATGCATTGTGAAGGCGGGAGTAAACCATCAGACATTGTAGGAAAGACCAAAGAAAGGTGACTTTTCATTCATGGGAAGCAAAGGGGCCGAGGCCCTACGTATACATTGATGGACATGCCCGAGCCAAGGTCACGGGCAAGAAAGAAAACCCAAAAGCAAAAGAAAGGGAAGAGGAAAGCAAGGAAAACCATGGAAAGGAAGATGTTGGGGCTGAAGTGGGGACGATCGTCCACCCCCCCTTCTCCAACACTTCCCCCCTGTTACATCGAGCCCTTCTTCTCTCTTACTCTCTCTTCTTCCCGGTGGCCTTCGGAGGGAGCTCACGCCGGAACGCCTCTTCTTCCCTTTCTCTCTTCTCCTCTGGTCTCTTCTTTCTTCTCTGTGGGTGTGTCTCTGTCTGCCTCTGTCTCCTTCTTCTTCCTCTCCCTCCCATGGCCAGTTGAAGCGGGAGTGGCTTTATACTCCCTGCCGCCGGAGCTTTGAGCATGACCGTCGAAGGCGGGAAGCAGCTCCGTCATGATGATCAAGCTTGACTCTTCCGTCCTGGGTGTCAGGGGACTAGCCTGCGTGGCCCAGTCATTGGTCGACACCTCGGATCGGCCACTGCGCGTCGAAGATGCGTAGGGCATGGGCACCACGTCGCTCGGCCGTTGAAAGTGCCTCACGATGTACCGTTGGCGGGCTGCACAAGCGTGCCGCAGGAGAGCCAAAAAGGCATGCCGCTGGAGCCTCCTGAGGGCGTGCCGCTGAAGCCCTGGGGGCGTGCCGCTGAAGCCCATTGAGGCGTGTCGCTGAAGGCCCATTGGGGCGTGCCGCTGAAGCCCTTGGGGCGTGCCGCTGAAGGCCCTGGGGGCGTGCCGCTGAATCCCATTGGGGCGTGCCGCTGAGGGCCCATTGGGGCGTGCCGCTGAAGGCCCATTGGGGAGTGCCGCTGAAGGCCCTGGGGGCGTGCCGCTGAAGCCCATTGGGGCGTGCCGCTGAAGGCCATTGGGGGCGTGCCGCTGAAGGCCTTGGGGCGTGCCGTTGAAGGCCCTTGGGGCGTGCCGCTGAAGGCCATTGGGGGCGTGCCGCTGAAGGCCTTGGGGCATGCCGTTGAAGGCCATTGGGGCGTGCCGCTGAAGGCCTTGGGGCGTGCCGTTGAAGGCTAAAATTGGGCGTGTTTCTGACCCCGTTCTGAGCCCGTTATGGACACGAGTCGTGGTCTGCTTGGCTCTTCTCGAGGCTCACGGATTGTGGGCCTTTTTGTGCTTGGTTTCTCTTCACTGTCGTGACTCCTGGAGGCGACTCCACGACAATCTCTCCCGGGGCTTATTTACTCGGGCCGTTGTTGATACTGGGCTGAGTAGGATATCATGGGTGTGCAATTTTTTGGTGTCCATAAATGCCCCCCACCCATGGGTAGCGCGGGCGAAGGATGAGCCGGGGGGTGCCCGTGGGTGTACTTGCCTCTTTTCTCTTCATCGGTGCCGGCGGGGTGTCGGGAGCCGACCTGGTTTATTGTTTGTTGGTCCCTTTGTTGGTGCCGACGGGGTGTCGAGAACTGAAGCAGCATATTGGTCCCTTTATCAGTGCCAGCGGGGCATCGAGAACTGAAGCAGCATATTGGTCTCTTCGTTTCTTCATCAGCACCGACAGGGTGTCGGGGGCTGCCCTGGCTTGTTGATCTCTTTGTCTCTTCGTCAGTGCCGACGGGGAGTCGGGGGCTGACCTGGTTTGTTGTCTCTTAGTCTCTTCGTCAGTGCCGACAGGGTGTCGGGAACTGACCTGGTTTGTTGGTCTCTTTATCTCTTCGTCAGTGCCGACAGGATGCCGGGAGCTGACCTGGTTTGTTGATCTCTTAGTCTCTTCGTCAGTACCGACGGGGAGTCGGGGACTGACCTGGTTTGTTGGTCTCTTGGTCTCTTTGTCAGTGCCGACATGATGCCGGGAGCTGACCTGATTTGTTGTCTCTTAGTCTCTTCGTCAGTGCCGACAGGGTGTCGGGAACTGACCTGGTCTGTTGGTCTCTTCGTCTCTTCGTCAGTGCCGACAGGATGCCGGGAGCTGACCTGGTTTGTTGTCTCTTAGTCTCTTCGTCAGTATCGACAGGGTGTCGGGAACTGACCTGGTTTGTTGGTCTCTTTGTCTCTTCGTCAGTGCCGATAGGATGCCGGGAGCTGACCTGGTTTGTTGATCTCTTGGTCTCTTCGTCAGTGCCGACAGGGTGTCGGGAACTGACCTGGTTTGTTGTCTCTTAGTCTCTTCATCAGTGCCGACAGGATGCCGGGAGCTGACCTGGTTTGTTGATCTCTTGGTCTCTTCGTCAGTGCCGACAGGGTGTCGGGAACTGACCTGGTTTGTCGTCTCTTAGTCTCTTCGTCAGTGCCGACGGGGAGTCGGGGACTGACCTGATTTGTTGGTCTCTTGGTCTCTTTGTCAGTGCCGACAGGGTGTCGGGAACTGACCCGGTTTGTTGTCTCTTAGTCTCTTCGTCAGTGCCGACGGGGAGTCGGGGACTGACCTGGTTTGTTGGTCTCTTGGTCTCTTTGTCAGTGCCGACAGGATGCCGGGAGCTGACCTGATTTGTTGTCTCTTCTGTTCTTTTCTTTCTCTCTCTCTTTTTTTGAACCACATTACCGATACAAGCGCCCTTTCGGGTTTTCGCCGGTACCGGCTGTAGACACGCCATTCCTGACGTCTCCTGAGAAAGTCTCATATTACTATACGACGCCCCGCAACGGCTTACGCATTTCGAATCACTTGAGTACTTCCTTTTCTTGAGTCTTCTTCCGCCCTTTTCGGCATCCGGAATCGTCTCATCACGGCATTCGGACGGCATCAACACCAGTCAGACGCATCAAAAGGTTCCGGAACCAAGAAGGGTGTCTGCCGGGCGCCCGCCGACGCCTGATCTAAGGACCCGGGTGGGTCTTAATGGGGGCGTTCAGGCCCCTGGACGCCCCCCATATTTTTAATTTAATTTATTTATTTTCTCAGGGCTTAAACTAAATAAAAAATATATAAATTAATGGAGGCGTCCAGGACCCTGGACGCCATATAGAGAGAGTATAAGAACGGAAATTTAAACGGCCATTGGGGAAGTGACTCGCCGCGGCCTCGATGATATGAGCAGAATATAACAGAATATAGAGAGAATGTAAGAACGGAAATTTAAACGGCCATTGGGGAAGTGACTCGCCGCGGCCTCGATGATATGAGCAGAATATAACAGGATATAAAGAGAATATGAGAACAGAAATTTAAACGGCCATTGGGGAAGTGACTCGCCGCGGCCTCGATGATATGAACGAAATGTAACAGGATATAAAGAGAATATGAGAACAGAAATTTAAACGGCCATTGGGGAAGTGACTCGCCGCGGCCTCGATGAAAAGATGTGATCGCCAGGGGCCGAAAGACCCCAAAATAAGAAAGTGATCGCGCCTACCTCAAGAGCGGGAGATGGCGGGTTGCTTCTTCCTCTCCTTCCGGCCGGCCGACGGAGAGGGCTTTCCTCGGCTACCCTTGCAAAACAACGACAAATAAATGACAAGTGGCTTAGAAAGATGAATGTGTAGTATTCATATCCTTGCAATAAAAATGACGAAATAACGGGAAGACACACACCTGGTTGGTGTTATCTTTTAAACCCCTCTCGGACTCGAGTAGGAGGAAAATGAGATGATGGATGCGAGATGATGAATGCAAAGAACTACGAAGAAAAGGAAAGAGTTGGCTTATTGGATGTGCCGGTGGTGAAATTCGGCGGAGCTCCGGCAGCGTGGGGACGACGTAGAAGCGCGGTGGATGAAGACGACCTTCCTCTCGCGAGCGTGGGCACCCGAGAAGCCGGCAGAACCTCCACCTACAAAAGACCCCACGGGTTAGAAAAATGACTCCGTAGCCTCTGGGCTCCGGCAGCCTATCGGATCACTGCTTAGCTCCCCTAGAACTGAGGGGGTGGGCCTCTATTTATAGAGCTCCGGAAGGTGGAGGCGTCCAGGACCCTGGACACCTCCATCAGGGCCGAAATAATATTTTATTCTATTTTTATTGATTTTTTTGGAATACTTTTGTGGAGGCGTCCAGGGTCCCGGACGCCTCAAGCAGCCAGGAGGCATATTATCCTGGGGTGGATTATTTTGGGGTGGAGGACGGAGAGGGAAAGGACCTGATTGAAGGGGTAGTCGGGGCATTTGTTGAGGCCTTGGGTTGACTGCATAGTTGGCATTGTTGACCGCACTGACTTGCTCATTTGTCACGACCCCTTCTGTGGCTCCGCCCGGGACACCAGCGCCTGTCTTTCTGACCACTTTGGGCTTCGGCGACTCAAACATGTTCATGATGGGGGAGTCTTTTAGCTGGGTTTGGATGTATCGGGCCCTTTCATAGAGTTCCTCCATTGTAGTAAGTTTATTCATGGCGAGGACGTGTCTGAACTGCGGGGTTGCATTAGACACAATCATCTTCACCGGCCCCCTCTTGCTTTTGCCCATGCGCCCTTTCGGGTTTTCACGTGGCGGGGTACCCGATTTTGCCCGTAGCGCCCTTTCGGGTTTTCGTCACAGCCGGGTTGTTGCCATTTTTACCCTTGTCCCCGCATAGGGGCAAGTCCGGCGGGGCATCTCTATTTTTAACCCCATTTTATTTTCTTCTTTTCTTTTTTTTTTTTTGAAATTGAGTGATATGCGAGTGTCGGCTAGGGCATGAAGCCTTGCGCCAGAAGGTAAGGCTTATTCGTTGGCAAGAAGAAAATGCCAGCGCAACGGGAGAATTCGTGCCGATTCGGACGTAAGGTTCGTAATGGTAATATTGTGCGGAGTGAGTGGCTAGGGCATGAGGCCTTGCGCCGGAAAGGGACTTATTCGTTGGCAAGAAGACAATGCCAGCGCAACGGGAGAATTCGTGCCGATTCGGACGTAGGGTCCGTAATGGTCATATTGCATGATGGGAGGTGGCTGAGGCACGAAGCTACGTGCGCGGGAAGGCCTTGGCAGGGTAGGTTTGCAGGGGTAGAGTCGTTTTTACTTGTGTGGACGCCCGTACGACCCGGATTGTGGGACTGGAATGTTTCCCCGGAGGCCTTTACTGCCGCACGTCATTGACTTACTCCTCCACCCATGAGATTGGATGAGTATGCAAGTGTGTGCACATGTATAGGTATACACACACACACACACACACACACACACATATATATATATATATATATATATATATATATTTATGTATATTTATATTTATTTTTTGTGTGTCCCCCTTCTTCTTTCTATCCCCCCTTTTTTTCTTTTCTTCTCTCTTTTTTTTCTTCTCTTTTTTTATTTCCATCTCTTCATCTCCTTTTCTTTTCTCCCCCCCTTCTTTCTTTTTACTTCGTCTTCCCCATTTTCCCTTTTCGTTTTCCTTTTCTTTCTTTTGAATCCCCTTTTTTCTTTCCTTTTTATTCTTCTCTTCTCTTTTTTTGCCTCTCTTTTATTTTCTCCCCCTTTTTCTTCTTCTCTTTCTTTTCTTTTCTTTTTATTTCTTCATATATAAAAAGGGGGGTGGGGGCGTTTCGAACGGTCACCCGTTTCGAATCCCCCCTCTTCCCTCTTTCTCTCTCTTTGGTGACCGAGCGGACGGAAGCCCCCCCCCCTAGTCATTCCTCTTCTTCTTCGAGCGCGGCCGCCACCGCTGCCGTCGTCGTCGACCTCTCCGTGGTGAGGGGAACACCGCGGGAGGCCCTCCTCCTCCCTTTCTCTTTTCTCCTTCCCTCTTCCTTCTCCCCCCCCCCCCTCTTTCTCTGTATCTTCTCTTCGTCGTCGGGGCACGGCGGAGCCCTGGGCTCCGTATCCTTCTTCTCCTTCTTACCGGCCTTTTCCCCACTCTCCTCTGGCGTCGCGGTGGGAGGAAGTCCACCGGGTGCCGGTTGTGCCGGCGAGGAGGTGTTAAGGGTGCCGGGGAGAGCGCCCTAGGGCGCACCGGGGAAGATGTCCCCATGGGCGTACCAGCAAGGGCCCGAATGAGCGTGCCGGGGAGCGGGTGGAGGCGTGTGCCGGCGAAGCCTTTGTGGGAGCGTGCCGGTGAGCACTGGGCGTACCGGTGAGGGGCCGTTCCTGGGCGTGCCGGGGAGGAGCCTTGAGGGCGCACCGGGGGAAGCGGTTTCGGCCGTGTCGGTGAAGCAAGCGACCGTGCCGGTGAAGCCATCAGGGGCTCGTGCCGGGGAAGGCAGCCTCAGGGCGTGCCGGGGAAGAGTCTTAGGCTGTGTCGGTGAAGCAGGCGCCAAGCGTGCCGGGGAAGCACCCAGGGGGTGTATCGGTGAGGAGGCCTTGGGCAGCATATGGGGGGGGATTTTTAGCTAAGGAAGAGGACTCCTTTGACCGGCGGACTTCTGGTGTTGCCTCTCGGGGCCCACCATGATTTGTTGGGGCCGTCACTCCTTGTGGACGCGCACCTGTGTTTTCCCTTACGCCTCTGGCCTAGGGGAAACTCTACCGAAATTTCGTCAGAAATTGGCAATATCTTATTCATTTGACCTGTAGTGAAGCCTCTTTACAGTCTTTCATTTCGTTTTACGTGCGGCTTATTCTGATTTTTGATTTGTGTGTCTTTGCAGACAAATGGCTGCCCCAAGTGGTTGTTCTGCCCCTGCCGCTGCTGTCGGTGCCGACCTCATTCCGCGGGGTCCCGTGCCAGCGGTCACGTGGCTCAATGTGGAGGACCTGGACCGTGAACATGCGGAAATAGCTGCCTTGGCGGAGTCATCGGGGTCCGACAGTGAGAGCATGGACTTCAGCCGGCTTGTCAGAGTTGAGAGCGGCTTCACATTTGATCGGGCCACCGAGGAATACCGGAAGGACTTCCCGAAGGATAGGCACCTCATTCGATTCCTGAAGCATCTGCGCTCCCGAGATGGGCGAGACTTCCGCACGATAAAGGCCGTCGAGCGGGCCATCTTGCATGCCCGGGACAGTCTGCTGTACAGCGTCCCCAGGAGCATTCCAATGTATCTGGTGGGAGAAGCCCGGGAGTGGAAGCCCGTCTTGGGGATTGAAGGAGTGCTTCCAGCCGAAGACAAACTGGTGCGAGCGCCTCAGTTCGTTCCGGCCAAATGGGATATGTCTGCCGACAAGGTGCACAGTGAGTCGTCCCGCTTCGGCTTATTCTTGGCTCCCCTTAAATGGGGCTATAGGGAGGAGCCGTTTATATTGGACTGCTTGGCCATAAGGTTCAAGTATGAATTATCACTGGGCTGGTTCGGGGAGCTGAAGCTTCAAGACGCCCACAGTTTTCGGGAAGGGGCAGTGGAGTTCACTGAATATGTACTATTCAACTATGCTCCGTTGCTGGTCCGGGTTGACATTTATCACAGTGTATTCGCCTCTCGGTATGGCTATCCCATCTCCAAGGGCCTCTATTGTGGCATGATAGAAGTGTTCAGCGCGGAGACCAACACTTTCTACACGGCGGAGGGCGAGACTTCCCTGGACCTGTGGAGTCTCAGCCAGTTGAGCGGCTTGCCCATTGACGGGGAGCCTTATGAAGAAGTGTGCCTCCCCGACTTGATCAAGGACGAAACCAACGGGGATGGCTATTATTCTCTCGGGTATTCGTACCGGTATCTCATGAAGGCGTACCGAGAATTATATCAGCTGTCACATGGTGGGAGGCAGCCCGCCTGTGGGGATAGAAAGAGGGTGCGCATGGTCCTGTGGTTGGAATACTTCTATGACGGGCTGAAGCAATATGAAGAGTTTCCCTGTGTCGGCACCGCTGTTGCTCGCAAGAAGCGTGCGAAGCCGAAGCTTGGTGTGAAGATCCCCTCCAAGGGGCGTCGGAGCGGGCCTAATCCGATGGGTGTCGACCCGCTGACTCACTGCGCCGCCTATCTCACGTACTGGCTATGTTCGTTTGCCATGCCGTACGGGGATGAGACGGTTATTCGGCCAGACGCCATCTACCCAGCATGTCAGATGGCGTGGGGCGTCAAGCTTTCCTTGTGCCCGGCGACCCTCTGCTTGATTTACAAGGCCCTGGGAGACATCAGCACCCATCAGTTTCTGAGGCAGGCCCGGTATGTGTGCCCACTACATTTCTTCAACGCGTGGGTTTGCTCGTTGTTCTCCGAGTTCGCCCCGCGAGCTCTCCAGGATTGGGGACTAATGCCGAGGATGCTGGAGTTTGCCAGTGCAGAGCCAGCTTCTACCTCCATGCGGATGTTTGATATTCGGGGCCGGTTGACAACGGTTCCCCGAAATGCGGCTGGCACTATTCATTTCTGGACGTTGGCCGCGCACTCTAGCCCTCTGGTGAACAATAACAGGGAGTGCAAGGACGATCAGGTGGAGAAGTACGTCCACCCCATCAGCCAAGAGAATGTGGTCCGCCTGCTGCTGGAACCGGAGCTGAGGGACTGGGCGCTATCCATTCGCCCAAGCGTGTTGGTGTTCAGGAAGGGGGGTAATGTGCTGTTGGAACCGTATTATCCCTTCCGGTTTGGTCGCAACTTCGGGTATGACCAGCATATCCCTGTTTATCATGCACAGTTCGGCCTGCCTTCGCGGAACATCCGACGAAGTTCAGTTGCTGAACATGCTAAGAGCTGGTGGGACTTTTTCCACCGGGCGGACACTGCCTCTTTCAGGGTGCCGGCCCCGGGTCGCATTCCCCGAGTGACCCAAGACTACATAAAGTGGTGGAACGCCCGGACGGCCTTCTATCGGTTGCATAAGACCGAGTGCTGGGATGGGGCCGAGAGGAGGTTCCTTAGTCGGCAATCGGTGCCAGTACTTGATATTGAGCCAGATCATCTTCTTCGGCTCAAGAACAGGCAGGAGAAAGTGGTAGCGGCATACATGGCTGCTCGTCGGGAAGCCCGGGACGCGAGGCCGACGCCGAAAGTGGAGTTGCCTCCGGTGGCGAAGGACGACTACAAGAAGACATTGCGGGATCTTTGCCGGATAGGGAGTGATCATCTGGAGCTCATTAATTACCCGCTCCCCATGGAGGAGGAGGGCACCCCCGCAAAGAGCTGGCGTCCAGAGATGGACCTGATCTGCCCATACCGCACATTTATGAGGCGGGAGGAGAGGAAGCCCGAGAATTGTAAGGACACCACATGGCTGTATGTTCTGCTGCGGGTGAATAGGCTGAAGATCGAAGATCAGACGGCCGCTATTCTGGGCAAGCGCCTGCACATCCCGTATTATTATGCCGACGGGTGGGGCATAGACCACTTCAATCTTTTCTGCCACCTCTCCTCGAAGAAGCACGTAGATCTGGGTAGCCTCACAGACCGGTGCCAGAAGGTCGAGGACGTATGCTGGCTGGTCCGAGAGGCGGCGCGTCGGGACAAGGAGCCGTCCCTGAGCTACTGGCCGATAACACTTCGGTTGTACACCGGTCCTCACGGTATTTAACCTTTCCCACTTCTTCTATTCTCGTGGTCGTGTCCCTGGTAGGTTTATCGGGTGCTAACCATGCGTGTATATGTATTTATTCTTCTTACCAGACCATCCCGATAGCACCCAGATGGCGACATACCGCAATCTTCTTCGATTCGTCCAGAAGCCCGCCTACTTTGAAGCCGCACTGCCGGCTCCGACTACGGCTCCTCTGCCCAAGGCAGCGAAGAGGCCCCGGGCAAAATCGCCTGTGAAGAAGGCAGTGGATGCCGCGAAGGCGGCTAAGTAGCGGGACACAAAGCGGAGAAAAACAGAGGCGGCCAGGGCCCCGATCGCCTTTCCTCCGGCGCCACGGGTCCCATCTTTTGAGGAGTTCGAAGTCGCCCGACCCGAGCCAAGCCAACCTGCCGGTCAGTACCTTCGACCATCAGCGTGTCTTTTAAGTCTTTCTCCTTTTTTTGTATTTTCATTCTGGAGCAAAGCCCTGACACCTGACTATTTCTTTTGTCTCAGCCCCTGTGGAAGAGCCAGTGCCAGCACCTATTCCTGACGCGGGGGAGCCAGTTCCTGTGCCCGCCCCTGTCACGGGTGAAGCCGCGATCGTAGCAAAGGCGACCTCGACGGCGGCTCTAGCTTCCTCACCGCAGGCCAAGGGAAGGTCCCGAGCAAAGTCGCATGTTAAGAAGGCGTTGGCTACTACCAAGGTGGCCGGGCGGCAAGCGGCGAAGCGGAGACGGGCAGAGGGGTCCCCGGTCCCAGCGGCCGCCTCTCCGGTGGCCCCTATCTTGTCCTTTGAAGAATTCGAGGTCACTCGGGCTGAGCCGAGTCACCATGCCGACGGGGTTCAACGGTCGCCGACGTCATCCGAGATTGATTTGCCCCCTGGGCCATCCTTAGTTGCGCGCACGGCGATAATGCGCTTCTTTCTTACAGGCGACATGGAGGAACCGGCGCCTATGCTGACCCCGAGCGAGAGCGAGGCCGCGGTCCCCGAGGCAACGGTCTCCGAGGCCGCGTCGCCCATCAAAGAGGCCATCCGCGAGCCACCTCCTGTTGCAGCAGCTGAAGGGGGTATTTGCCTTTGTTGGCCTAATTGACTTCTTTTATCCTTTGGGAGCCGATTAGGTTTGATATAACCCGTGTTTTCTTCTGCGTGACAGGCACAGCAGAGGCAGTCACTGGGCTATTCGGGCCCCGCCTGCAACTCCCGACGACGCGTCTATATGTGAGGAGGAGGCTGAAGTCCGGCGTACCGGCCTCATCTAGCCCGAGGGAGGGTGCGCCGGCCATTGACCTCGAAGTGGAGGCCCCTTTGCCAGCAAGGGGAGAGCCTGCGGCGGTCGAGTCATCGTCGGGCGAAGAGGTAGACTACAATTACTCCTCCGATGAAGCGGCTGCTGACGAGGGCGTGTCTGGGGCATCGGAGCCGTCCGAGCCGGTCTTCAGGGCCCCCTTACATGCTGGCTCCCCGAGCTTTATGAGGAAGACTGCTGTAAGTGTGAGCTTGCTTGGGCCGGCTCCTTCCTCTCCTTCGTGGTTACCTAATAATCTTTTCTTATCAATTCCGGGTTTCAGGGGCTTAACTTGCCGGAGGCTGTGGAAAAGGGTACCCCGGTTGCGCCGATCGACCGTCAGGTTGGGGTCGATGTGGGCTCGGGCAAACTAGCCCTTCTATTCGAGGCTCTTCAGCAAGAGTCGGTCGCAGGGACTTCAAGTGTTTCTGAAGCGGTGGCCGAGGTAAGCAGGGCTTTATGGCTCTTCCCACTTCTCGTCGTCGCGTAATTTATTACCGGCGACGGGCGGCTAACCGTATTTCATGTGGGCAGGTGGCGCCGACGACCGGAAGGACGCCTGGCCACTCTCGCAAGGCGATCACCAAGCGGAGGCCGATTACCGGTCAACCACCAGCAGGGGGACCGACTCTGGCATCTGTTCCGGAGGTGGAGACTCTTGCCGTGCTCGTGCAGGCGGGAGGCGTCCCTCACCTACTGGTTCCACTTCCACCTCTTCCGAGGCCGCTGGCCCAGATGGAGGACCCTTTCTTGAGACAAATATTCGCGGGGCTCCGTGCACATTTGGAGGGATCCCACACGCGAGGGAAAAGTCCGTGGGTGATGGCGTCGGGTCCGGCTTTACTCGAAGCCCCTCCTTCAGCCGAAGCAGCCGTACCGGCACCCCTGCCCATTGAGGCAGTGGCAGAAGCGAACCAAGCAGAGGCAGAGGAGGGAGGAGAACACCGAGTGATGGCGGCGACAAGTGCTTCGGCGATGAACTTGGCCATTTCCTTAGCGGTGGTTGGCCAGGAATCTTCTGTCGAGCCACGCCGGCCAGGCGTCTTGACTCTTGCTCTTCCATCTTCTTCGGCCGCGGTGGACGCTGATTTGTGGGCGGAGATGGACAGCACTGTGGAATTTACTCCCCCAGCCGTGCCTTCGGTCAGTCACACCTCATCAGAGGCGCCCGTCCATCAAATGCTGGTAACGCTGCGGACGATGCTATTTGCCGACCTTTCCTTATCATACCGGGAGGTACACACCATAGTGACGCAGCTGACTGGGGCGTTACAAGTGCTGGGCTGTCCACTGGAGGAGTGGTCGCGACGAGTCTTGTTGCTATTAAAGTATATCAAACGTCGCGAGTTTCTCGAGACCCAGGCTCCCGACGCGCGCGCCGCGCTAGACGCCCAAGCGGACGAGTATTTGCAGGTCTTGGAGGCACGGCGCCATGATGAAGAGCGCCATGGGAAGGCCTTGGAGAAAGGCCAGGGCAGCGTCCGCTCCCTCAAGAGTCGGATCGGGAAGCTAGAGGGCTACCTTGCTGCGGCTAGGGTTGACCTTGCCGAGGCTGAGAAGGTGGTCGAGAGTGAGAGCGAAGCTCTCGCCGTCGCCCAAGTTGAAACGGTGTCCGTGGAAGCTGAACTCGCCCGTCTCGAGGAATTGAGGAGCCGGTTACGTGATATGACGAACTTCCCTTGCGTCGGGATCCTCCCCCTCGAGGAGATCTTCAGGGGTGTCGGATGAGCGTCGCCTCCCTTAGCTTTCTCCTTTTTGTAACACAGGGGTATGCCCCGAAGCATATGTAATCTGATCCTTCTTTAAATAGAACAGAACAGTTACAGTTTCATGTGTTCTTCGTGTATGCATTCATCCCAGATGGACCTCTCTTCCCCATTTTTCTCTCCTTTGTATATTGTTTTCTTCTTCCTCTTCCCTCCCCTTCTTTTTTTTGTGTGCTGAGACACATTGGCAGGGTGTGAATCTTTGCGAGGATTCGCTTTGGGAGAACCAGGCAGGAACCCATGTCAGGGCACATGAGAGTGCTCGCCTTCCCAGGGGGAGGATGAGGGGACCACTCCACCATACCGAACAGGCGACTCCCTAGTTTCGCCGCAATATTGGAAGCGCGTGCTGGCCTCAAGCGGGGGGCCTCGGTCAGAGATCGGATTTCTCGTCATCCAGAGGGGACGGAGAGAAGAGTTTGTTTAGTCAATGACTCGGACGGGAGGTCCGAGCCAAAGGGGTACTCACCGCCCGGGGAGGACGGAGAGAAGAGTTTGTTTAGTCAATGACCCGGACGGGAGGTCCGAGCCAAAGGGGTACTCACCGCCCGGGGAGGACGGAGAACGGAGAGAAGAGTTTGTCTAGTCAATGACCCGGACGGGAGGTCCGAGCCAAAGGGGTACTCACCGCCCGGGGAGGACGGAGAGAAGAGTTTGTCTAGTCCATGACCCGGACGGGAGGTCCGAGCCAAAGGGGTACTCATCGCCCGGGGAGGACGGAGAGAAGAGTTTGTTTAGTCAATGACCCGGACGGGAGGTCCGAGCCAAAGGGTACTCACCGCCCGGGGAGGACGGAGAGAAGAGTTTGTTTAGTCAATTTCTTTTAGTACTTCCGTGGCTATGGGGCGACTGCTAGAAATGGGAGGAGTTCCCCCTTTCTCGGCTTCCACTCTTCCCTTGCTCTTGTATCTTCCCCCCCCCCCCTTTTTTTTTACTTCTTTTTTTTCTCTTCTCTTCTTTTTCTTTTCTCCTCTTTCTTTCTCTTTTTTTTTCTCTTCTCTTCTTCTCTCTTTTTTTTTCTTTTCTCCTTTTTTTCTCTTCTCTTTTTTCCTCTCTTTTTTTTCTCTTTTTTTTCCTTTTTCTTTTACCTTCCTCTTCCCCTTTTTCTCGCCTTTTTTTTTGAAAACCATGGATAGTGATCAAGTTGTTTGGGCATCAATCACGCAAATCCGCCCAAAATAGGGCAGAGGGTTATATTATTGATTGAACGGGGGCGCCGGAGCGTGGTACAGTCTCAAGTGCCTTCCATTAAGAGGCGGGAACTGAACTTCCCCGCGATGGTTGACGATTACATAGGCCCCACCTTCGTAGACTTTTTGGACTACGTAGGGTCCGAACCAGTTCTCATTCAGCTTACCCTTAGGGTTGGCAGCCATGAGGTCTCTTCTCTTGACCATGACGAGGTCGCCCTTTTTGAATTCGTGTTCCTTGACAAGCTTGTCAAAGGCGCATCCAATCCGGGCCTGATAGATCTAAATGTTCTGTTGGGTCTAGAGCCGCTTTCCTTCTAGACTGGAGAGTTCATCAAGCCTTCGTTCCACGTTGGTTTGCCCTTCAAGGACAAGGCCATGCTGAATGGCAACCCTGAGGGACGGTATCTCCAGTTCAACGGGGACGATTGCCTCCGAGCCATATACGAGAGAAAAGGGCGAGCAGCCTGTTGGAGTCTTGTATACGGTTCGGTACGCCCAAAGCGCCTCGTACATTCTTTCTTCCCAGTCCCTTTTGTTAGAGCTGACCGTCTTGGCCAGGAGAGTACAAAGTGTCTTATTAAAAGCTTTGGTCAGCCCATTAGCCTGTGGGTTGTAAGGAGTCGATGTCCTCCAATCAATTTTATATTTTTCTGCCAGCCGGTAGACCTTCTGGTTGCGGAAGTGGCTACCGTTGTCTGACACAACTCGGTCGGGGACGCCAAACCGGAATATGATATTACGGCGGACAAACCTGACCACGATCTCTTCGGTGACCTCCCGCAAGGCGACAGCCTCTGCCCAGTAGGAGAAGTAGTCGGTTGCCGCCAAAATGTATTTGCAGCCTGTGGAAGATGCAGGTAAGGGACCCACGACGTCCGTTCCCCACTGGGCGAACGGCCAACTGGGCGCGGTTGGGTGTAACTGCACGGGGGGCCTTCTGGGTATGGTGGCATGCTCCTGACATTTCTGACATGACTTAGCATATTTGCAGCAGTCGTCGAACATCGCAGGCCAATAATAGCCAAGCTTCTTTATTTCAATCTTCATTTTCGGCCCGGCCTGGTGTGCGCCAGCTGTCCCGGCGTGGACCTCCTTCATGACCCTCCAAGCTTCTTCAATGGACAAGCATCGGAGGAGTAATTTCTGCTTGGCGTCGGCCACCATTTGGAATAATATTCCATTTCGGAGCTCATAAGAGTCCTTAATTCTGATCAGCCTGAGCTTCTCTTCTCTCTTCTTGGGCAGCTGCTGGTACTTGAACTACTGCATCAGGGGGTCTCTCCAGTCGGGTAGGCCGACGGCTTCTGCTGTGGTGACTTCTAGCTCTTCTTCTTCTGGTTTCTCTTCTATCATGCTGGGCATCTGGCGCTGATTTATTACTTGGATACTGAGAGATCCATCTGGAGGCACTGCCAGTGAGCTCGCCAGTTTTGCCAGGGCGTCGGCTTGTGCATTCTCCCCTCTGGCGACATGGCCTATCTCAAGGAGGTAGAACCGCTCCATGAGTCTCTTCACCTTAGTGTGATAAGGGAGTAACTCAGGTTTTCAGACATCAAACTGTCCCTGGACCTACTTGACGACCAGCAGCGAGTCACCGAATACTTGGAGCATTTTGATCTCCATTTGGAGGGCCACCTGAAGGCCGATGATCAGAGCTTCATACTCTGCTTCATTATTTGTGCAGGGCTTGGTAATGCAGTAGGAAGTGTGCATCACTTCTCCATCTGGCGATTTGAGGACGATGTCGGCTCCGGCCCGTACCTTGGCGTGTCCGGACGGGGTCACTTCTGTTCTCGAAGCCCCGTCAAAGTATAGCTGCCAGATAGCTTGTTGGACATGATCCACCTCCAGTGTCTCATCTTCGGGTAGCTCGGTGGCCAACGGGGAGCCTTCGGGCACGGGGTGTGCTGCGAAGAAATCCGCGACGGCTTGTCCCTTAACGGCCTTCTGCGGCACGTAGGTGATATCAAACTCCATGAGCAGCACGGCCCACTTGCCAAGGCGCCCCTTCGGGATAGGCTGGGAGAGAATGTGCTTGATGGGGTCAGCCCTGGATATCAAGCTCACTCCATGGGACAGCATGTAATGCCTCATCTTCTTGACTGCGAAGACCAAAGCAAGGCAGACTTTCTCTAACGGAGTGTACTTGGCCTCCGCTCCCACCAATCTCCGGCTGAGGTAGTAGAGCGCCTGCTCCTTTCCCTCATCATTATTCTGGGCGAGCATTGCCCCCAGTGAATATTCGGTAGCTGCTATGTAGAGAACAAGCGGTCTGCCTTTGACATGTGCCCCCAGGACTGGCGGGGTCTTCAGGTACTCTTTTAGCTGGTCGAATGCGTGTTGGCATTCATGACCCCAGCTGAAGGGTGCATTCTTCATCATCAGTCTGTGAAAGGGTTGGCAACGCCCCGACAGGTTGGAGATGAACCTGCGGATATAGGCTAGACGGCCCTGTAGGGCCCTTAGCTCTCTTAGACTCTTCGGAGGGGGCAACTCCTGAATGGCTTTTATCTTGAAGGGGTCAATCTCGATCCCTCTGTGCCGAACAATAAAGCCGAGGAACTTACCACTGGACACGCCAAAGGCGCACTTCATAGGGTTCATCTTCAGCCCATACAGCCGGAGCCTTTGAAAGATGACCCTGAGGTCGCTCAGATGTTCAGCTCTCTTCTTAGTCTTGACAACTAGATCATCAATGTAGCATTCGACCTTGCTATATAGCAGCTCGTCGAAGATCTTGGTCATTGCCCGCTGATATGTAGCACCGGCATTCTTGAGACCGAAGGGCATCCTCTTGTAGTGGAATATCCCCTTGGGCGACCTGAAAGCCGTGTGAATCTGGTCGTGGTCGGCTATCCAAATTTGGTTATAGCCGGACGATCCATCCATAAAGGATAAGGCCTCGTGGCCAGTGGTTGCATCAATCATCACTTCGGTGATAGGCACCGAAAAGTCATCTTTTGGGCAGGCATTGTTTAGGTCACGGAAATCCACGCAAATCCTGATCTGTCCATTCTTTTTCTTTACCGGTACAATGTTGGCCAACCAAATGGTGTATTGGTTCTCCGCCACGAAGCCGACGTCTATGAGCTTGTCGACCTCCTTGCAGATCTGGCTGATCAATTCCGGCCTCATACGCCGGGGAGACTGCTTCACTGGTTCCACCGTGGGATCAATGGCCAAGATGTGCTGAGTCACCTCGGGGCTGAGCCCAGGCATTTCTTTATAGTTCCAGGCAAAGCAATCCTGGAATTCTTGCAGCAACTTTGTGTATTGCTCTCTCTCCTGTGGGGGCATAAGAGCACTCAGAAAGGTCGGCCTGGGGTCACCTTCTGTGCCAAGGTTGATCTCAATCAATTCGTCGACCGTGGCGTGGCCGCCATTTTCAATTTCCGGCGGGGCTGGCGACAAATCGACGAAGTCTTGATCTTCATTATCTTCGAGTTCGAGGACGCCATCCCCCTCTTCTTGTTCCTCATGAAGGGGCGCGGAGGCTGCATTTGTTGTGTATTCCTCCTGGACCGTAGCCGCCGGGTCCGCGGGGTCCGCTAGTGCAGAAAGGCACAGGGCCACCTCGGGGTCTTCTGTGTACTCATCATAGACAGCTCCGGCGGGGGCCGGGGCAGCCGCATCTTCAGGCGCATGGTACTGGATGGATAGTGTATAGGCTCCTCTTCTGGGGCTGTCCGCCACGTGGGGGCGTGGTGGGGCTACCACATAGTCTCCCATTCTGAGCTCGTCCCTGTCAATGAGGTTTTGAGCAATGTCTTTGAAGACATAGCAGTCTTCGATGGCGTGGCCCAGTATCTAGTGGTAGGGACAAAATAGTGGGTCCCCACTTCTTCGGGTGTCATGCAGCCTCTTGGACTGTGGGAGGGAGACCTTGCTGTAATGGCAGGCCCAGTCAAAAATACCCCGAGTCTTCTCTCTTGGGAAAGAGTAGGGCTTTTGCAACTTCTCTTGGAGTGTCAGGCCTTGCTTGGTTGGCCGTCCGGTTAATGGGCTTGCCGTGTCTCTTGTCTCCCTTCTTGACCAGACGGGGACATCGGGACTGGTGTCTCGGGGTCGAGACATATAGCCACCCCACGGGCGGAGAGAGCCTTGGATGAGGTCGGTAACTAGCAAGGTCAACTCAGCCAGCCGTGCTTTTAACATCTCGATCTCCCGTTGTTGCCTATGGTACAAGGCGTACATGACGGGGTCATATCGAGGGGAATTTGGGACATGACCCATGCTTCTGCTTCTTGCTTCGCCAGCAGGCCGAAGTGAGGGCGCCTCGGCGGTGTGCTCTTGCGAGGCTAGCCTGTCGGAGAGAGAGGGGGTTTTCCCCGTGCAGCAGCGGCGGAGAGGGTTCCAAAGGAACACTTCTTCGTCTTGTGCCTCCTCAGCCGGAGGCCTGGGATATACTTCTTGGTGGGCTTCCCGCAAATCTGCAGCTTCCGCGGGGTCGTCGCCGGATAAGGTCGAAATCGATATCACATCAGTTTCGTAACAATCTTCTAGTGAAAAGCCCAGACCGGGGTGCTTGGTGATTTGCAGCAACCGCCGATCCAGGTTTGGTGGGTTCCACATTCTTTCGAACATTTCCTTCCGGCTGGAGGGTTGATAGGGGGTAATCTTTTGCTTTCTGACCTTTCTGGCTGCCTGGTCGGTCATATGGGGGAGTCCCACAATGGGGACGTGCGGGTCATGCAACTCGTCAGGAAACTGGCAATCATCGTCTTCCATGACTGGTTTTTCCCCGGGAACATAAAAGATAGTGGATGGCCCCTCCGGGTTAGGCACTTCAAAGGTCCTCAGCCGCTCGGCCGCTTGACAGTCAATTTCTGTAATGGGCTTGATGATCCCTGGCGGGACTCTGACATCCTCCAGCAAGTCTTCGAGGCAAGGCGTCCCCGGTGTAGAGTAGATGGGGAGAGGGGCTCCCTTAAATACCCCCCCCCTCTTGTGCAATGAATGGTACATGTGGGGGAGCCACATAACCTGGGGGCGGCGGAGGAAACCAACTGCCCGACTCCACTTTCTTCTTTCCCTTGTCTTGGGCGGCTTGGGGAATTTGCTTCGCCTTTTCTAAGTACAGATTGGCGTCTGACAGATGACACTCGAACACCTCGAACGGGTGGAGGTCGGCGAAGATCCTGACTTCCTTCCCCTCGCAAGGGTATTTAATGCATTGGTGTAGGGTGGAGGGCACCACTCTATTCTGGTGTAACCAGGGCCGCCCCAGCAACGCCTTGTAGGAAGTGTTGGAATTGATGACGTGGAACTGGACCTTGGTGGTGAAATCATCGAAAGTCAAGTTGAATTCTGCAACCCCCATGGGGACCTCACATTTTTGGTTAAAACCAGCAATCTTGACATTTTTGACTTCAACCAGGTGTACATCAAAGTAGTGCTTTTGGTACACCCGGTAGGGGAGTATATTCACTGTTGCCCCCGGGTCGATCAGGACCCTATTGATAGGCTGGCCGTTCAACTGCCCTTTCATGTAGAGGGGTCTGTTATGGCTACAAGTGGGCAGGAGCATGTCATCTTCTGTGAAAGCCACGGCCACCTCAGGTGATATCTCTGCTAGGCAGGCTTCAAGATGTGCTGGCGTCTGGAGCGCGGCAATGATGGCTTGCCGTGTTTCTTCGTCCAAAGACAGCATCTCCCACACGGTAAACCGGGTCAGGATCTTCTTGAGGTGTCTGACTATTCGGTCGGCAGCCCGCACCTTGAGTAATTTCATCTCTTCGGGCTTGCCGCGCCTGCCCCCACCCTGGAGCTGGGGTGTTAGGTCAGGGGATGCCAGCTTTGTGGGCTCTGTTGCAGCCTGTTGAGCCGGCGGCGCCTGCTGGGCTTCCTCCGTCCCCCGCATGAATTCGGCGAGGTTTGGGATATCACTGTTGTCCGCTTTTGGCTGAGGAAGAGTTGTCGCCGGTAGAGCTTGAGAGCTGCTTATTTTTTCGGTCGAAGGAGACCCCTGGGAGCGCGCCTTCCCGCCTGCTCGGGCTAACAGGAATTCGGCGAATGAAGGGGTGCCTCGGCTCCTAGCCCCTACGGGATAGAGACCCGCCGGAGGAGGGATCTCGGTGCCTCGGACCTCAGGGTCGAGAACCTGGTATGGTTGTTCCCCCCTGAGCATGATGTTGAGGTTATCCTGAGGAGGGCGCCCCCACTTTCTTCCCGACCTGGTGGCATGTTGGGAAGTGGAGACTTCAGCTTGATTCACCTCCGGTGGCTCATGGGGTGGCTCTTCTTCTATTTCCTCCAGGGAAAGGGCAGTGTCAAATAAAGCCGAGAGGGTGTTGCAGGCGACGACGACCTCCTTCTTCTTCTTGCCCCTGGGTCTTCTCTTCTTCTTCTTCTTTCCTGCTGCGGCGGATGGCTGCTCTTGGGGAAGTTCAGCCCACAGGGGAGGCTCTTTCTCTGCTTCAGCTTCTGCCCCTGGAGCCAGTTCGAGTGATTTGAACTCCTCCCATGGGACATACTCCTTCAGCTCCACGGGCTGGATTTCGGGCTGCTCATAATCTTCAAGCCCATCAATAAAAGCCTGGAGTCTTTGGACCGCCGGACTGGTCTTCTGACGCATCCGCAGCGGGACAGAGCTCTTTTTGTTATGAGTGGGCCGCCTCATGACCAGCCGAGGGGTCGTGTCATGGCGAACTGGGCTTGCTGGGGGCGGTGCAGGCAGGGGTGTCGCGTCCCTCAGACGAACTCCGGGGCTGGGTCGAGGGACGTGTGCTCTTCTATTCTTTCTAGTTGCAGTCTGCCAACCTCCTTGATCCTGAGCTGGGGTCATGATGAAGGTCTCATAAGTGGCGCGGGCGCAGGCCTCCGCCCACTCCTCAGGCAACTCCTGGTATAGCGAGACCATGTTGACAGTGGAGGTTATGCTGGGTAACTCATGCGGTTGCGGGGGGTCTACTCTATGCTCCCCCATGTCCAGCTCCCCATTCTTGATTAAGGACTCAATAACATCCTTGAAGACATAGCAGTCTTCAATGGTATGCCCGAGCACTCGGTGGTACGGGCAGAAGCGCGGGTCGTCCTTTTTATTTAGGTCGCCAGGCCTTTTCGGCTCTGGCAGTGTAATTTTGTTGTAGCTGGTTGCCCATTCGAACAGAAGCTTAGACTTGTCTCGGGCAAAGGAATACAGCTTATTTCTCATCTTCTCCCTTAGTGAGGGGCCTTCCCGCCGTTCTGTGGTTCTGGGCGGAGGAAGGTCGGCAGCCCCCTTGGCTTTCTCTTTCTGTTTTTCAAAAGCCTGGAAATCTAATGTGTGCACCTCAGGGGGAGCCGGCTTCTTCTCGGCCTGCCTGGCTCTTTGGCTTGACATGGCCGGGATGGAGGAGTATCGGGCCAAAAATGCCTCGATCTCTGCTATCACGTTGTTCAGGCGGTCAAATGTCTTGACCTCGGTGCCGATCATCCTTTCCAGGATTTCTTTCTTCAAGTTCTGTTTGCAGATCTGCACCGCATCCTCAAGGTGTGGGGGACGTATGCACCTCATGCTGAGGTTCCTCCATCTCTTGATATAGTCAAGGGCCGACTCGTCATTCTTCTGTCTTGTGGCGTAAAGTTCTGCCACGGTGACCTCCCGTTCTGCAACATAAAATCTTTCTTTGAACTTCTTTTGCATGTCGGGCCAGTCGGCGACAGACCCGGGTGGCAGGCCGGAGTACCACTCAAAGGCAAGCCCGGTGAGTGTCGAGCCGAAGAACTTCAGGAGGTAGGCCTCATCAGCAGCCAAGTCCCCCATGACATTCACATAATAAGCAATGTGCTCCCTGGGGGACCCTTGCACGTTGAACTTTTCGAACTTGGGTGGCTTGGTGACTCCGACCGGCAACTTCTTCGCAACATGGTGAGCCGGGTAGGGCACCCGGTAGACGTCGAACGACGTCTGATCCCCGTCACCTCTCTCAGCCAGTTTCATGTCTATCATCTGTTCCAGCATCAACCGGCTAACCGTTGCCGGGTCGACTGGAGTCGGATAAAAATGGGCGGGCTGTGCACTCGGGGTAGCCAGCACGGTCGCCTGGGGGGCCATGAGGGACCCTTGGGAAAGCAAGGCCTGTGGCGGGACTGGTGGGGTGCAGTGTGCCTGCTGCAGGGACGCGTCCCCGAGAGGGTTGAAGGTTGCTGGAAGGGCTGCTTCTGAAAATTGCCCCCTATCCCTAGGCGCTTCGGGTAAAACCTCGGTCTGCCAGGACGTCGGGGGCGGTGTGTTCCATTCATTCAATTGCTTTTTGAGTGATTCAATTTCCTGCTGGAACCGCTGCATCATGAGCAGCATTGCCGGGTGTGGACACCAGAAATTGCACATCGATATCATGCTTGGCCCGGCGTCAACAACGGCGTGAAGAAGCCCCGGAGAGACTGGTCATCCGGATCCCCCAAATGTCCACACTGTCGTGAAGCCATCTCCGGAGTCATGATAGTGAAGAGAAACCAATCATAAAAACCCCGCAATCCATGGGCCCCGAAGAAAATCAAATGGGCCACGACTCGTGCTCACAACGGGCTCAAAAGCTGCCCATTTAGCCGCTCAACGGCACGCCCCTGGCCCCTCTCCAGCGGTGCGCCCATGGGAGCCCTTCAGTGGCACACCCAAGCCCCCCCAGGGTTCAGCGGCACACCCCCCAGGGGTCTTCAGCGGCACACCCCCCGGGGGTCTCCAGCGGCATGCCCGTCCTGGGCTTCAGCGGCACACCCCCTTGGGGGTCTTCAGCGACACACCCAGGGGGGGTTCAGCGGTACACGCCCCATGGCCCCCAGCGGCACGCCCCTTTGGGCCCTCAGCGGCACACTCTGCTGGGCCTTCGACGGCACGCCCGTTTTGTGCCCCAGCGGCACGCCCTTTTGGCCCTCCTATGGCACACTTGTTTAGCCCGCCAGCGGCACAGCGTTAAGCCTTGTCAACGGCCGAACGACGTGGTGCCCATGCCCTACACATCTTCGGCGTGCAGTGGGCGGTCCGAGGTGTCGGCCAGGGGTTGGGCCACGCAAGCTACCACCTCGCCGCCCAGGACGGGAGAGGTCAAACGCAATCATGACGAGGCCGCTTCCCGCCTCCGACTGCCGTGCTCGAAGGCTCCCGTTGCTGGGAGTATAAATGACGCCCACTTCGACAGAGGGGAGAAGGGAGGAGACAGACACACACACAGAGACACACGCAGAGAGAAGAGGGAAGAGAGGAAGAGAAGAGGAAGAAGAGGGGAGGCTCCGCCTCCCCCCTTCCTGCCGCTCCGTCAGCCCACCGCCGTCCGCGCGAAGAGAAGAAGAGAAAGAGAAGAAGAGAAGAAGAGGGAAGAGAGGAAGAGAGGGGGAAGGGCTCGCCGCTCCACCCACAACCGCCACCTGAGCGAAGAGAAGAAGAAGAAGAAGAGGGGAGGCTCCGGCTTCCCCCCGTTGCTATCCCGTCCGCCACCGTCGGTGTGAAGAGAGGAAGAGAAGAAGAGTGAGTGGAGAGAGAGAATGAGGTCCGGGAAGGGAGGAGTCCATGCTTCCCCTCGTTGTATCTTCTTTCTTTCTTTCTTTGTCCCCCTATTTTCTTTTCTGTCGCCACGTATTAGCTCCCTTGGGGCACTCCTTTTGTGAGAATAAAAGTAGAAGGCTTACAAATATTTTCTTTGGACGTCTTTCTAAAGTATTTCTTCCGTGTTTGCATCCTTCGGTGTTTCACGCCCCTTCCCCTCTCTCCTTTTGTTAGGGCTTGCTTCCCCTTTGGCATTTTTGCCTTCGCTCACCCCTGCGTGCCCTCAGCGGTACACCCCAGCCTTGCCTCCAACGGCACACCCTCCATATGCCTTCAGCGGCACACCCTCCTGTGCCCTTCCCCGGCATGGCCCTTTGGACCCTTGCCTGGCACGCCCTGGCCAAGCCTTCAGCGGCACGCCCTCTCGTGCGCCTTCAACGGCACGCCCACTCGTGTGCCTTCACCAGCACGGTCCCCCTTTGACCTTTGCCCGGCACACCTCTCCAGCCCCTACAGGCTCCATGGCCGGCACGCTAGCCACCAGCCCCTCCTTTTTGCCTGATGCACACCCCCTAGCCAGTCCTAGAATAGTATTCCATTCGCCGTTCCCTCCGAGTTTTCCGAGGTTTTATTAAGGTGTTGCCGCTCTCGGGCGCCCACCTCCAGTTGTCGGGTTCCGCCACTCCATGTGGGGGCGTTCCCTGTATCTCCCTTACGCTCGGGTCAAGGGGAGATGCTGCCGAATTTTCGTTAGAAACGATAACATATTAAAAGACAAAAGGAATCAACAAACAAATGGAACAACCACACGTTAAAAAGGACTAAAAGAAAGCAACAAACAAACGAAAAGAACAACGGTAAAATGCTTCAACCAATGCAAAGAACAATGCAATCAATTCAAAGAGAGCCAAATCAAACGATAACTAAACAACTTGAACATTCGTCCTCGTGGGAGAAAGAATAGAAACTGATCAAGAGAAGAAAAGAAGAAACCTCTGTACACTTAATAAAATCAGAGAGGAAGAAAAGAAAAGCCTCAAAAGAACTAGAGGGAGAGTGCGCCTTCACCGATACACCTAGTCCAGCCCTTCGCCGGCACGCCCCTAAGGGCCTTCCCCGGTACGCCCTGCTAGGCCTTCGCCGGCACGCTCCAACCGCCGCTTCCCCGGCACGCTCCAGCCGGCCCTTCCCCGGCACACTCGGCCATACCCTTCGCCGGCACACCTCCTCAGCCCTTCAGCGGCACAGTCCCCAGGCTCTTCAGCGGCACACTCCCGGCCCTTCAGCGGTACACCCCTCCAGGCCCTTCAGCGGCACACTCCCAGCCCTTCAGCGGCACACCCTCAGCCCTTCAGCGGTACGCCTTTCTCTTAGCCCTCTAATGGCCCATTCTCTCTCCAAAAAATATGAGTAATAATAATAATAATAAATAAATAATAACAAATTCAAAAATGAATAAATAAATAAGAATAATAAAGGAATAAGTAATAGTAATAATAAGCTAAAAAAAGATAATAACAATAATAATAATTAGACAAATAAATGATAACAAAGATGAATGAATAATAATAACAAACTCATCAAGAATGATAAACAAATAAATGATAACCCAGGATAAATAATAATACCAAATTTGACGAAACACGACAAGCAAACGAATGATAATAAAACGAACAAACGATAAAAATAAACCTAACAATAACAATAATAAATGAATAAATCACAAGAAATAAATAAATAAATAGCAATAACGAACTCACTCAAAGATATACATAAATCAATAAATAATAATAATAATAAAACTCTAAGTAATAATAAAACGATGGTAAAATCCGCTTCGCAGCCCCGTCTCTCTCGTGACCCGGTGCCGAAGGAACAACAATACCGCCCTTGCGAGTTGGGCTTGAGTCTAGGGAATTATCCCGGAATGGCTACGGCCTGACCTCGCCTCGGGCTGACATTCCGATTAAACCGGACTCATTTCTCCAGTCGGATCCCTTCCGAGCCACTACTAAAATTACCGCACGTTCGGCAGACATTTGAACGGATTCACCTCGGTTCCCGCCGCGTTCTTATTACGGACCTACGTCCGAACATGAAAAGGCCCGTGAGCGACCTGCATAGCCGGTGGCTCCTACCCCGATATGGTTGTGAGCCGGCATTGCTCCGGGCCAATAGCTCATCAATTTCGACCCGTTCCTATCGGGATTCGTTCCCGCCCTTTCATCGAAATTACCGTAAACTCGGCATACATTTGTACGGGGTTGTTCCCGCCCGCGTCGCACTTTCAATATGGGCCCTTGCCCAAACATGAAAAGGTCGGCAAGTGACCGACGGAATCTGAATTAGAACGAGACGGCTCCCGCCACCCCCGGACTCCTTTCATGGGAATATCAATAAGACCTCCGTGGGCCACACTCAGACCTCGGGCCTGTCCCGATCATGGTCATCGTCTGGCTCATATCCTCGGTCTACAGCCCGCTTCTTTCGAACACGTTTTCGGTTCTGGAGTCTAGTCCCGGGACTCTCCCCTGTTGCCCTCCGACACCGGAAATATTAATGATGCCCGCGCAAGCCTCGTTCGGACCACGGGAGGCGCCCCCCGGTATGGTCCTGACTCGCTCTCGCACTGGGCCAACAGATTCACTGGTTTCCGGCTACAATAACCGAGATTCAACCGAATGCTTTCAGTGTCTCAGAATAATAAACTTTGCCGCATCCCCGCATGCATATGTTCCAGGTCCTCCTGCGACGATTATGATACTCTCAAGCCGGACACCCGTCTGAATATTAAACGGTCTCCCGAATGACCGACACGTTTCGAACGTCCACTTCCCTAGACACAGGGCTTTTCAGCCGATTCAAGGGATATTCCCTCGTTGCCCCTTTGCACCGGAAATATTAATGAGGCTCATGCAAGTCTTGTTTCGACCGCGGGGGGCCCACCGCAGTATGGTCGCAGCTTGCTCTTGCACCGGGCCAACAGATTTACTGGTTTTTGACCGCTCCAACCGAGGCTCAGCCGAACGTTTTCCGCTCTTTCGAACAATAAATTTGTCGTACCTCGGCATACATGCGCTCCGGTTTACCCGCGACAACCGCGATTTTCCCGAGCCGGACATTCGTCCGAACATTAAATGGTCAGTACACGACCGACATGATCGCGAATGTTTTCTTCTTACCCTCATACGGGGGTTTCGATGCTTCCTAATAGAACTTTCATGCAATTAATCTCTTGGCCATGAGGCCCTGAATCTCGGCGATTAATCAAGGGTGTTCCCTCGTATGGGGGATGTAAATGACGTCGTGACCTTTATGGCGCGGCGGGTTTTGGTCCCG
Source organism: Amorphophallus konjac (assembly GCA_022559845.1). NCBI lineage: Eukaryota > Viridiplantae > Streptophyta > Magnoliopsida > Alismatales > Araceae > Amorphophallus > Amorphophallus konjac. Next base: position 329,231,010 of record CM040124.1, on the reverse strand, counting down.
ACACGAACCACACAATCGTCTGACCGAGTCAGATCGAGCGCACCGTGGGCTCTTCGGAGCCCGAATAAATTGTCACTTTGTGACTGGCACGCCCACGCACTTAATAGACGAATCAACCATTCCCGAATAGACGAGCACAACAATAAACGAAAGAAAAGTGCGTCCACACCGGGTCAACCGTGGGGAGGCTGGGCATCCCCCTGTCTCTTCGGCCGGGGCGTCCTCGGATGATGTCGAGGGTCCGCCACTCGTGTCGCCGGTGGTGACCACATTGGCCGTGAGGGCCGAGAGGGGCTCTTCAGGTAAGGTCCCTTCGGCGCCTGTGGGTGTCACACCGCCTGCCGCTCTCCCTCTTCTAGTGAGGGGTCCCGGCCTGACGGTGATTTTGGCCACTTCTTCCGGATCGGTGGGCAAGGCCCCGTACCGATTGTGAACTCCTGCCATGTTGCAGGTGAATGTTTGCCATCTCTTGTTCTTGCTTCTCTTTGTCTCCCTCCTGGACGATCTTCCTGGGAACACCAGCCTGTCGAAGACCGATCGTCGGGACGGCGCTTCCTCCCGTACAGGGGACTGGCGCGGCTCCTCCGAGCGATTCCTCGACTCCGCGCTGGGTGCGGGTCGGGCTCCTTCTTCTGGGAAAGCGGAGGCCATTGCCCCCAGCAGTCTCTGGCGGCCGGCGGGGGTGCTACCCGGGCCTCGGAGGTAATTCCTCATAGCCTGCTCGATCCCTTCCCACTCCTGGTCAGGGAGGGCAGCCTGCAGTTGCATGTCGATGATAGTGGCAGGGGGAGAGTAGGCCCTGAGTGCTGGGCGGGCAGCGTTGTGTCGGCGCCCTCGGGGATGGCGGTGGACATTCTCGGACGGCACTGGGATGACGGGTGCCGGTCGGAGAGTTGGGGTCATCACCTCGACCCCTGCCATCTCGTCGGGCCCTCCTCGGGCGGGAAGTGCTGGGCCCTGCCTAGGCGGGTGCAGTGGGCTGGGCCTCCTTGGGTACCCAGACTTGCTTCAGTTTGGCCGGCCTGTGAGCCGGCGCCTTTTTCTGTGCCGCAGCTGGGGTTGCAGGCGTGGCCCTCTCTTTCAGCTTCTCCAGTCCTTGAAAAGAGTTGCGGACTGGGACGGTCGGGACAATACGGTCCGGTGTCACTTGGGACCTCTGTCCGTCCAGACGGACTCAGAGGGCCCCAACAGTCATGGACTTTCCGGAGTTGGACGAGCGGCGCCCCAAGCCGGCGTCGGTGTTGCTCCTCCGAAGCCTTCTTCGGTGGGATGCTGACCCTTGGTGGGAAGGGCCGGTAGTTTGGTGCACGTGGTGCACGTTGCAGCTCAGCGTCGTTGTGGGGACGATGTTGTTGTTCTTGGCCGTAGCTCGGCCGACAACAGCTTCGACGGCCCCCGGAGCGGGAGCGTTGATCTGGGACTCCTCGGGTGCCTCCACCTCAAGAACGTTGACAAAGGCCACCCCCAAGAAGTTGGGGAAGCCTACGGTGGGAGGGAAGCTCCCGAAGCTGAGGGGGACCGCCAGGTAGCCCCCTTGGACGTGGTTCTCGACGGGTTGAGGGCCGCAAGTGACAGCCATGGTTGGCACCATGATGCAATTCTCTCTCCTGCATTTGAGAAAGTAACGCAATTAGTATTACAAGAAGGGGGCCACGGGGCCCCTAATTTCGGCAAAGAGATGAAGGGTGGATCGGTCCCACCGGGCGTGCCAGAACTGTGGACGCACTTTTCGACCGGCTCGCTCCGTTTTGGCCGGGCTGGTGGTGTTTGTCTGTTAAGTGCGTGGGCGTGCCAGTCACCGAGGTGACAATTTATTTGGGCTCCGAAGAGCCCATGGTGCGCTCGATCTGACTTCGTCAGGCGATTGTGTGGTTCGTGTCGGGACCGAATCCCGTCACACCATCAAGGTTACGACGTCATTTACATCCCCCATACGAGGGAATACCCTTGATTAATTGCCAAAATTAGGGGCCCCGCGGCCGAAAAGAATAATACTAATTGCGAGAGAGAGATAGGGGCAGATCACACTGGGAGTCGTGTTAAGACCACAAATCGTCGGCCGTGTTGGTCACTCGTGGACCTTTTCATGTTCGGACACCGGTCCGTGATGGGAACGCGACGGGAAAACCGGGACGAGTCCGTTCAGATGTATGCCGGGCGCCCGGCAATTTCAATGATAACTCGGAAGGCGTCCGGAACGAGAAACAAATCCGATCCGGTCGGGATGTCGGCCCGAGGCTAGGTCGGGGCCGGACCATGTCGGGATGATTCCCAAGATCCGAGCCCGACCTGAGAGGGCGGCATTGTTGTTCCTTTTGCCCAGGGTCCGGGGGAGAGATGGGGCTGCGGTGTGGGCCCTAGCATCTTTTGTCTGGGATTCTCTTGATTATGTGCATCTCTTTTCTCTATTGCGTATTACTTCTTTATGCTTTTGCTCCGGATGATTTCTCTTCTTTTATTCATTATTGTCGTTATTTTTATTATTACTATTTTGATTATCTTTTATTACCCCCCACCTCCTTAATCGTTATCAATGTTGCATATTCAGAGTCCTTTAATTAGCATAATTTTCGTTAATTTATTTGCTATTGTTAATGCCCTTATCATGCTATATATATATATGTGTGTGTGTGTAGTGTACCGGCGAAGGGAATAGGGTGTACCGCTGGGAGACCCTAAGGGAAGTGTGCCGGCGAAAGGTGGAAAAGGTGTACCGCTGAGGGAAAGAGTGTGCCGCTGAAGGGTGTGCCACTGGGGCAATCAGGGGTGTACCGCTGGGGGTTCAAGGGGCGTGCCGCTGAGGGGCAATAGGGGTGTACCGCTGGGGGTTCAAGGGGCGTGCCGCTGAGGGGCAGTAGGGGGTACCGCTGGGGTTGAAAGGATTGTGTCGGGGAAAGAGTTGGAGGAGCGTACAGCTGGGAGGCAACAAGGGCGTACCACTGAGGGAAAGAGGTGTACTGATGAAGGGGTGTTGGAGGATAGAGGTAGTGTGCCGGAGAAGAGGCTTTGAAGCGTGCCGCTGAAGGCTGGGAGGAGTGTGCCGGCGAAGGGATTGGGTGAACATGCCACTGGAAGATGACTAGGGTGCGCCGTTGAACGGCCAATCAGGGCGTGATGGTGGAGGTTCAATCAGTCTTCAATTCTTTATTTTTAAGGCTTTTCTTTTCTTCTTGTTTTAATTTGTATGAAGTTTTATATAAACTTCTCCCTAGTTTTGTTCTGTTCGGCCTCTCTGCCATAAGTCGGAAGTTCGGCCTGTCGTGGCGTTGATCAGTTCGGTTCTTATCATGGTACCGGCAGTGGCTTGATTAGTTGGAAGGCTTCATCATTAATTATTCTGTTCGTTTGTTGCCTCCTTTTGCCTTATTTAACATGTTGTTATTTTCTGACAAAAATTCGGCAGCATCTCCCCTTGACCCGGGGCGTAAGGGAGATAAAGGGAACGCGCCCACATGGAGTGGCGGAACCCGACAACTGGAGGTGGGCGCCCGAGGGCAGCAACACCTTTATGGGGCCTCAGAAAACCCGGAGAAAACCGTGAACGGAGGGCTTCTAGTACTAGGCAGAATGGGCTGGGAGTTGGCGGCTGAGAGCGTACCGCTGAGGCACCAGGGGAAGGTGTACTGCTAGGGGGCCAGAAAGTGTGTCGCTGAGGGCCTAAGGGGTGTACCGGCCAAAGGCAACGGGGTGTGCCGCTGAGGGCCAATAGGGGTGTGCCGCCGAGGGCCAGAAGGGCGTACCGGCCAAGGGCCAACGGGGTGTGCCGCTGAGGGCCAAAAGGTGTGCCGGCCAAGGGCTAGAGAGTTGCATCGCTGGAGGATTAAAAGAGCTAAGTGTGTGGGCTGGGAGACCTACAGGCTATTCAGGGAAAGAAGGGGAATTCAAGGCCGAGGAAGGGCTGCTGGAAATGAGTGAAGGACCCACAAGGCCAGGCTTCAAAGGGGAGGCATCACCTTGATACAATGACTCGAAAGAAACCGGAGAAACGGAAAAAATGGACAACACACTGCATGCATTGTGAAGGCGGGAGTAAACCATCAGACATTGTAGGAAAGACCAAAGAAAGGTGACTTTTCATTCATGGGAAGCAAAGGGGCCGAGGCCCTACGTATACATTGATGGACATGCCCGAGCCAAGGTCATGGGCAAGAAAGAAAACCCAAAAGCAAAAGAAAGGGAAGAGGAAAGCAAGGAAAACCATGGAAAGGAAGATGTTGGGGCTGAAGTGGGGACGATCGTCCACCCCCCCCCCTTCTCCAACACTTCCCCCCTGTTACATCGAGCCCTTCTTCTCTCTTACTCTCTCTTCTTCCCGGTGGCCGTCGGAGGGAGCTCACGCCGGAACGCCTCTTCTTCCCTTTCTCTCTTCTCCTCTGGTCTCTTCTTTCTTCTCTGTGGGTGTGTCTCTGTCTGCCTCTGTCTCCTTCTTCTTCCTCTCCCTCCCGTGGCCAGTTGAAGCGGGAGTGGCTTTATACTCCCTGCCGCCGGAGCTTGGAGCACGAGCCTCGAAGGCGGGAAGCAGCTCTGTCATGATGATCAAGCTTGACTCTTCCGTCCTGGGTGTCAGGGGACTAGCCTGCGTGGCCCAGTCATTGGTCAACACCTCGGATCGGCCACTGCGCGTCGAAGATGAGTAGGGCATGGGAACCACGTCGCTCGGCCGTTGAAAGTGCCTCACGTTGTGTCGTTGGCGGGCTGCACAAGCGTGCCGCAGGAGAGCCAAAAAGGCGTGCCGCTGGAGCCTCCTGAGGGCATGCCGCTGAAGCCCTGGGGGCGTGCCGCTGAAGCCCATTGGGGCGTACCGCTGAAGGCCCATTGGGGCGTGCCGCTGAAGCCCTTGGTGCGTGCCGCTGAAGGCCCTGGGGGCGTGCCGTTGAAGGCCCTGGGGGCGTGCCGCTGAATCCCATTGGGGCGTGCCGCTGAGGGCCCATTGGGGCGTGTCGCTGAAGGCCCATTGGGGCATGCCGCTGAAGGCCCTGGGGGCGTGCCGCTGAAGCCCATTGGGGCGTGCCGCTGAAGGCCATTGGGGGCGTGCCGCTGAAGGCCCTTGGGGCGTGCCGCTGAAGGCCATTGGGGGCGTGCCGCTGAAGGCCTTGGGGCGTGCCGTTGAAGGCCATTGGGGCGTGCCGCTGAAGGCCTTGGGGCGTACCGTTGAAGGCTAAAATTGGGCGTGTTTCTGACCCCATTCTAAGCCCGTTATGGACACGAGTCGTGGTCTGCTTGGCTCTTCTCGAGGCTCACAGATTGTGGGCCTTTTTGTGCTTGGTTTCTCTTCACTGTCGTGACTCCTGGAGGTGACTCCACGACAATCTCTCCCGGGGCTTATTTACTCGGGCCGTTGTTGATACTAGGCTGAGTAGGATATCATGGGTGTGCAATTTTTTGGTGTCCACACCTCTCTGTTGCTCTCTTCCTATCTTATTCTCACTGCTATCTCCACGTGTATTTGTGTTCTTTATCTTCTATCCTTTCTTCTATCTCTCTCCCTCTCCCTCTCCCTCTGTCTCTTCTCTGTTCTCTGAGCCGTGTCTTCTGATGATGCCTATGACGACCCAAGATCCGGATACCGGGAAGAACTCGATACCATTCGGATCTTGGCCCCCCGCCCACGAGCCGGAGGGCTCGGAAGGGCTAAACGGAGTGTGGAGGTACAAAGAAATTAGAAATAAAGCAGGATAATTTAACAATTAATAGAAATAAATAATCTAACTACAATAGAGTCTAGTCCAACAAAAGTAGAGTCTAGGGCAGAGAAACATACCCAACACCGAGTGAACACTCAGCCCGGCGAGCTGGCAACGAAGAACCTTAGCACAACATCCTCAAACCTCAAGGAAGAACCGCCGCACCTGAAACGCTGGGGTGAGCCTCCTGTCACTGGCTCAGTAGGGATCCCGCGGAACCCCAACTGTAAACAACGGTGATAGCGGAAAGCAGTAACAACAGCAGGAACATCAAACTCGGTGGCTGGTAAAACTCGGCACTACAACTACTCCTACTGGAACTGAAACCAACGCCCCGATCCCACAGTCAGGGGACCACCGAACTAACGGGGAAACCTCCGGCTACAATACTAGAAGAGACATCACGACAACGCTGTCGTGGACCTAGCACCGTCTAGGGAGAACCCTTGGTGACGCTCACCGGAACCCTAGACCTCTACCTCGGGAATACACCCGGAACTATACGCAAAATCACGTCTTGCAGATGGGAAACGAAACTCGAGTCACAAGAAACTCACATCACGTGGCAGGAGCACTGCCCACCAGAAGCAAAGCCGGATGCATCCACTGACGACTTAGTCCGCGCCTTAAGTGTCTCGCTGTGAAGCCCCAGGCGGAGACAGAGACACAACAGTAACCAGTACCACGAACAAGGACTAGCTGGGGTCGCACTCGTCAACGTGGGTCTGACAGCCCCCAACTAAGTGTGCACACACAGACCATGTGCTCTAGGTCAGATCCTCTAGCTGGTTCTTCCCCCGAAGCCCGGACTCAGCCTAGCGTGGGGGCCCTATGGTAACCAGCCTAAAAACCGTCTCTCTCGGGTAAGTTGCTCCACCACTCCCGGATGGGTCAACACACGCGTGCCGTAAGAAGGCTACGACCAGTGGGAGGTCACTAAACATGAACACGGAAAGCAACGCGCTCACACATTGCGAGTAACGCGGAGTAACAGGTGGCTCGGGGCCACCAGACTCTGGACAGTCCACTAGACCAAACAAACCCAACGGTCCTTGAGTTGCGAGACTTGGATCAAGACCACCGCACGTGACGGCACAACGCCGTCAATCTAGCCTAATCGCTAGGTCTAAAACCACGGTAGCATGAATACCGAGGTCGCTCACAAGCCGCCGAGATAATTCCCTATCAAAGGTGATGGGGACATCAATTACCCCTTCACATTTCTCCGAGGATCATATTGCTTGCCATTTTGTTCGCCATCATTTTCTGAGTCCAGCCATGTAATTTTCTCATTTTCTTGAGTCTTATCTATGTAATTTTCCCTCTTATTGAGTCTAGTACCTAAGTAAGTTAGTCATTTACCTAAGTCTAAGGTCTTCATTAAGTGGCCAAGTGAGTTAATGGGCTAGTATGTCTTATTGGGCCAAGTCATTGGCCAAGCCCATGGGCGCCCCTTCCCATGACCCTTGATCTTCTGTCATTAGTCCACAATGTGAGGACTTAATGTAAATTGTGGGTCTCCTATATAAGGACCCCAATCCCCACTTGAAGAGGTTAATGAAGAATTGATGAATTTGAGTCCACATTGAGATTTCCCTCCCTCCTTCTCTCTCTCTCTAAGTATTCCCTCTCTCTCTCTCCTAAAGGGGCCGGCCCCTCCTCTCTCTCCTCCTCCTCTCTCTCTCCCCCTCAACCTTGGGCGAACCAGCCCCTTCACCTCCCCTCCCACCTGCCACCTCAGCTGCCACCTCACCCCTCCACCCCTTCACCTCCCCTAGGCCATTAATTCCATTCAATCCCCCCCTCTTCCCAAGTGACCCTTCCCATTCCCCATACACATTCACCACCCCCCATACACCCCTCCCTCTCCCCCAAGCATCCCTCCCACTTCCCCACACCCCATTCAAGGCCTTGGTGCGACCCAAGCCACCCCTCCCTTGGCTGGCTGCGCAAACACCTTCTCCCACACCCTACCATCTTGCCTTGGCCGAACCACACCCCACCCCTACCAGCTTCGGCCCCTCCACCCCCTGCCCCATTCCCACACCAGATCCGACCCCCTCACCACCTCACACCTCCTCCCCCTCCTGCCATCACCCTACAACTCCAACACTAGCCAAGACCTCCATTTTCACTTCACCCTCTCCCTCCCCTCACCCCCCTCTCTAGTTAGTTCGCTGGCAGCAGAAAAGGATCCTGAAGATCACGTCTGTTCGGGGCTCATCCGGCATCTTCTGAAGGCGTACCACCCATCCACGGAAAGAGCTCGGGGTCTACTTCGCAGGCGAGGCGATTTCGCGTTGATCCGAGCTCGGGACTGTTCACAGTGGCGGTTCTCCCCCGACTGCGCAAGACAAGACCTGCAGTGGACTTGAGCCGGAGAAGGGAGCTTCCCACGACCGCCGGCGGCAGAATCTGACACGGGTCTCTTCATCAAATTTTCTCCCCTTCAAGTCTGGTACCAGGAACAGCAAGCGGAACGGCCATCCGGGGTCGAGGGACGAAGTTATCCCCTCTTTCTCACAGGTCAGTCGGTTCTGTCCCAGTCAGGTTGCTCCGACCAGTCAGCACTCTTTCGGCCCTCCCTGTCTCCACCGACCTCAGACGACAGCGAGACCAGATTTGCTGGAAAGTAGACCCCCAGACGGTTCCAACGCCACCCGCCGTTCGTGAATCGGAGCTTGGGAGCGTCCGCAGCATCACCGGCAACCTGCTGTTGCGGACAGATTGATCAGAGTACCAGAATCTTCATCCCTGTTCGTACCGCCACCACGGCCAGCGGCGGCCAGACAAAATTCTCAGAAAATTCACAGTCGACCAGGGTCCAGTGAAGAAGAGAACCCCACCAGCCACGTCACCGGCAAAATTCTGGAGCGGGAACTACGTCCCAAACAGTGATCAGGGGTCAGAACTTCAGCAAGCGGACAGAACAGCACAGTCCACCGTCCTTAGCTCTTACCCGATTCCCGTCCCCCGCCTGGCCGGCTTAACGCCCCTCCCTGCGTGGAGGTAGTGTTTGGTGTAATAATTCATCCCTCTTCCCCCACTTGTGGGACGTGGTAATTGTAATAAACAGGTTCAAGCGTCACCGGCGCAGTGTGCGGGGAACACACTTCCCCGCTCGCCCTCGTCTCCGAGCGGGATCGGCGTCTTCACGCCGGTCAGGTATTCTCTCACCCTTGCTCCCTCGTCTTTCTGCTCATTTAATATTTACGCTGCAATCCGCTGGTTAGAACGAGAGTGCCCGGTCCCGTTGCCACTGCCCTTGAGTGGGCCATCGTGGTTGAGTGAGAAAGAGAGTCCTAGTGCCCCCAAGGCACCCGGCCGCCCACGAATCGGGCTCCACACTTGCGGGAGGGCTAACACATAGCGGTGCTGGTTCCTAACCAGCTAGGGTCTTGTCCCAACACCCTCTCTTGGTATCACCAAGTCACCAAGGGGACGCGTGTGAACGTGGTGTTGAGAACGTTGCAATTATCGCTTGCTTTGAGATTGTGTTGCGAAGTACGTCCAAGGGTTCATATTCACTTGTATGCTTGTGGATGCATAGGTCTAAGGGTCATTCTGCACTAGACCGTAGCCGTTTCACATCAAGTGGTATCAGAGCAAGTTTTAGACTTGTCTCTACTAAGTCTAGTCCTAGGGCGCATTGTCATCTAGTTCATGAATCATGGCTACCACATACCCATCCCACTCGGCCCACTACCGGGATCCGATCAACCCAATACTTTGGGACATTATTCGAGATGAGGGTGTTAGCTTTGATGGGTCGCATGCTAGTGATTACCTCAAGTGGGAGGCTGCAATGGAAAGGAACTTTGAGAGGAATCGGGTATACGGACACACAAGAGTTTGTAGGGCCAAGGGACAAATTCGGGGTCAAGCCAAGATAGAATTGGAACACATAGAGGCCATAAGAAGGATTGAGAGGCAAGAGCCCATTCACTCGTGGGAAGAGATGACGAGAGAACTTAGGAAAGTCTACATTCCAAAACCTTCCTACTCTTCCTACTCACACACCCCTAGCCCGAGGAGCACCACCACTACTCAATCCCAACCCGGCCAACTTAAGACCATCCATAGGACTCCGCCCCCACCACCCCTAACCGATTCCCTCTCCACATTTCGCCACCAACTCCTCTCCCTTAGAACCCAACTGTCCCAACTACCCACCCCTCCACCTAGGCCCCCAAAGACCACCACCCTCCAACCCACAAATCCCTACCAAACCCCTCCACCCCAAAGAGTTGAGAAAGTGATTGAAGTTCATGAAGCTCCCCTTGAATGGGAGGAAGAATTTGAGGCACAATGCCAAGAGTCAAGTCAGGAAAACCCAATCCCCACCAACCTTCCCCAACTAAAACTCACTTCCATAACCCTCACCGTTCAAACCCAAGTGGATCCCGTGCCCACCCCTCCACCTAGGCCCGCACCGGTCACCACCCCGCAACTCACTATTCCCCATGAGACCCATACTCCCCAAACCCCCGTAGCCCCTACTACTACCCCTCCATTATCCCCTATAAGGGATGCCCCACCCAAGATCGACCAATCCAACTGTCTTCACCCAACCCACCTTCCACTTCCAACTACAAACCTACCCCAACCTAGACTCCCACTACCTCCACTTCCAACCCCAACCCAATTCCGACCTTGCTCATCACCTTGGGGGCGCCATGCACCTACCATCACCACCCCACCCCGAACATACTCTCTCACCTCTTTGGAGGAGGAGCCCATACCCAACCCCAAAGTGGTGAACACCCTGGACCCAACCCCCAACATGGAGACCACACCTGTCCAAATTGAAGAAAAGAACTCACATGGTAACCTTCACCCTACACCACCCTCTCTAGATGGGATCGGGCTTATTTTAGGAGAGACCCTTGTTAGCTGGTTGAGGGGTAGCCCAATTAGAGAGATGATGGCCCTTGCCTACCCTCCCGTGGGACAACACCTCCCCATAGTCCCTCTCTCCTCCTATCACACCACTATCCAATCCTCCTATGAGGTTGAGAGTTGGGATGACCTTCTTAAGGGCCTAGCTTGGCAAATAGGGTTGACAGACATGTTGGCCACAATGGCTGACCAACCAAGGAGCGTTGACCTCCTACATCTATGCGTCGGGTCCATCTCTTCCATTTACACTGTAGGTGGCTACACTAGCGACTTACTTTTATCCCTCCCCATACCCGAAGAGACCAATGCTATCCGCGAATTGGAGTTATTTATTTTGGGTAGGATGCCAAGCCCTCCAATCATGACCAACCAACCCTCCTCAAACTTCGGTTCAATTACTACATTTGAGGAGGAGGACTCACCCTCACATAGAGACCTTGAGATGATAGAGCACCTCTCTCAGGGTAACACATTCTATGACCCCTTTGACCCCTTCCAATACCTACCCACCACCCACTCCCTCCTACCCTCACCTACCATGCTAGAACCAACACACCTCTTCCAAAACCTAGTCCACACTAAGGGAACCATACACCTAGGGAACAAGGTAGTGTCCCACCCCGTGATGCATACCTACTATGATCCCTTCGACCCTTACAAATGGGAGCTTAAAGACCACCCCATACCCACCCACATGGTCATCATCTCTAGGAAGCACCCATCTTGGCATGTCACATCATTCAACAAGGGTCACGAGCCCAACCCTCCCACGCATGTCACACACAGTTTAGGCTCAAAACTTGACCGGATTACATTTGGGTATGTTGGTCCCCCCCCACTCTTCATCCATCTCATGCACGATAGAGCTACCAGTGGTTGCCCCGGTCCACCTGAGTTCATGAAAGTCCTCATCACATCTATGCATGATAGGTCAACTCTCGGATACCCGGGTTCCCCGAAGTCCATCAAAAACTGCATAGCACCACTGCATGATAGGTCCACTTTTGGCTGTCCAGGACCCCCATTATCTCCTAGTGAGTCAACACCCATAAAGATGCATGAGCATATTCGCAACAACATCAACAAAGGCAATGAAATTTACAAGAAAGCAGCTGATTCACACCACCGCCACCAGGAGTTCCACATTGGTGACTATGTGATGGTGAGAACTGAGAGGTTATTCCCAGGGAATGCCTCAAAGTTGAGGGCACATGGGACTGGTCCCTTCCGGGTGCTGAAACGCCGTGGCACCAATGCTTATGTGTTAGATCTCCCAGAGGAGTACGGAGTTAACCCCACATTCAATGTGGCGGACCTGGTGCCCTACAAGGGCCCCACGATGGCACCCAGTAAGGATATCCAGCCTGATCCATCCCTTGAGAGTGCCCCCACACCCCCGAGAGCTCCCCCCAAAACCTGAGGGACCAGCGTGATACTGTGGCGCGAATATTGGATGAACAGACCACCAGCACGAGGAACAAGGTCCATGAGAGGTACTTGGTCCGGTGGAAGGGCCGTCCACCCTCGGACGACGCCTGGGTGAGTAGGGAAGACCTCCAGCAGCTTGCGCCCGACCTGTTGGAGCAGTATCGCAGCAGGGACGGTCTTTACTCGACGGAGTCGAGTCCTTCGCACCCCGGGAGTATGATGGGGACATCAATTACCCCTTCACATTTCTCCGAGGATCATATTGCTTGCCATTTTGTTCGCCATCATTTTCTGAGTCCAGCCATGTAATTTTCTCATTTTCTTGAGTCTTATCTATGTAATTTTCCCTCTTATTGAGTCTAGTACCTAAGTAAGTTAGTCATTTACCTAAGTCTAAGGTCTTCATTAAGTGGCCAAGTGAGTTAATGGGCTAGTATGTCTTATTGGGCCAAGTCATTGGCCAAGCCCATGGGCGCCCCTTCCCATGACCCTTGATCTTCTGTCATTAGTCCACAATGTGAGGACTTAATGTAAATTGTGGGTCTCCTATATAAGGACCCCAATCCCCACTTGAAGAGGTTAATGAAGAATTGATGAATTTGAGTCCACATTGAGATTTCCCTCCCTCCTTCTCTCTCTCTCTAAGTATTCCCTCTCTCTCTCTCCTAAAGGGGCCGGCCCCTCCTCTCTCTCCTCCTCCTCTCTCTCTCCCCCTCAACCTTGGGCGAACCAGCCCCTTCACCTCCCCTCCCACCTGCCACCTCAGCTGCCACCTCACCCCTCCACCCCTTCACCTCCCCTAGGCCATTAATTCCATTCAATCCCCCCCTCTTCCCAAGTGACCCTTCCCATTCCCCATACACATTCACCACCCCCCATACACCCCTCCCTCTCCCCCAAGCATCCCTCCCACTTCCCCACACCCCATTCAAGGCCTTGGTGCGACCCAAGCCACCCCTCCCTTGGCTGGCTGCGCAAACACCTTCTCCCACACCCTACCATCTTGCCTTGGCCGAACCACACCCCACCCCTACCAGCTTCGGCCCCTCCACCCCCTGCCCCATTCCCACACCAGATCCGACCCCCTCACCACCTCACACCTCCTCCCCCTCCTGCCATCACCCTACAACTCCAACACTAGCCAAGACCTCCATTTTCACTTCACCCTCTCCCTCCCCTCACCCCCCTCTCTAGTTAGTTCGCTGGCAGCAGAAAAGGATCCTGAAGATCACGTCTGTTCGGGGCTCATCCGGCATCTTCTGAAGGCGTACCACCCATCCACGGAAAGAGCTCGGGGTCTACTTCGCAGGCGAGGCGATTTCGCGTTGATCCGAGCTCGGGACTGTTCACAGTGGCGGTTCTCCCCCGACTGCGCAAGACAAGACCTGCAGTGGACTTGAGCCGGAGAAGGGAGCTTCCCACGACCGCCGGCGGCAGAATCTGACACGGGTCTCTTCATCAAATTTTCTCCCCTTCAAGTCTGATACCAGGAACAGCAAGCGGAACGGCCATCCGGGGTCGAGGGACGAAGTTATCCCCTCTTTCTCACAGGTCAGTCGGTTCTGTCCCAGTCAGGTTGCTCCGACCAGTCAGCACTCTTTCGGCCCTCCCCGTCTCCACCGACCTCAGACGACAGCGAGACCAGATTTGCTGGAAAGTAGACCCCCAGACGGTTCCAACGCCACCCGCCGTTCGTGAATCGGAGCTTGGGAACGTCCGCAGCATCACCGGCAACCTGCTGTTGCGGACAGATTGATCAGAGTACCAGAATCTTCATCCCTGTTCGTACCGCCACCACGGCCAGCGGCGGCCAGACAAAATTCTCAGAAAATTCACAGTCGACCAGGGTCCAGTGAAGAAGAGAACCCCACCAGCCACGTCACCGGCAAAATTCTGGAGCGGGAACTACGTCCCAAACAGTGATCAGGGGTCAGAACTTCAGCAAGCGGACAGAACAGCACAGTCCACCGTCCTTAGCTCTTACCCGATTCCCGTCCCCCGCCTGGCCGGCTTAACGCCCCTCCCTGCGTGGAGGTAGTGTTTGGTGTAATAATTCATCCCTCTTCCCCCACTTGTGGGACGTGGTAATTGTAATAAACAGGTTCAAGCGTCACCGGCGCAGTGTGCGGGGAACACACTTCCCCGCTCGCCCTCGTCTCCGAGCGGGATCGGCGTCTTCACGCCGGTCAGGTATTCTCTCACCCTTGCTCCCTCGTCTTTCTGCTCATTTAATATTTACGCTGCAATCCGCTGGTTAGAACGAGAGTGCCCGGTCCCGTTGCCACCGCCCTTGAGTGGGCCATCGTGGTTGAGTGAGAAAGAGAGTCCTAGTGCCCCCAAGGCACCCGGCCGCCCACGAATCGGGCTCCACACTTGCGGGAGGGCTAACACATAGCGGTGCTGGTTCCTAACCAGCTAGGGTCTTGTCCCAACACCCTCTCTTGGTATCACCAAGTCACCAAGGGGACGCGTGTGAACGTGGTGTTGAGAACGTTGCAATTATCGCTTGCTTTGAGATTGTGTTGCGAAGTACGTCCAAGGGTTCATATTCACTTGTATGCTTGTGGATGCATAGGTCTAAGGGTCATTCTGCACTAGACCGTAGCCGTTTCACATCAAAAGGGAAGAGCGAGAAACCTCTAGCCCCAGGCTGGGTGACTGGACTCACAGTCCAAAGGCCAAACTCACGGCTCACTCGGAAAATGCTTCCCGAAAAGCCAATGACGTGTAGGAATAACCCTCCACACTCAAGCCAACACACGGTGGCTTGATCTAGCGAAGACATGAAGCCCGGAACACAAAGGGTCACCCGGACCCTCCAAGCCTATGGGCACACTAATCGAGGTAACACGGTACCTCCGGACACCCAAAACACAGACATAGAACCCACGGGGTGTCCGGGACATCCACGAGATCGAAGGTCGACCACTGGGTCACTACCGGGTCGATCGGGGGTCAACACCACGCAAACGAAACACAACTAGCACGGAAAATAGGGTGGCGGCCCTCCCTGGACCGTCACGCACCTGGCGGTCTACCCTGGACCGCAAGCCACAGCCTAGCGGTCTACCCCTGGACCGCTAAGCCCAGCCTAGTGGTCTAGCTAGGACCGCTAAGCCCCAAAAATCATGAACCTCAAGCGATCATCCTCAGACCGTAAGACTTTGCCTGGCGGTCTCCTCTAGACCGCTTGGCACAATGGCGGTCTATCGCGTGACTGCAAGGCTCGAACCGACATAGGGGGACCCCTGGCGGTCTCCGCATGACCGCCAGGTAGCCTAACGGTCCCTGGAAGGACCGCTAGGTCATCCCGAGCGTGAAAACAACAGAAACTGTGGAAAACTCCATTCCACGCCCCGTTCACACCCATGTGAAGGGGACAACGAGGGGAAACTAGTCCCCAACCTCTCTAGCACCGAGAGGACCCATTTAAACCCCAAAAACACGATCGAAATACTAGATCGGGCTCACACCCCAAAATATGCTCTTTTTCCCAAAATGCTTAAATAAGCATGCTCGGCTCACCACAGCCTACAAAACTCGGGGGAAAGGAAGTACGTGGGTTAGAGAACCATCCCCCTACATCCACTGAAGATTCCGCACACCGAGGATGCCAATCCGCCACGAAACGCCCCGCGAACCACCGCCGGTGCCCCGAGCTCACGAACGACGAACGCTGCGCCTCCACCTCGATACTCGCTCCATCCTCGCCGCTCCACGCCACACGAACCTCGCCGCCTCTCCCCCGTCCACCTCCGTCGACCGCCGGAGAAGAGAGGGAGAGAGGAGAGAGCGTGAGAAGAGAGAGGGAGAGAAGAGATAAATGAGAGTGAGGGAGAGAGAGAAAAGGGGTTTATATATATAGAAAATCTAGAAATTCCAGAAATTTCAGAAAATATCAAAAATAGGGAAAAATCATCAGATCCTCGGAAAATGCACAACGCGCCGGTAACGTCCCGGAGTTAGAGAACATAACGGTTCGCCCTACACGGGGTTCCGAAGGTCTGACAGACAAAAACACGCATAAACCGTAAAACTCAATCCGGGACCCACAAAAGCGATTCGAAACCTACGGATCCTGATCCAAACAATATCCGAAAAACCCGGGGCGTTACAGCCCTCCCCCCTTAAAGAAATTTCATCCTCGAAATTAAGGACTAGCACCAAGCCACAGGGGAAAGACATCTTAACTAACTGATAACGCTGTCAGAGCCCCAACACAGAAAATCTCAATTCTCACAAAAGTACCGATCCTGAGGGATATAGACAGACTATAATCGTGAGCAACGCCTCGCTCATGACCCAGCACACGTCGATCATCGGAGCAGACATAAAACAAAAACACAAGTCTGGTATCACCTCAGTCACAACGAGATCCCATCACGGCACCGCTGCCATGATAGTGCTCACCGAGGAGACACAATCCTCGTTACGAGAAACAGCCATCGCTTAAGACCACACACCACGACCAATCTCGAGCCTCACGCCAACTCTACCCTCTCAGGGGAGCACGGCGAATCCAATTAACAAGAATCCAGAGTCTTCGGTCCTCACCTCACTCGACTCAGACTTACAAGGGAATCCTCCCATGCTGGTCACCGGACCAAGGACCATCATTCCGACGCCAACGTCCCATCAAGGACCTTCATGCACAGGCATCATCCATTGCAATCCAATCTCAACTCATCTCAATTACTCCAAATGGATGCTTGCTGATCCCGATTCTGTCCTTACCATAGAGCCACGGGACACAATCTGAGCAATTCACGACACACAATTCCAAAGCAACCAAGTGCCACTTTGATGTGACATGACTAAGGGGTATGCAGCAAAATGGACACGGGTCCTTGGACCTATTCCGCAAGCACAAACACAAAGCAACAAAGTACTAGATTGGACCGAATCGCCGTCGCACACACACGAGCCCGGGTGATTTGATGATGCCAAGTGGAGATGATGGATCAAGGCCCTTGCTGGTAGAGTGCCAGCAGGGCTAGGGTTGCCCTCCCGAAGGTACGAGGCCCACACTTAAGGGACTGGCAGGGTGCCAATTGGGGCACTAGGTCCCTCTCTCTCACAGCCCACGGTGACCGCTCGTAAGTGGAACACACGGGGTCGGGCGCTCTCTCTCTTGCTCAACGGAGCAACTCCACGGATATTAGATGAACAAGTACTAATAATGAAGCAAAGGTCAGAGCTTACCCCAATTGGTTTAAAGAAACCAACCCCGTTCGGAGACGAGGGCGAGCGGGGAAGTGTGGGTTCCCCGCACACTGCGCCGATGAAGCTTGACCCCTGTTAAATAATTACAAGCACTACGCCTCACACAGGAGGGTGGACTTGGGGTGGGGATTTCAGTATTACAAATCAAACACTACCTCCGCACAGGGAGGGGCGTTAAGCCAGCCAGGCGGGGAGGGGAGAGTCACTGAAACCCAAGAGAAGGAACTGATACCGAGTCTGCCTGCTTGCTGTGATAGGTGACAGACAGTCAGTGTTGAGGCCGTAGATCTCAGTCTGGAATTTTGCTGATGACGAGACCAGCGGGGAACTCTTCGTAACTGGAGCCAGAATGCCTCAGAATTTTGTTGAATTCTTTTGATGCCGAGGCTGGTCTTGGTGGAGGCTCGAACAGAGTGACAGAATCTGGGACTGGCAGCTTCAGATCTCCAACAGCAGGTTGCAGATAGTGCCCCGACAGCTTCCGGACTCCGAATCACAAACCGCTGGAGTTGTTGGAACCGTGGACAAGTCCTCTTCGCAACAAAACTGACGGGGAAGCCAACTGATGCCGAAGAAGACTGGGGGACTCTGAAGAGTGGTGACAGGTTGATGCAGACTGTGGGAAGCAGATCTGTGTAGCCGAGGGAGAAAAATGATAACTTTAGCCCACGGATGCCGATCGAAGTTCTGCTTCTTGATTCTGAAAGTATACTGGACGAGGAAGACTTTGTAGAAGAGCTCTTGCCTGATTCTTCTGCAGTTTGTCATGGTACAGCTTCTATTCTGGTTCAGGTACTCTGCAGGGGCAGCTCTACGCAGTCGGGGGAGATCGGACCTCCCGGGCAGCACGAAGCTCGGAAGGGGATGAGACCACCGCCGTTGCGAAGCTGACTGGGAGAGCTTTCCATCGATGTAGGCCACGCCCCCAGGAGCTCCGGGATGTGGTCGAGGGTGGCACTGCAACAGGAGGTCATTCTGTAGGGCTTCAACTGCACACATATTTGGAGAGAAAGGGGGTGAAGGGGGGGGTTTCTTTGGTGGAAGGGTGGGGAAAATGGTTGCTTTGGTGGTGGAGAATGGTTGGGAGGAGGCAAGGGGAGGTGAGGGAGGAGGGAGGGGGCGGAGCTAGCAGGGGAGAGGGTGGATGCGCAAGAGGCCTAGGAGGAGGTGGGGGCGCAAATGGTTTGGGGGAGTGGGGTGGGTCTTCCTTTGATTTGGGTAGAGGGTTAATTGGTGGTGTTAATGGTGGCCTAGGGAGGTGGAGGGGTTGCCTTGGGGAGGGGAAAGGTTACTTGGGAGAGGGGATTCTCTCTTGGGAAAATGAAGGGTTGTATGGGGAAGGGGAAGGGTTGCTTGGGAAGTGGGGGAAATTGAAGTGGAGTTAAGGGCCTTGGGAAGGTGAAGGGGTGGAAGGCTGATGTGGCAGATGAGGTGGCAAGGGTGGGAGGTGAAGGGGCAGGTGCGCCTAAGGGAGAGAGAGGGAGGAGGAGAGAGAGAGGGGTTCGCCCCTTTAAGTGAGAGAGATAAGTAGAGAGAGAGAAAGAGATAGAGAGAGAGAGAGAGAGAGAGCTAGAGAGAGAGAGAGAAGACAATTCAAGTGGCTAAACTTTCTTCAATACTTCATTCATCATCTCAAGTGGAGTTGGGGTCCTATTTATAGGGATCCCAACATTTACAAAAAGTCCCTGAGATAAGTGCTAAAAGCAAATAAGCAAGAGAAATGGGGAAGGGGGAGGGCGCCCCTGGGCCAGGCCCACTTAATTGGGCCCATACAACACACTAGCCCACATGATGACACAACTTAGGTAAATAACAAGATAACCTAGGGACTTGACTCAAAACAAAGGCAAAATACATCAAAATGACTCAAAAACACATGTAAAATACATCAAGATGACCCAAATAGTAAGCCCCAATGTCGAAGTGGACCCGCCTAGACGTGGAGCCGCAACCTACCCATCTCCGGGAGGGAGAGAGGTGTCGAGCCAGAGGGATCCATGGGTGATGTCCCCATCAACTCCCCCGGGCTGTGAAGAGCTCGACTCTGTCGAGAAAGGGTCCACTCGGCTGCGATAACGCTCCAGGAGGTCGGGGTCTAGCTGCTGAAGATCCTCCCTGCTCACCCATGAATCATCTGAAGGGGGCCGGCCCTTCCACCTGACCAAGTATCGCTCGTATGCTTTGCTCCGGGTGACAGTGACCTGTTCATCCAATATCCGCTCTACTTGCTCACGTTGGCCCCTCTGGGCTGGTGGAACTCTCTCATGGGTAGTGGCTCTCTCAAGGGGTGGAACAAGCTCAATTTCCTTACTAGGTGTCACCGTGGGACCCCTATATGGCACCAAGTCAGTCACATTGAATGTGGGACTTACTCCGTACTCCTCAGGGAGGTCCAACATGTAAGCATTTGTGCCGATCCTCCTCAGAACCTGGAAGGGACCTGATCCACGCGATCTCAGCTTGGAGACATTCCCAGGGAAAAGTCTCTCAGTTCTCACCATCACAAAGTCACCTACACAAAATTCCTGGTGGCGTCGGTGGGAATCGGCCGACTTCTTATACACCTCATTACTTTTGTTGATGTGTTTGCGGATTTCCTCATGCAATTCTTTCATGTGTTGGGCAAAAGACTCAGCACTAATAGACACCCTAGCATGTGTAGGCAAAGGAATGAGATCTGTAGGCTTTCTAGGCTTGTACCCATGCACGGCTTCAAATGGGCTCATCCCTATTGACCTATTCACTGAATTGTTGTATGCAAACTCTGCCTGGGGTAGAATAAGATCCCAATTCCCTGGGCGATCCTCAACAAGACACCGAAGGAGATTCCCAAGACTCCGATTGACGACCTCGGTCTGGCCATCTGTTTGAGGGTGATAGGCCGTGGAAAATTTGAGAAGGGTCCCCATTAGGTGCCAGAGGGTCTTCCAGAAATAGCTGGTGAATTTGACATCCCTATCAGAAATGATGGTTTTGGGTAGGCCATGGAGGCGAACTACCTCATCGAAGAATAGGCGGGCCACATGGGAGGCATCAGAGGTTTTAGAACAGGGAATGAAATGGGCCATTTTTGAAAATCTGTCCACTACAAAAAAGATGGAGTCATGTTTCTTCTGAGTTCTAGGTAGGCCTAAGATAAAGTCAATGCTTAAATCCTGCCATGGATGATCAGGGACAGGGAGTGGGGTGTATAGGCCAGTGTTCTATTTTATCTGTTTGGCTGAGGCACATATGCGACACTGTCCCACAATTTTGGCTACATCCCTCTTGAGACTTGGCCAGTAGAACTGACCCTCAACCATAGCAATAGTCTTGTGCACCCCAAAATGTCCAGCCAGGCCTCCTGCATGCAACTCCCAGACTAGGAAATCCCGTAGGGAGGTTCTAGGTATGCAAAGTCTATGGCCTTTGAAGATGAACCCGTCCTCTAGGATGAAACCTTGGTGTTCCCTAGGCGATTGGGTGGTCAGGGCGGTATGGATAGGCCCAAAGTCCGGGCAATCAGGGTACTCATTCTTGACTCTCTCAAACCCTATGACTTCCACCCGAATGGTAGCTAACAAGGAGACCCTCCTGCTGAGTGCATCTGCGGCACGATTCTCACTCCCAGCCTTATGCTTGATCACAAAAGTGTAGGACTGGATGTATTCGACCCAACGGGCATGTCGGGCATTCAATTTCTGTTGGGAGTTGAGATATTTCAGGGCCTCGTGGTCAGAAAATATGACAAATTCTTTGGGCAAGAGATAATGCCTCCAATGCCGGAGGGATTGGACCACGGCATAAAATTCTTTGTCATAGGTGGAGTATTTTACCCTGGCGTCACACAATTTCTCACTAAAGTAGGCCACTGGGTGTCCCTCTTGGCTGAGGATCCCGCCAATCCCTACCCCGGAGGCATCACAAGTCACCTCAAAGACCTTGGAAAAATCGGGGAGGCATAATACCGGGGCTTGGGTCATCCTTTCCTTGAGCTCTTGGAAGGCCCTAGAAGCAGACTTGGTCCACACAAACGTCCCCTTTTTTAGGCAATCTGTGATGGGGGCAGTGACCATGCTGAACCCACGGATAAATCTCCGATAGAAGGTGGCCAACCCATGGAAACTCCGGACCTCATGGAGAGTGCGGGGCTCTGGCCAGTCAAGGATAGCTTGGACCTTTTCGGGGTCCATGGACACTCCCTTGGTGGAGACCACATACCCAAGGAAAGTGATGGATTCGGTCATGAAATGACATTTTCCCAAGTTGGCAAAGAGACTCTCTTGCCTAAGGGTAGTGCATATTTACCTAAGATGGTTGAGGTGGGCTTCCTTGGACTGGCTGTAGATAAGGATATCGTCAAAATAGATCACTAGGAAGACTCCAATGTAGGGTCTAAGGACCTCTGTCATAAGGCGCATAAAGGTGCTTGGAGCATTTGATAGCCCCAAAGGCACCACTAGCCATTCATAGAGTCCATCTTTGGTTTTAAAGGTTGTTTTCCATTCATCTCCTGGTCTTATCCTAACTTGGTGGTACCCACTTTTAAGATCTATTTTGGAAAAAATGGTGGCTCCGGCTAGCATGTCGAGCATATCGTCAAGCCTAGGTATGGGGAACCTGTATTTGACGGTAATCTTGTTGATGGCCCTGCTATCGACACACATTCGCCATGTCCCATCCTTCTTGGGTGTGAGAAGGGCCGGGACAGCACACTAACTTTTGCTAAGACGGAGAAAGCCTTTCCTAATGAGTTCCTCCACCTGCCTCCTCAATTCAGCATGCCCTGTGGGGTTGAGGCGATAGTGGGGAAGGTTTGGGAGGGTGGCTCCGGGGACGAGATCAATAGCATGTTGAACATCCCTCATGGGTGGTAGTTGATCAGGGAGCTCATCGGGGAACACATCCTTAAATTCTTCCAAGAGAGGGTGTATTTCCACGGGGTGGGGGTTGGAGGGAGTTGGCTCTCCAAGGCATAAGACTACCGCACACAAGGGTGTCCCTTGAGCTACTTCTTCTTCCAGCTCTTTTCTTGTGATGAGATGTAGGCCTTTGGCTTTTCCAGTTGGCTCTTTTTGGGTAGGTTCTTGGAGGGCTGGTTGGGTTGGTGGGGGTGGGGCCTCTGGATTTTGAGGTGACTTAGGTTGAGGTGAAGGGAGAATCCCTTTGGAGGGGGTTTCCTTCCGTGGTGGTGATGGGTGGAGGCGGATGGTTTTCCCCTCATGTTCAAAGGTGCATGTGTTCGTCTTCCCAAAGATGGTTGCATTGACATCATAAATCCAAGGCCTCCCTAGCAGGATGCTCCCTACTTCCATGGGTATAATGTCACACCAAACTTGTCCTTGATAGGATGAGAAGGTGATTGGTACAAGGCAACAAGTGTTGACTGGGATGGAGTGATTGTTAATCCAAGAGACCCGGTATGGTTTGGGGTGGGGTGTGGTAGTAAGCCCAAGAATCTTGACGGTGTCAGGAGACACGGCGTTGACACAACTCCCATTGTCTAGGATTACTTTCCTAACATGGCTCCCCATCTTGAGGTAGGTGTGAAAAATGGAGGTCCTACGCCAATCTTCTTCTTGTGGCTTTGTGAGGGTGCACCTAATCACACCTAGGTGGGAGTCGGTGGGAGGAGGGTCGTGGTCTAAGCCTGTTTCATAGAGTTGCTCTTCATACTCCTCTTCCCAACCTAAGGCAGCCTCATACTCCTCAACCGTACTCTCTTGCTCTCCTTGGAGCGGGGTAGGCCCTCCTTCAATGATAAGGCTGGACAATCCTTTGGATGGACATTGGGAGGCGATGTGGCCATAACCATGACACTGAAAGCATTTCACCGTGCTACTCCCTAGTGTTGTTCTTTTGGGGGGTTCCTCTCTTCGGGGAGGAGGGTTGGGTGGAGTAGCCCTTGTAGGGGTGGGATTGGTTGGCTGTTGGTAAGGCCGAGAAGGAGTTCCCCCACTGGGAATAGGGGTCTTCAATAGGGGTGGAAGGTTGGGTCGGGGACCCATATTTTTGGATTCAGCTGGGCGGGGAGAGGCAAATTTAGGATTCCTAGAAAATCTCTCCGTGTCACGGGCTATTTGATAAGCCATCTCAAGGGAATCCACATCCCTCATAATTAGCTCTCTCTTGATGTGTGGGTGGAGACCATTCCTAAATCGTGATAGGGTGACGGCCAACTCTTCATGTACTCCACACTTTAAAAGGTAGGAGTCAAACAATTCAATGTACTCTACCACGGTTTTTCCCTCTTGGGAGAGGCATTGCCATTCATCTAAGAGAGTTTGGGTGTAGGAATTGGGGAGGTACTTGAATCTAAGTTGGGCTTTCATGTCTTCCCATGTATGAATGGGTTCTTCCCGCCTAATCCTCTTCCTACTTTCCACACTCATCCAGTAGGTTTTGGCTAGTTTGGTAAGGTGCATTTTCGCATGCCTAACTCTCCTATCTTCCGTCATGGGGTACCAATCAAAGTATTGGTCCATGGCACTCTCCCATTCTAAGTAGACATGTGGGTTATGGGACCCATCAAAGTTTGGAGCCTCTACCTTAATCATCCTTAAGAGGTAATCATCCGGGTCTTCTCGCGGTCGCCTCTCAAAATGTCGGGGTTGGCGGGGCCTCTCATTCTCACGGTAAAAGTCATTCTCTAGGTCCTCCCTATCAAGTTCAACGCGTGGAGGGGGAGCTCTTTGGGCATGGTTCCTAGGTGGGGCCCTAGCTTCCTCGAGTCTCTCCAGACGGATGTTAAAACCATTTAACTGCTCCGTGAGGGTTTGGAGGGCAGCCTCAATTCGTTCCATCGGAGCTTGGGGAACCTCCCTAGGGATGTCTTGGTCGCCTTGGAAATTGGGATTCATAGGGGGAACCGAGGTAGAGGGGTCGGCCCGATACAAGGCACCACTACGGGTGGACATGCACAAAGAGGAGGTGACCGACACACGGATGAAGATTATGCAAAGACCCTAGGACCTAGGCTTGTAGAGACAAGTCTAAAACTTGCTCTGATACCACTTGATGTGACACGACTAAGGGGTATGCAGCAAAATGGACACGGGTCCTTGGACCTATTCCGCAAGCACAAACACAAAGCAACAAAGTACTAGATTGGACCGAATCGCCGTCGCACACACACGAGCCCGGGTGACTTGATGATGCCAAGTGGAGATGATGGATCAAGGCCCTTGCTGGTAGAGTGCCAGCAGGGCTAGGGTTGCCCTCCCGAAGGTACGAGGCCCACACTTAAGGGGCTGGCCGGGTGCCAATTGGGGCACTAGGTCCCTCTCTCTCACAGCCCACGGTGACCGCTCGTAAGTGGAACACACGGGGTTGGGCGCTCTCTCTCTTGCTCAACGGAGCAACTCCACGGATATTAGATGAACAAGTACTAATAATGAAGCAAAGGCCAGAGCTTACCCCGGTTGGTTTGAAGAAACCAACCCTGTTCGGAGACGAGGGCGAGCGGGGAAGTGTGGGTTCCCCGCACACTGCGCCGATGAAGCTTGACCCCTGTTAAATAATTACAAGCACTACGCCTCACACAGGAGGGTGGACTTGGGGTGGGGATTTCAGTATTACAAATCAAACACTACCTCCGCACAGGGAGGGGCGTTAAGCCAGCCAGGCGGGGAGGGGAGAGTCACTGAAACCCAAGAGAAGGAACCGATACCGAGTCTGCATGCTCGCTGTGATAGGTGATAGACAGTCAGTGTTGAGGCCGTAGATCTCAGTCTGGAATTTTGCTGATGACGAGACCAGCGGGGAACTCTTCGTAACTGGAGCCAGAATGTCTAAGAATTTTTTTGAATTCTTTTGATGCCGAGGCTGGTCTTGGTGGAGGCTCGAACAGAGTGACAGAATCTGGGACTGGCAGCTTCAGATCTCCAACAGCAGGTTGCAGATAGTGCCCCGATAGCTTCCGGACTCCGAATCACGAACCGCTGGAGTTGTTGGAACCGTGGACGAGTCCTCTTCGCAACAAAACTGACGGGGAAGCCAACTGATGCCGAAGAAGACTGGGGAACTCTGAATAGTGGTGACAGGTCGATGCAGACTGTGGGAAGCAGATCCGTGTAGCCGAGGGAGAAAAATGATAACTTTGGCCCACGGATGCCGATCGAAGTTCTGCTTCTTGATTCTGAAAGTATACTGGACGAGGAAGACTTTTTAGAAGAGCTCTTGGCCTGATTCTTCCGCAGTTCGTCGTGGTACAGCTTCTATTCTGGTTCAGGTACTCTGCAGGGGCAACTCTGCGCAGTCGGGGAGATCGGACCTCCCGGGCAGCACGGAGCTCGGAAGGGGATGAGACCACCGCCGTTGCGAAGCTGACTGGGAGAGCTTTCCGTCGATGTAGGCCACGCCCCTAGGAGCTCCAGGATGTGGTCGAGGGCGGCACTGCAACAGAGGTCATTCTGCAGGGCTTCAACTGCACACAGATTTGGAGAGAAAGGGGGTGAAGGGGGGGGGGTTTCTTTGGTGGAAGGGTGGGGAAAATGGTTGCTTTGCTGGTGGAGAATGGTTGGGAGGAGGCAAGGGGAGGTGAGGGAGGAGGGAGGGGGCGGAGCTAGCAGGGGAGAGGGTGGATGCGCAAGAGGCCTAGGAGGAGGTGGGGGCGCAAATGGTTTGGGGGAGTGGGGTGGGTCTTCCTTTGATTTGGGTGGAGGGTTAATTGGTGGTGTTAATGGTGGCCTAGGGAGGTGGAGGGGTTACCTTGGGGAGGGGAAAGGTTACTTGGGAGAGGGTATTCTCTCTTGGGAAAATGAAGGGTTGTATGGAGAAGGGGAGGGTTGCTTGGGAAGTGGGGGAAATTGAAGTGGAGTTAAGGGCCTTGGGAAGGTGAAGGGGTGGAAGGCTGATGTGGCAGATGAGGTGGCAAGGGTGGGAGGTGAAGAGGCAGGTGCGCCCAAGGGAGAGAGAGGGAGGAGGAGAGAGAGAGGGGTTCGCCCCTTTTAGTGAGAGAGATAAGTAGAGAGAGAGAAAGAGCTAGAGAGGGAGAGAGAGCTAGAGAGAGAGGAAGACAATTCAAGTGGCTAAACTTTCTTCAATACTTCATTCGTCATCTCAAGTGGAGTTGGGGTCCTATTTATAGGGATCCCAACATTTACAAAAAGTCCTGAGATAAGTGCTAAAAGCAAATAAGCAAGAGAAATGGGGAAGGGGGAGGGCGCCCCTGGGCCAGGCCCACTTAATTGGGCCCATACAACACACTAGCCCACATGATGACACAACTTAGGTAAATAACAAGATAACCTAGGGACTTGACTCAAAACAAAGGCAAAATACATCAAAATGACTCAAAAACAAAGGCAAAATATATCAAGATGACCCAAATAGTAAGCCCCAATGTCGAAGTGGACCCGCCTAGACATGGAGCCGCAACCTACCCATCTCCGGGAGGGAGAGAGGTGTCGAGCCAGAGGGATCCATGGGTGATGTCCCCATCACACTTGCTATCACAACAACCTGGTCGATAGCGCCCCGACCAATGCACACGGGTCCCCAGACAATACACATCTTACCATGGTCGACCACTCGGTCAGCCTGACCAGCCGCTCGCAGTAACCAACTGGGACCCATAATCTCTCAGAGATCACTTCTCCAAAACACGATCTCATCCTAGAACACAACTTCCAACACACGAACAGGGTACTCATGTGGCACACTTGCCAACATATTTCCCCAATTCTCCACCCTACCAGTGCCATGAACCACAATGCCTCCAGCAACGGCACGGCAACAACACGTCTCACACCGAGGAACCAATCCCCGTGCGGCCGAACGATGCCTGCCCTTTTTAAACTGTTGAGGGGGCCCAAATTGGCATCTGCTACGTTCGCATGGGATGAGAAATGCTAGAAAGCGTTCACCGAGCTCAAGGAGTTCCTAGATTCACCCCCGGTGCTCTCCAAGCCCGTGCCGGGCGAAGTCTTGCTGCTCTATCTCTCGGCGACGTCATCAACGGTCAGCTCGGTCCTAGTCAGAAATGACTCGGGAATCGAAAGACCAGTCTACTACACCAGCAAGGTGCTCAACAAGGCCGAGAGGAGGTACCCCGCAACCGAGAAGCTCGTGCTAACGCTGGTTACCTCCACAAAACGCCTCCGACCCTACTTCCAGGGGCACCCCATCACCGTGCTAACCGGCGAGCCGTTGAAGAAGATTTTGGCCAACCCCGAGGCCTCGGGACGACTTGTCAAATGGGCCATTATGCTTGGGGCCTACGACATCTCGTATCGCCCACGCTCAGCTATAAAAGGTCAAGCGCTCGCCGACTTCATCGCCGAAAGCACCATCCCGACCGAAGGTAGACTACCGACCATGCCCGGGCCAACCTGGGAACTGTACGTCGACGGATCTTCCAACTCGGTCGGTAGTGGTGCTGGGATCCTTCTAAGATCCCCCGAAGGAGTGGAGCTACAGTACGCCTTGAAATTCAACTTTCAGGCATCCAACAACGCTTCCGAGTACGAGGCCCTTATATCAGGAGCGCGCATGGCCCGGCGGTTGGGGGCTGAGCGAGTCAGGATCCACACCGACTCTCAGCTGGTCGCAAGCCAGGTCAACGGCGAGTACGAAGCTCGAGAGGCACCCATGATCAAATACCTCCAGCTGGTCAGGAGCCTGGCCCAACAATTCGAGAGGTTCGAGGTAGTCCGAATAGCCCGGGAAGAAAACTCCCGAGCGGACGCCCTCTCTCGGTTGGCCTCCTCCCTAGACCCAGAAGGTACCCGATCGGTCCTCCTCGAAGAGCTAGAATGCCCGAGCATTGACTCGGAGCTCCTCGCTGTTAACTCGGCCGTCCCGAGCGACTGGCGCACCCCCTACCTGTCCTGGCTCCGAGACTCCCAAGAGCCCTCCGACCCTCGAGAAGCACGCCGAATGAAGTACCAAGCCCGGCGCTTCGTCGTCCTGGACGACACACTCTACCGAAGGTCTTTCGCCGGCCCTCTCTTGAAGTGCCTCGGCCCCGACGAAGCCAGCCGAGCCATCCAAGAGGTTCATGAAGGCCTGTGCGGAGCGCACTCAGGGGCAAGGTCACTGGCCAGGATCCTGTTACGACAGGGGTACTGGTGGCCCACCCTGCAGCGCGACTGCTCGGCCTTCGCTCAACAGTGCGACCGATGCCAGCGGTTCGACCACTTGGTCCATCAGCCAGCTACAGAACTCGTCACCCTCACCGAGCCTTATCCCTTCGCTCGGTGGGGGATCGACATTCTCGGGCCATTCCCTACGGCTCAGTCCCAGAAAAAGTTCATTATCGTCGCCATCGACTACTTCACTAAATGGATCGAGGCCGAAGCCACTGCAAGGATCACCGAGACAGTCGTCTGGAGTTTCGTCTGGAAATCGATCATTTGTCGCTTCGGCATCCCCCGAGTGATAGTGAGCGATAACGGTCGGTAATTCGATTCTCGATATTTCCGAGACAGATGCGCCGACCTAAACATCCGCAACCACTTCACTTCGGTTGGGCCACCCTCAGGCCAACGGGCTGGTCGAAAATGCCAATAAGACTATCTTGAAAGGCATAAAGACCAGACTCGGCAAAGCCAAGGGTAGTTGGCTCGAGGAATTGCCTAGTGTACTGTGGTCGCACCGAACGACTCCCAGGACGGCAACCGGTGAAAGTCCTTTTCAGTTGGTGTACGGCACTGAGGCCGTCATTCCATTAGAGATCGCCAACCCGTCTCTCCGAGTCATTCGCTACTCGCTCGAGGAAAACAACCAAAAGTTACTCGAGAACCTCGACCTAGCCGATGAACTCCGGGATATTGCCAGCATCCGAGCGACGGAATACCAGCGACGCCTCACTCGATACTACAACGCCAGAGTCCGAAGCAGACACTTCCAACCGGGAGACTTCATCCTCAGGAAGGCCGAAGCCTCTCGACCACTAGAGGCGGCGGGCAAGCTGTCCCCTAACTGGGAAGGCCCCTACCGAGTGGTCGAGACGCTTGGGAAAGGTGCGTACAGGCTAGCAACAATGGAAGGGGAACCCATTCCTCGGACATGGAACGCAGCCGCACTACGTAAATTCCATTTTTGAAATTGTACAGCAAGATGGACAAAATAAATTCCTTTTCTTTTCATTCAAAACTATTGATACATCAGAAAGGCAAAGGCCAGTACATTGCACGACAAAAAGTAAGAAAATCCGTCTAACACCGCTGCAAGGGGTCATCGCTCGGTTGACTCGATCTCGATCTCCTCGCGTCCAGCCACTGACTCTGCCTCGCGTAGAAACTGGCTCAGACAAGAGGGGGCCGATCTAGTTGGCTCAGATGACCCCTGACAAAAGTGACAGAGGGACTGCAGAGAAGGTAACCACCTTCTAAGGTTGGGGAAGGCCACCTTCCAAGTTGATAGAGGCCAGAGAGAAGGAGCGCCGTGAAGACCTCCTCTTTCCCAACCTACCAACTCTTTGGAAGGGAACAGAGAGCAAGCAGCCTCCGAAGAGTAAAAGAAATGAAGAGCAGAAGAGGGAAAAAGATGCTGCAGACGGAGGAAGGCTCCGGTGAGGAGGGAACTTGGTGCGCCTCCCCCCCCATGCAGAGGGGGAGTGGCGGCAGGCATCCCTAATACCCCCATCCGTCCTCCGCCTCGGCGCCCGCCCGGAAGCCACGCCAGAACTGAGAAAGGGCAAGAGCCGTGCCCTCACACGTCGGAGCCCTCTCAGATCCGCGCGGCGACCGTCGGACCCGTCTCAAACCCGCGCGGCGACCGTGGGACTCGTCCAACAAGCCAGGATAGCAAGAGCTCTCTGCTCCCCGTCGTCGGCGGCGTCACCCTCCGAAGGATCCTCCATGCTCCGAATGCAACGGCACAACGCAAAGTGAAGAAGAAGGAGTGAGGAAAGACCGTTAGAGAAAATCCCCAGCGGTAATGAGGAAAGGGCGCCCTTCGGTCCTTCTTATAGGCCAAAGGAGGCTACACGCCTTAAATGACTCCCCCCTCGAAAACACGCCAAAGGATTTCTCCCCTGAACAGTCACCCCCAACTCCTTGTTTCCCGCCCCAGCGGGATTCACGAAGCGGCATGGCATTCAAAGCGTGAGGGAACGGAAAGACGCCCCGTCAGAAGCCTACCAAATCAGCATGCGAAAACCACGCAGGACATATCGACACTCTCCAACTACTTCAGATACGCCAACCAAATCACGGCAAGGATGGCGATCAAACAAGTAAGTCATTCATTATCTCATAAAAAGGAAACTCTCTAAAGGAGGAAAGAGAGACAAACAAGAGACAGGGGCAAAATAAGGTAAAATACATCAGGCCTCGGGCCCACTTTGAAGCTCGGGAGCAACGGAAGTGGGCGCGTCACCCCCAGCACCCTCGGTGACGGTCGACCCAGGCACTGACCTCGCCTGTGCGAGAACTGTCTCGGTCGCGAGCCCTCCCGAGACGTCCGGAGTTGGTGACCCCGCCGGAGGAGACCCCTCTGGATCTTCCCCGCCCGACGTAGAGGAGCTAGAAGCCGACTCATCCAAATCATAGCTCTGGCCCAAAGGGAACTCGATCCCGGAGTCTTGCTCGTCGGCATAGTCCACCGCCCGACGATAACCCTGCTTAAACCCCTTTCGGGCGCCTCGGCGAAGCGCTACCTCGTAATATGGTAGGGCGGCTCTCTCCAGGTCGACTGAGTAGGCGTCCGAGCTCCTATACTGCTCGATCGCCTCCGCCTCAATCTGCTCCGTCCTTCCAACGAGCTCGACCCAAGCCCGCTCCGCCTCGGCAGCACGCTCCTCTGCCCCCGCCAGGCGTTCCTCTGCCTCGACCCTCCCTCGCTCGGCTTCGCTCGACCGCCTCTCTGCCCGGGCTCGGTCCGCCTCGGCCACGGAACGAAGGCGCTCCGCTACCTCAGCCCGGTCCAGTAGCTCGGCACGTTCGAGCTCCCAGCGACCGTCCAGCTCGAGGTGACGCAGACGCTCCTCTTCCAAGAGTTTGCCCTTCCTCTCGAGCGACTCTCGGGCCTTAGCCAACTGCTCAGTCAGCGCCTCGGTTTCTAGCCGGCTCGCCCGTGCCAAATCCCTGATCGCGGAGAACTCCCGTCGAAGCCCCTCATGCTCCTCGCTGAGGCGGGCCAGTCTCCTCTCCCACCCCCCGAGGGCCTAGGCGAGACTCGACCGCTCCGCCTCCGTCCGGGCGTACGTCTTCGCCATCAAGGCCACCGACCGAGCCATGACTAGGCCGCCCTCCATGAGGACGTCGAGGACTCCGGAGGGGGAGTGGCGCTTGTCTCCCCCCCTCGTTCTTGCGGCAACCTCTCGGCAAACCCGATACAGGTCACCCGAAACACCGAGCCTTTCCAAGGCCTCCGACAAGGAGATCCGCTCCCCACCGGATGCCCCGCCAGGAGGTTCGACTCGAGCAACGGGGCCGACTGCCCCGCGCGCCGCGGTCGGTTGGGGTTGCGACGCCTCCCCGGGTGAACCCCCAACCTCGACCGACGCCACGGGATCGACCGCACCAGGAACTTCGAGCACTTGGGGCTACGACGCCCTCGCAGGCGAACCCCCAACCCTATCTGTCTCGGCCTGCGCCTCGCCGCCCGAGACATCACCGACCTAGACCGGTCCCCCGGTCTCGACGTCGGCTACTTCAGCACCGGCCCCCTCCATCCCCGAGGAGGGGAGAACCGACCCGTCTCCGCTCTCTGAGGGGCCCCTGGTCTCCTCGGCCCCCTCTCGCCTGGTAGGTGGGGGAGC
The DNA here is from genome assembly GCA_022559845.1 of Amorphophallus konjac. Taxonomy (NCBI): domain Eukaryota; kingdom Viridiplantae; phylum Streptophyta; class Magnoliopsida; order Alismatales; family Araceae; genus Amorphophallus; species Amorphophallus konjac. The sequence continues at coordinate 329,199,090 of CM040124.1, read as the reverse complement.
TGGCCCGGAAGGGTCGGCCCCATCTTGCCCCTGAGAGGGGAGCGCCGCCGAGCCAGAGTCGCCCCCGGCAACGGTAGGAAGGCCAGCCTTCTTGGCCCATTTCTTGGCCTTCGCGGCTTCCCGCAATTTTCCCTCCATGGGATCCTTGCGCTTCGCCCCGCTTGGCCGCGAAGATCCCTCGGAGGCCACCCCCTTGCCCTTATCCCGGGCCTGGGGACGACCCACGGGAATGACAGGCTCATCAGCCGCCGAGCCATCCCCAAGATCGTTGACCTCGGTGACCTCTTCCAAAGGTTCCTACCGGATGTCTGTAATGAAGAAGAAGATTCGGTTAAGAAACGAAAAGGCGACCCTCCGGTCCCGCAAAAGGATCCGAAGGATGATACCTGATGGCTTGAGCTGCGTAAGCAGATACTGCTCTACGTTCTCCAGCGTCACCTGCTCCTCAGTCGACCGGTGATTTGTCAACAAGCGAACGGTGTATTCCTCCACATCGGCGGGGAACTCCTCCTGCCGCGGGGGAAGATTCGGATGGAAGTTGGACATGACCTGGCACCTCCAGGATTCATCCACTGCTTCCGCCTTCACCCAGAAAAACTGCCTCTTCCACCCTTTGTGCGAAGAATCCTTCGCCGCCAGCGGAATACAACTCCGATTCCTACGCGCCTGGATAAAGTAGAAGCCTTTCCCCGCCGACGGATGTGCCTTCAGCTCGAAGAAATAATGAAAAAGATCTAGGGACGGGGGAACCCCCTGCAGGCGGCAGAGGATCCGAAAGGCAGACAGCAGAAGATACGAGTTGGCCACCAGCTGAACAGGCGCCAACACGAAAAAATTGAGAAGCTTCAGAACGAAGGGCTCGAAGGGGAGGCAGAATCCGCTTTTCCACGCCAGGAGAAAAGTACAGATATGGCCCGTGCGGCTATCCAAGCTCGTCTCGTATGGGGCAGCGGCTGCAAAGCTATATCGGAGAGGCAGGCGAAACCAATGCTCCAGTTTCTTCACATCAGCCTCCCCCAACTCGCTGCGATTGGGGACGGGCTCCCGCATCACCTGCTCGATTTCCGAGCGCAGATCCGCCATAAAGCTAGAAGAAGATCCTTCACGAGAGCCCTAAGACTCCGGGGGAGAAGGAAGCTGCCGGATCGCCTCTGCAGTTATACGTGCCAGCTCCTCAAATGCCGCCGCAAGAACTCGCTCCCCGCTGTATCTTCACGGCGCATCAAGGAGCCCCAGAAGTAAAGAAGTGGAGGGAAGGCCAAAAACCCTAGAAAGGCTTGGAGGACGAGCAGCGCCCTACGCCTATAAACCCTCGCGGGAGGCGGCGCGCCGTTCCGACCTCCGAGAAAAAGGGGGCCCCTTCATTTCAAATCCGTCAGGATCATTATTACTACGGGCCCAGGTGACCACTACACGTGACTTCATAACGCCAACAGGATTCCACCCACCCGAGCCACGCCGGTCCAAAGCCTCGAAAAACTACTCAACCGAGCCCCCTTGGCTCGGGAGTAGGAGGGGGACAAGTGGAGAGGGGGATTCCTGCAGCCCACTCAAAGAGCTGACCCAACTAGACCCAACAGGGCCCGACGAGGCAAGCTCGTCCAAGTGACAGCCCACAGGGCCCACTTAGAAAATCCCAATAAAACAATGCTCGAGGAAACAACTCTCCTAGGCGGCCCCAAGGCTCGGAGAGCCTGAGCATCGATCAGGTCACAGGAAGACCCACGCACGAGCTATCCCTCCGCACGAAGGAGGGAAGCGCTAGCAAGTCTGTCCGACCCATCTCCTCACCGAGCTAGGCCTATTGCCCAAGTAGGGCCGGCCCCTCTAAGCTCGGTACGACCGATAAAATGTTTATCATTGCAGCCGTTAGAGTCCACAGCGGGCCGGGCGCCAAGAAGTCCAGGAGCTCCGGCTTCCCCGCGAGGATAACGCCCCCACGATGAGGCCATAAACGCCCACGACGAGGACGTAACCTCCACCGGAGACCCCTCGGCTTGTAGGACTCCAGAGGGCGGCGCACTATTTAAACCTGGGATACCCTCTAGCGAAAGGTAAGTCCAGATCCACCCCCAATTCCTGAGCACGAATCACTTCACCCCATTGGTGGAGAGGTATCTCGCGCCTTCACCTTCTCCTCCCTATCGCTGCTCCCACCATTGCTCTACTGACTTGAGCGTCGGAGGGTTTCGCCCCAGGGAATCCCCCTGGGCCCTCTGACCCGTTTCCCTGTCTTGCAGTTCACTAACTTGGTGATTACCAGCCCGCTCAGGAACCAGCGCGAGATTTCGCCTCTTCAGCGCCGTCAATCTAGTCTAATCCCTAGGTCTAAAACCACGATAGCACGAATACCGAGGCCGCTCACAAGCCGCTGAGACAATTCCCTATCCAAGGGAAGAGCGGGAAACCTCCAGCCCCAGGCTGGGTGACTGGACTCACAGTCCAAAGGCCAAACTCATGGCCTACTCAGAAAACGCTTCCCGAAAAACCAATGACGTGCAGGAATAACCCTTCACACTCAAGCCAACACACGGTGGCTTGATCTAGCGAAGGCACGAAGCCCGAAACACAAAGGGTCACCTGAACCCTCCAAGCCTACGGGCACGCTAATCGAGATAACACGGTACCTCCGGACATCCAAAATATGGACACAGAACCCACGGGGTGTCCGGGACATCCATGAGACCGAAGATCGACCACTGGGTCACTACCGGGTCGATTGGGGGTCAACACCACGCAAACGAAACACAACTAGCACGAAAAATAGGGTGGCGGTCCTCCCTGGACGTACCGTCACGCACCTGGCGGTCTACCTTGGACCGCAAGCCACAGCATAGCGGTCTACCCCTGGACCGCTAAGCCCAGCCTAGCGGTCTAGCCAGGACTGCTAAGCCCCAGAAATCATGAACCTCAAGCGGTCATCCTCAGATCGCAAGGCTCTGCCTGGCGGTCTCCTCTAGACCGCTAGGCACAGTGGCGGTCTATCGCTTGACCGCAAGGCTCGAACCAACATAGGGGGACCCCTGGTGGTCTCCACATGACCGCCAGGTAGCCTAACGGTCCCTGGAAGGACTGTTAGGTCATCCCGAGCGTGAAAACAGTAGAAACTGTGGAAAACTCCATTCCACGCCCTGTTCACACCCATGTGAAGGGGAAAATAAGGGGAAACTAGTCCCCAACCTCTCTAGCACCGAGAGGACCCGTTTAAACCCAAAAAATGTGATCAAAACACTAGATCGGGCTCACACCCCAAAACATGCTCTTTTCCCCAAAATACTCAAATAAACCCGCTCGGCTCACCACGGCCTACAACTCGCGGGAAAGGAAGTACGCGGGTTAGGAAACCATCCCCCTACCTCCACCGAAGATTCCGCGTGCCGAGGATGTCGATCCGCCGCGAAACGCCCCGCGAACCACTGCCGGTACCCTGAGCTCACGAACGATGAACACCTCGCCTCCACCTCGATACTTGCTTCATCCTCGCCGCTCCACGCCCTACGAACCTCGTCACCTCGCCCTCATCCACCTCCGTCGGCCGCCGAAGAAGAGAGGGAGAGAGGAGGGAGGGAGAGAAGATAGAGGGAGAGAAGAGAGAAATTAGAGTGAGGGAGAGAGAAAAAAGGGGGTTTATATATATAGAAAATCCATAAATTCTAAAAATACCAAAATAGGGAAAAATCATCCCCATGATCCTTGAAAAATGCACAACGCGCCGGTAACGTCCTAGAGTCGGAGAACACAACGGATCGCCCTACACGGGATTTCGAAGGTCCGATAGATAAAAACAAGCGTAAACTATAAAACTCAATCCGGGACCCACAAAAGCGATCCAAAACCCACGGATCCTTATCCGAACAATATCTGAAAAACCCGGGATGTTACAACGCCTTCTTCTCCACTACTATCCCCCCCTTTATATAGGGGTACAGGGGAGGCAGACGTGAGGCCTTTGCTAAACGGTCGGATGGAGCATCCCGTTGCTGTCGGATGAGCATTATGTGCTGCTGGTTCAGTGGCTCTAACGTTGTCGGATGAGGCATTTTCGTTGCTACCGTTTAAGGCTCAAAGGGGCTGCCAGATGGGCAGATGGGAGATGTCGTATCAATGGCTTACTACCTGATGTATGAAGGTGAAGAGGGCCCTGCTGTGAGAGCTGTTGTTTAAGGCAGGGATAGGCTGCCGGATGAGCCCTTGGGGGCTACCGGATGGGTAGCTCGAGTGCTGCCGGATGAGCACTTGTTGGCCTGTCGGTTCAGGTGCACGGGAGCTGCCAATTGGGGCTTAAGTGGGCTGCCGATCAACGGCCTCATGTCCTGCTACATGAAACCTCGAGTTGGGCTGTCGGTGCTACCAGTTGAGGGTTGAATGCACTGTCGGATCAACAGCTTGAGCACTGTCGGCTGAGGTAGAGTCATGCTGTCGGATGGGGCAATGGCCCGCTGCCGGTTGGGCCCATGGAGGGCTATCGGATGGGGCAGCTAGAGGTTACCGATACAACTGTTAAACCTATTAAAGGGTTTCCGGTTCACATCTTTCAGTGCTGTCGGTACACCCCTTCACTATTTTCCTTTTATTCTTCTTCTTTTTTTCTTTTCTTCTCCTTTTCTCTCTTCTGATGCCCAGATTTCCACAATCTGGTCTGTGGCCGTATGTCTTCAGGAGTATCTTGGACTCCCTTAATTTTGAATTTAATTCGTCCCTCGGGATACAAGTTCACGATGCTTTGGCACCATTTGGTCATTATAGTAATCCAGTTGGTCTCTTTCGAGGCTCGAGCGTCTCGAGCCCGTCCTTGTATTTTTCGCTGCGAGTCCTCACGGTGGAGTTCACAGTAGTGTATTTTTCAGGAATGCCTCAACTTCTTGCAATTTTTAATTCATCCATTGGGACGCCAGTCGACGTCATATGAGGGGTATCCTTGAGGTTTGGCCATCTGGACCCTCTCCTTATATTTCTTCCTTGCCGAGTCGCTAGGGTCGACCCGTGGTGGTGCACTTTAGGATACTTTGGCTTCCCACAATTTATATCATATTGTGGTATATTGTAATGTTCAAAATTTTCATGTCAACAAATGCCCCCCACCCACAGGTGACGTGGACAAGGAGCGAGGGAAGCGGGGCACGTGGGTGCACACCATTTTTTCTTATTTCTCTTTCTTTATTATTATTTTTACTTCGTATGCAAAAGTTTCTTGAGGGTTTGTTGGATCAATGAGGCTTGCCCCCCCCCCCCCCCCAGCTATGATTGCGCCCAAGGCTTATGCTGAGAGTGATGTAACAGGGACACCTCTTCAGGCTTCAACGCTCCCATCTTCATCTTCGGTAGTGGATGCCGATATTTGGGCAGTGGTAGATGGTTTAGTGGAATTCTCCATTCCTCCTGCGGTGCCCGTTGGCATTATGTCTTCATATATGTCGGTGAGACAAAACTTAGAATTGTTATGGTCGATGGTGTCATCTCACCGAGATTTGACGTATAAGAACCTAAAGGAAATCGTGGACATGATAACCGATGTCTACAAGTACTTGGTTTCCCTTTAAGGAATGGTCTAGGCGAGTGCTTCTCTTATTAAAATATGTAAACCGTCAGGGACTTCCTCGGGGGTGAATTTATCAATCAACTGACAGCTAGAACGATCCCAGGCCGACTTTTCTCAGCGCTCTTCTCCTTCTGGAAGAGAGGGGGCAGTACATAAAATTACTTCAGGAGTTCTGAGACTATTTTGCTTGGAACTACAAAGAAATGCCAGGCCTTAGCCCTGCAGTAGCCGAGCACATACTGGCCATAGACCATAAAGTCGAGCCAGTAAAATAGTCGCCCCGACGAATGAGACTAGAATTAATAAGCCAAATTTACAAAGAAGTCGATAAACTCATAAACGTCGACTTTGTAGCAGAAAACTAGTATACCACATGGTTGGCCAACATTGTGCCATTAATAAGAAAAATGGTCAGATCAAGATATGTGTGGACTTTCGAGATTTGAATAAAGCATGTCCGAAAGATGATTTTTCAGTGCCTATCACTAAAGTCAAGATTGATGCTACCACCGGCCATGAAGCCCTATCGTTCATAGATGGGTCATCTGACTACAACCAGATATGGATAGCTGAACATGAAAGAATCCACATGGCCTTTAGGTCACCTAAAGGGATATTTCACTACAAAAGAATACCCTTCGGCCTAAAAAATGTAGGCTCCACTTATCAGAGAGTGATGACAAAAATATTCGATGAGTTACTTTATGACAAAGTCAAATGCTATATTGATGACTTAGTTGTCAAGATTAAGAAAAGAGAAGATCACCTGGGAGATCTCAGGGTCATATTTGAAAGGCTGCAGTAGTACGAGTTGAAAATGAACTCGATGAAGTGTGCCTTTAGGGTTTTCAGCAAAAAATTCCTGGGCTTCATCGTTAGATATCGGGGAATTGAAATAGACCCCGCCAAAATAAAAGTTATTCAGAAGCTGCCTCCTCCTAGAAATTTGATGGGGTTGTGGTCATTACAAGGTCAGCTAGCCTATATCCACAGATTCATCTCCAGCCTATCTGGGCAGTGTCAGCCATTTCATAAGTTGATGATGAAGGACACACCTTTCTGTTGGAATCAAGAGTTTCATAAGGCTTTTGACCAGCTGAAGGAATATCTGAAGACCCCGCTAGTGCTGGGGGCACCTGTTAAAGGGCGGCCACTAATCTTATACATAGTCGCCACTAAATATTCTTTGGGGGTAATACTGGTCCAAATCAATGAGGAAGGAAAAGAGCAGGCTCTCTACTACCTCAACTGGAGATTGGTCGGGACAGAAGGAAAATATACTCCAATCGAAAAGGTCTACCTCGCGTTGATCTCTGCAGTTAAGAAAATGAGGCATTATATGCTGCCGCATGAAGCTGATATCTAGGGATGATCCAGTCAAATATATACTCTCTCAGCCGGTACTAAATGGGCGACTGGGTAAATGGGCCATCATCTTGATGGAATTTGATATTATTTCGTGCCGCAAAAGGCTTTCAAGGGTCAAGCCATTGCAGATTTCTTTGCAGCACATCCGGTGTCTAAAAATTCTCCATTACTCATGGAGCTCCCCGAAGATGAAATCCTAGCAGTGGATCAAGTCCGGCAAGTCGTCTGGCAGTTATACTTTGACGGAGCTTCAAGAATAGAAATATCCTTGTCAGGGCAGACAAGAATAAGAGCTGGGGCAGGCGTCGTACTCAAATCCCCGGAGGGAGAAGTGTTGCACACCTCCTGCTCGATCAACAAAGCCTGCACAAACAACGAAGTAGAATATGAAGACCTAATTATCGACCTCGAGGTTGCCCTCCATATGGAGATCTGAATGTAGCAAGTCTTTGAGGATTCAATGTTGATCGTCAAACAGGTTCAGGGGTAGTTCAACGTCCTAAAACCCGAATTACTCTCATACCACAGTAAGGCAAAGCAGCTTATGGGGCAGTTCTACTTTATTGAAATAAACCATGTCAATTGAGGCCAAAATGCACAAGTTGATGCGCTGGCAAAGCTGGAAAGTTCATTGACAATTCCACCTAATGAATCCCTCAGCATACTAGTGATAAGCTGGCGCCAGGTTCCCAACATGATAGAAGAGGAGCCAGGTGAAGAAGAATACGAAGTAGCGACGACAAAAGTAGTCGGCTCACCCGACTGGAGAGAACCCCTCATGCAGTGGTTCAAATATCAACAGTTACCTAAGCAAAGAGAAGAAAAGATCAGGCTGATCAGAATAAAGGAGTCCTATGAAGTCAAGAATGGCATATTGTTCCGAATTATGGCAAACGCCAACAGTTGTCTATCCTCCCTTCGACGGTGGTCTAAGGATGGATCCCCCGGAGTTGACATCGTTAATCTTGTTATTTGTTTCTACTTGAGTATGATTGTATGTTGTTATTATTTTTGTTTCATCACACGATTCTGCTTCTCTTTTTTTATACTATTTTTGTCATCAATTTATTCATTGACTGTTGTTAAAACTTTAATTTTAATTCCCATTTTTTATATGGTTGGACTCTTTTTTTATGTGGTTGTCTTCTCACTTTTTTTGTACACATTTTTTAATCTATTTATTGATTATTGTTATAATCAAGGTTTGTCAAATCGGGACGGGATGACCCGAACCGCCCGTCCCGTCCCATCCGCTGGGTGGGACGAACGGGCCGTGGGACGCAACCGATACATTACTTATATTATTTTACATTTTTATACTAAATATATTTTGTACGTTGGTTAGTTGAAGAGCTCACGTTCAAACGTGAAGTCCCCGATTTGAAACACACTTTTGATGCGTTTAAATTTGATTTTTTGGAAAGTTGTTTTAAAGAAAAAATGTTTATTCGAACCGAAAATATTCGTTTAAACCACCACGCACATAGCCAACTGATATAGAAACACTTTTAAGTTATATTATTATGATATATATATATATATATATAATATTTTTTGTGTCTCGGTATGTAACGGTACGAATCCGTACTGTACCGTACCGTCCCAGTGAAAGATCGGGACGACCGATACAAACGGGTCGACAAATCATGGTTATAATCTTAATTTTAACCCCTTTCTTTCTTTTATTGTGCTTTTCTCATTTTTCTATTTTTTTTTGAAATGGGCGAGGGGAGCCTGGGATTTATCTTATATATTTACAAAGTAAAAGGGGTTTTTTACATATATGTCATACTTGATGAGGTTATTTACGAAAAACCCTATTATTATGTTTTTGGGCTGTTAGATGGGGTCATAGTTTGTACATCAAGTTAAGGGAGGTGGGCTCTCATCTCACAAAATCTCAAAAAAAAAATGTTTACTTAGCTACACTACACACTAGTTATCTAAAGTGTGCACCAAGACAAACTCATTAGTCAACGTTCTTTTGCTTGCCATCTGATCTTCTTTTCCAGACTTTTGGATTACATGGTGAAAAAGAATGAGCATTTTAGTCATGATTTTATTTGATGACTTTAAACGAGTGAAGTTTATATCATTTTGAAGTAAGTGATGCTAACCGAAATAATTTTTTAAGAGTTTTAGTATATATACGAGAGATTTTATATATAAGTCCCTACAAACTTAGTTAATTGTCGGTTGGTCCCTGAGTTACAACTATTTTCCTATAAACCTCTACAATCTTCGCCATCTTACTAAAAAGTCCCTATAAAATTGCATCCGTCGAAAAAAAGGATATCTCGTGAAATATTTCATTTCGGGGGTGACAAGGCACTGGAAAAGAAGGAAATATCCCCCTAAATATGGATTCCCATGCTCTCTCGCTCTCTCTCCCCTTCCTCCCTACCGCAACCGCCTCCCCTTGTTTGACAACCCTAGCCACCCCAACCTCCCCTGCAACTCCTGTCCCCTTCCCGACCACCTTGCCAGCCACCAGAGACGACCCTAGCTCCTCCCAGTCCGTCGACACCCTCGTCCACCTTCGCCAACACCGGCAACCATCGGTCTCCACCCCATCACCTTCTTCGTTGACACTTGCTACCCATGACGACGCACCCTTCTCTCGGTCAGGCTTTGCCTAGTGCCGCCTCTAGCCGACCTTCCCCCACCCGTGGGTGCCTCGGCCTATCTCGCGGCCTCCTACGCCCCCCCTTCACTATGTGCCTCACATGCCCCTTCCCCTCTCCCCATTCCCATCCCCCTCCTCCCACAACGGCAAGGGCAACCCATTGTGGCCAGCTACCCACCACCAACCGCAACTTTGGCTCGCACGTAGGCCCCCTGCCCCCTCTCCCCCTCCGACTCACACGTAGACCCCCCCTCCCTACCCTCTCTTCCCCTCCGACTCACAAGTAGGCAACCCCACCCTGCCTACCCCTCTCCCCCTCTTGCTCACACGTAGGCACCCCCTCCCTGTAAGCCCTTCGCCTCGCACACAGCACCCCTTGCCCCCTCTCCCCCTCCGATTCACACGCAACCCCCTTGCCCTCTCTTTCCCTCCGACGTGCATGCAAGCAACCCCCCTTCCTACCTCCCCCCCCATCTCACACGGAAGCAACCCCCCTCCCTACATGCCCTCCGGTGAGCATGCATCGCGCCCCCCCTCCCCCTTTGGCTTGCATGTAACCCCCTCCTTGCCCTCTTTCCCCCTCCGACTCGCCCCGTCGGAATGCCATCCCTCGCTGCTCTCTCTCTCTAACTAACTAACTAGGAATAATTTGATTTTTCCTAACTATGGGTCAAGTTAATCAAGGTCCGATTAACTTATATCAAATATAAGGAACGACGGTGACTTATTTATATAACAACGATGATTATAGGAGTTTATAGAGAAAAAGTTACAACTTAAAGACCAATCAACAATTAATTAGGTTTATAGGGACTTATATGTAAAAATCTCAATACATTATTTTTGAAATAAAAATTATAGATTTATCATTTCTACATTTATATTTACATACATGTTATTAAAAATATTTATATTGTGTAAAAAGGCCATATAACTATTAAGTAATATTTTAATAATTGTGATAAGACCAAAACTATTAGGAAAGATTTGTCTTATTTTATAATTGTTCCCACTTAATACTTTCAACATTGAAACGTAAATCCAAAAATAAATTTCAATTCTTATGGTTCGCCGTGCAAAACTTTATGTTGCCCGTCCCCGTCAATCACCTTTCAGCTCCCATCGTTAACATGAGTGAGAACAGCCAATGGCGGAGCCAGGAATATTTGAAAGTAAACTAATATAATAAAATTCATTCATTTTCATTCAAGTAGAAGACATTTTACAAGTGAGTTGTCCACGCCGAGTCTTCATATTCTGAAAATGTTGCATTATTGCCTCATTGTCAATGCTCTCGAATATCTCTTTCTCAATATATGTCACTAAATTATCATTCATCCATTGATCACCCATTCTATTGCGCAATCGATTCTTCACAATTCTCATTGCTGAAAATGCTCTCTCCACAGTGGCTGTAGCAACCGGTAAAGTCAATGCCAATGTCAACAACAAATAAACTAATGGATAGATAATATCTTTTCTCTTTTCAACCATCCTTTCAGCAAGTTCTGCAATTCCAACCAATTGAGTAAAATCATCATCAGATCGCATGTCAATTATATAAGTCTCTAACTGATTATCAAGTGCTTGTAATTGCACAGAAGAGAACTCATTTGGATAGAACTCAACAAATTTGATTAACCTTTCTTTATTATAGGCTGCAAATGATCTTTCTGGATTCAAGCATGATAGACAGAGTAATAGCTCGGTGTTTACTTCAGTGAATCGACTATTAAGCTCTTGGAGTTGCATATCTAAAACTGAATAAAATAACTCAACACGATAGTGATGCAAATTTGTAATTTGTTGAGCTCTTCGTCTTGAACGTCCTCGAGGCATAAAAATATCATCCATATTAGGAATACCAATCTCATATTTTGCACAAAAAGATGAAACCTCTAACAAATGAGAATCCCAACCATCATTTCTCATTGTTTGCATCCGTTGTTTTGAGATGCCAACTAACTTCATAGCATTATCAATATCTTGATCTTTCCGTTGCAGTGCTTGTGATAGCTCATTTGTTATTCATAAGATCCTTTTCATTAAATGGAGATTAAACACAAAATCATAAGTCTTAATTGACTCCAATAGCATATATGCTTCAGCCCTTTGTTCTGAATTTGAACCATCTTCCATCACAGTCTCAACCACATCAAGTATAGATGCAAACATACAGATCAAATTAACCAATGCATTATAATGAGAACTCCAACGAGTATCCCATGCTCTTTTTAAGCTTCTCTCTTGATTTAAACCTCTCCCACTTTCAAGTTCACCAATTTCAAGAGCTTTAGCAATTTCTGTAGCTTACTTTTCACGGAGTTGATCATACCGCTTACATGAAGCTCCAGCAACATTGAATAGCATAGCAATCAAATTGAAAAACAGAGCAATTTCTACATGAGATTTAGCAACTGCAACTATTGCTAATTGAAGCTGATGTGCAAAACAATGGATGTAATAAGCACATTCATTCTCTCTCATAATAAGTGTTTTAAGCCCATTCAACTCACCACGCATATTACTTGCTCCATCATACCCTTGACCACGTATTCTTGATATAGTTAATCCATGTTTGGATAACAATAACTCAATGCCTTCCTTTAGTGTTTGAGCTGTAGTATTTAGAAGATGTACAATGCCAAGAAAACGTTCTACCACATGTCCACTTTTATCCACATATCGCAAAGCAACTGCTAGTTGTTCCTTATTTGACATATCTCGGCATTCATCTACTAAGATTGAGAAAAAAGCATCACCAAGATCATCAATGATAGCATTTGTTGTCTCTATAGCACTTGCACGAGCTATTTTCTTTTGAATTTCAGGTGCAACTAGTTTCAAATTTTCTGGAGCATTATTTAAAACAACCTGAGCAATACTTTCATTATGCTTAGCAAGAAAGTGTAGCAATTCAAGAAAGTTACCTTGATTTCTTGAGTATTCAGATTCATCATGTCATCTGAAAGATAAACCCTATCTTTGGAGAAAACGAACACAATCAACTGATGCCTCTAAACGAATTCGATAAGCATATTTTTCCTGCTCAGATTGTTTAATCAAAATTGACTGAATATTTTGATTCTGCTTGAATAAGCTCTCACACTTTCTTCTAGCTTCATTATGTGCACTGTTATGTCCTCCAACATGACTTTCTATTTTCTCCTTTTTCTTCCAATTTTTAAATCCATCGACAACAAATGCATCCCCACCGCCCTCCTGTTTCTCAGGTCTAAAATAATAACAGTATAAACAGAAAACAGCATCTTTCTCTTTACTGTACTCCAACCAATCCTTGTACTCATTATACCATGCAGGATTAAATCGCCGTTCTACTTTACCAAACTTAGTCTGTGGAAATTTAATATCCTTAGGTTGAAAAGGACCTTTTTGTAAATATGCTCTTCTAATTTGATCTCGATCATTTGGATGGTAATCAACAATCCTTTTTCTCAATCCTGGATCTGAGGGAAGATCTTCAATATCTAAAACTTCACGTTGTCTCTTGGATGAAGTCGGTATCTCAATAGCCGCATTGTCATTTACTTTGTCATGTGATACTTTTAGAGTTATCCCTCTCTTCAAAAATTTATCTATAAAAAATATATAATTACTTTAAGTTAGCATTATAATGAAAATAAAATTTTCCATCTATATATTTAAACTTTGCATCTTACCCATGTTAGAGTGGAGTGGGGTGTGGTGGGTCGGATGTGCAGATCGGAGAGACTTGCTGCAAGCCTGCATAAAATTTTCCATCTATAAATTTATCCGTACACCTTTCGGCGTCCCTGTATAATCACAATAATTTCTATGCCATCCATATGCAAGTACCCGAGTCGAAAAATCACCAAACTAACACAAACACAATCACACACAAAATGCACTAGATTTTTAACGTCAAAAAACCCCCACTACATGGAGGGGAAAAAATCACGGGGTAAATCGACAACACTCTACTATGAAAAATAGTAGTACACAATTTCTCAGAAGATAAAAACTTCATCTCTCAAGATTTGTCCAAATCTTGAAGAATACAAACAAGAGAGTGGAAGAATATGAATAATACAAATAAGAATCGCAACAAAAATATACTGTAAAACTGACCGTTCCGTGACGAAAAAATTATCTCGTAGATCTTTGTCTTCTATCTTTCTCTTCTTCTCTTACTCCCCGTACTTAATCGCTACTGGCCGATATTTTCCTGACCACACCCGCAACAGCCGCGGGCAACAGGGGCAGCTTCTACTGCTCTGCTCGATTCACTGCCACAAGAGATAGAGAGAATTGAGAAAAATTGATTTCTTCTCGGACTGCCGCAAGTCACGCTTCTCAGCCGCAACCATATCTATTTAGCTATTTAGGTTATTTTGTTTGTTCTGCTCTTTAATACACACAAAGCCACAACCGCTAACACTCAAATCATCTCCACCGTCCATCTTGGAAGCCTAAAAGACATCATACGGAAGTCTTAATTAAAGCCTCTGTTATGACATGGTTGGTGGGGTATAATGCAAAAAGCTTACTTTTTTAACATACCGAAGTCTTAAACTTAAAGTCTCTGTTAAAAGACAGGGTTTATTGCCCCACCAAGGCACCAACCATATATATATAAAATCTGATGTATTCAAAAATTTACCCAGGCAAGGGGCCTTGCCCCCCTGGCTCCGCCACTGAGAACAGCTAATTAATTTTAAGTTGCCATAATAGTCAACTTTTCCTTGAGAACCCCATTTTTACTCTAGTCTAAAAAATTAATTTGAATCATTCAATTGGAAATAAAAATGATAAAAAAGTACATAAATAAATAATTTGAATCATTCGATTTAAACATGAACAAAAAGTAACAAACCCTCAGATACTTCCAATCGTAAGCTGCGCCTACCATGCCCCCACAAGCTTCACCAAACGCTCCCCAATCTAATCTCATTGTCTGGATTCAAAGAACATGCTCCATGGATAAGATTCCCTTTAAATCTTTATTCTTCAAAGTTAGTCATGGAATTAAAAGACGTGCGATGGCTCAACAGCCGCGGTTTGGCTACCGCCTCTGCACCGCGGCAGTGTCCCCGAAGACGACAAGGGCAAGGGTGGGCCCACTAGACCTGTCAAATGAGCTCCAACTCATGTCTCTTCACCGCCAGCGATTGTACTTCGAGTCTTCGAGCGATCGGGCCATCTGGCGGATGACGTGGCCTTCTTGGATTGAGGTCTGATTCTCTATTGGCCGGCGATGAATAAAAGCTGACGTCTGATGGACCCAGTTGACAAGACTACAGTCATTCGCCGCTGGGGGATTAGTACTGCGGGAAATTGGAACGTCAGATCGACCGACCTTGTGATTGGTTGGAGCCTTCGTCAGGCTCACGGTTAAATGACGCCACGTGGTTGGACAAAACGTGGACAAGCCAATGTGAGTGGCAGTACGAGGGTTTTACAATCCGGTACTTGTAAAAGTTTGGGTCGGCGGGTCACCGGCGTGGCATGATTTGTCGGTATGTTACGGGTTGCGACGGAGGCAACCGTGGAGGGAGGGAGGGAGGGGAGGCTGGGATGGAGCGACGATAGAGAGAGGAGGGAACCGCCTTAGGAGGAAAGGAGGGATAGTCGGGGGGCCACAACGTGAGGGAGGAGGCCAGCGGAGAGGGTGGAGGAGGAGGGAGGAATAACCTGACTTGACTCGTCTGGACGGACGCGAGTCAAGTCTGGGTCATGTCAGTGTGATCCGAAGTTGGGGTTGAGTGACTCGAGCCGAGTTCAGGTTAAATGAATGTTATTAAACTCCACTCGTGACCCTACCCTAACTCGACCCAACAGGACCATGGTCACCTCCATTTTCATTGCTACGGGTAAAGAGCAAAATTCTTGTAAAAATATTAGAGATTTTTACATATATATCTTTATAAAATTTATTTTTATCAAATTTATTTTTTATCAAAATATATTATCATAAATATCATCAAAATATTGATAATATCACGATTATATTCTCGTCGTAATTCATGTATTTAACTCGAATTAAGTATGAGTTAAAGAGTAAGATATATATATATACATGTTCATGTAAAATTTGATTTTATTAAATATAATTTAATTTATGATAATAAATAATATATTTTACAGAATATTCTTCTCCGTCAACGATAATAAACTAAAGAGATATAACCGTAATATTTCTATCTAAACCAAAGAGATTCAAGATAATATACCGAGATGAGGAGTATATTTAATAGAATTAAATTTTACGAGAATATATATGTAAAAATCTTAAAAAAAATAATGTTAAAAGAACCGTTTGGCCTGATATACATTATCAGTAGACAGTAACGAAAGAGGCCCCTCGTCACCTGTACATTATCACAGTCTAGTAAGTACAATAATCTTATAAATTATGGTGCAACTGATTTGGCATCGAATTTGGTGATCAAGACGGATCACTGTCTTGGTTACTGTAATTAAAAGCTTACCAACCGGGTTCATGTCGACGTACATTTGGCACGTCAACTTCGTGTCACAGGGCAAGAGATCATGCAGATCATCATTTTTAATCAATGCGTACGGGAGTCTGGTTACTGTCGAAGTTAATATTGTACGTATCAACGTGCATTGACGCGTGCGCAGCTGCGCGATGAAATATTTTTCATGCATGAACAACACCACACCGCGCTTACACCGCGCCCCGTCCTTCCTCCCACTATTAAAACGGGACAGAGGGTCAACAGATCATGTGTCCCCAAGTTCTACTCTCTCCCTCACCGAGACGCACCCACCCTGGATTCCTCTCAGAGCACTCCCGTCTCTTTGATGTGACCGCTCCATTTTTTACATCACTGACAACAACGTCTTCATATGGCGGTACTTCGGCCGTCCCGTTGTGCGGGATCCTCTGCAATATCATGGCGAACTACGCGGTGCGGAACATTACCCATCAATAACAATCAACAACTATAACCTCCCTTTATTTTTTTTAAAGATATATAACTTTACAATCGTCGTTAACCGTACATATTTGTAAGAGACGACCGGGGCGAGGGCAGAGAGCCGTCAGAGTGACAACATTGAAGGGGGTTTATCTCTCTAAAGTTGGCTTGCTCACTTAAGAGGGGTTTAGAGAGAGAACTAGATGCGCTAGAGGTGAAGAGAGATGAGCAAAGAGAGATTGTGAAGATGGGGGCATAGAGCAATGAGAGGGAGAGTGTCATAGGGTGTTTCTCTCCGATGTCAATTTATTTCTCTAAAAGAGAGAGAGAGAGAGAGATGGGCCCCCACCACTGACATTAGAGAGGGAACATTCCTCCGTTATGCACTCTAGTTGTATCGTCCGGAGGTAGTCGACATTGGAGAGAGACAATTCCCGTCCATCATCCGAGGGGAGCATTGGTAGTGGAGGGTGTTGATGCTATTGACATTGAGTTCTAACTTGACGGTGAACTCCTCGTCTTCCGATATTAAGCTCTCCATATCTTGAGGTTTGAAACACTAATGCTCTAGGTTGACATAGGATATATATATATATAAGATGTTAAATTGAAAGTAAATTAGTTATTTTATTTTTTAACTCACACTTTATTTTAATTAAATAATTAAGAGTTACGACGATGATGTAATCACAATTATTCAGGCTATATCACTCTGGGAATAGATCTAAATGTGAATTTGTTTTGTAAATGCTGTGACATTGATAAAGTTATATACGTAAAAAATCTTAAAGAAAAGAAATAATGAGGCCAGAACCATCGATCCTTCAGGATTTGAGTGGTCAATCCCAAAGACCGGGCGCACCACCCCACAGCCCAGGGGAATCTTCCGTCGGCATCCATCGGCCACCGCCAACAGATTTCGATTCCAGCTTGGCTCTCAACCTTACAAAATTAGCCCATAAGTAATACCATTATTACACCATTTTTTAACATTATTAGTATTTTCTAATTTTCTTTTTTGTGAGCCGACATGTGGCTGGGGCCATCCATGGAGGATTCTAGGGTTGCCACGGATATGCACAAGCAGCCCTTCCCCGGGTAAAAAGTATCATCCATCTCTGTTCGTCCGACCTCTCCCCTTCTCCTCTCTCTCTCTCTCTCTCTCTCTCTCCGATCGATATTAACGCAGATCTGGACGGGTAGCCGCGTGAGCTCCTCCCCTCTTCCGTCTTCCTCCCCCCACAACTCTCTCATGGAAGCTGATGTTTCCATCTATGTAGAATTCTCAGGCTCAGGTACCACTGCTTCCATGGATTTCTTCTTGGTTTCACCTCTAATGGTGCTGGATGGGCTCCGTTTATTGTCTCTGGAGGCTCTTCTGTGGATTGGGAATTGTCCCGGCGTTTCTTGTTCGATTCGCTTGTTGTGATATGTACGTATGTTTGGTTTTCTGTGAATAACGATCTACTTTTATTTTTCCCGTTTCGTTGATCTTTCGGCAGAGGTTGGAAGAGGCGGTGGTGTTTCTGGGATCCGTAGGATTAGGGTTTTAGAATTGGACAGGTGAGGGCACGGGGTCGAGCTGACGCGATCGGGCTGGTGGTCTGGGCAGGTGAGGACTCAGGGTTGAGCTGACGCTATTGGGCTGGTGGTCTGGGGGAATTCTCGTCTGATCATGTTCGGAGGGGGTGGAGCGCGTTGTATGGGAGGAGGGGGAGGATGTGTGGTACCGGTCGTGTATGTTCTTCTTTCTCTGTTAGTGGCGAGAGGCACCGCCAATGTAGTGCTGATCGGGAAGAATGTATCCATGTCGTTTGATGACATTGAAGCTAACTTTGGTAAGTGAAGCATACGTCTCTCTGCTCCACGAAGTCTACTTCCATGCCTCTTTCACAATTTTTTAGGCTATGTTTATTGTTTTGCAGCTTACAGACTGAAATCTGATTCGAGCATAAATTTCATTCTTTCTTGTCTGCTGTCTTAGTCTATTTCATCTCTTCGTGCTCAAAAGGAATACGGTTATAGATAGCAATGAGTTCCTTCCATGTGGTGGAGGGCATTGCCGAGTATCATGCACTATCTACCAAACCAGTGCCTCTATGTTCTAAAAGTTGGTAGCCTAGGTGCCTCATCTTGGTTGTCTATATCAGTGATTGCCATCTCAACATTTTCTTAGTGATTATCTCTCACTGCTGCTTTCATTCATCCTATAATCACTTAAACACCTTTTGAACACTGCATACATGGACAATTATCCTTTTTTAACCACTTGTAGAACTGAAAAAGGACCGGAATAGCTAATAGACAGCAAACTTGCACCATCATTTCATGTTTGTTATTGGATAGGGCAAGATGAGAGAAATTGCACTGACTTGCAGCAATGTGTAAAAAAATAAAAACACGGGAAATCATTATTTGTGCGGAGTTCGTCACCTCCCTTTCTATTATCATGTAATTATATTTGGATTTCTCGCCATTGTGAACTGCTAAACTCTGCCTTTCTTTTTGTTTGCACTTTTTAAACAGCCTTTTCATTTCTTCCCTAATGCTTATAGTCCCAAGGTTGACTTCAGTGTCTCATGACCTCACCTTAGGAAGCACGGTCATGTTTTCAACATCCACCTTCCACAGTGGACTGGAGAATTTGATCACAAAATGTTTTGACCAAGGTCTATTATTTGATTGAGGCATACACACACTAATGTAGCTTCTGCAATTTGTGGATAATATCACATATTCTTGTTTTTTGTACAAATTCAGAACTTCTTTCAACCTAACTGCTAATGCAATTAAGTCGGATTCCGTATTTTCTTTGTCTGCATTGATTCTTTATGGTTAATACAATGTTTTTGGATGCGTGGAATTGATGACACCTGCCTCACCTAATTTATCTTTACGGCTCATTTTATATGCTTCTTCTCTTGACAACAATCTCCCTTTCTGCAATCACAATGGTTTTCCCTTTTGATTTCCCCTGCTGGTTTCAGAGGATGCCATGAGAATTCTGTAATCTGTGAATTAAACTTATGTTTTGTTCTATTTTCTTTTCGTTTTCAGCTCCAACAATAAAAGGTTCTGGTGAATCTGGAGTCTTATATCTGGCAGAACCTGTTGATGCCTGTTCTCCGTTAACCAATAAAGTTGCCGAAGGTGCTACTTCTTTATTTGCACTAATTGTAAGAGGAGGATGCACATTTGATGATAAAGTAAGGATAGCACAAAAGGCAGGATTCAAGGCTGCCATTGTATATGACAATGAAGATAGTGGTGCACTAGTTGCAAGTAATACTTTTGGTCTCGAGTGTACACATGTATTTTCAAGTCTCTATGCTACATCTTCATATGCATGCAAAATATGTCAGTCCATTGACGCGTGTATGTGCTCATTGTATTTATAACCTTTCCATCTTTGTTGATTAGAAGCTAAAAGTTGGATGGACATGGATTTGGATGACTTGTTAAGTGGTTAGTTATTGTTTCATTCATGTTTCCTATCATTGACATCCATATTTTGGTATGTAAGAAGCTTAATGACTTCTCAGAGCTTCAGTTCCTAGGTTGTATTATACATTTCTCAACTGCATATACTGATTTTTAATAAAGAAATCTAACTCCGACTCTACTTTTTTAATACTATCAACCTGAATGGCGATACTAGAGTATTGTTGGCAATTTTCTTTACTTAGTAAATATTACAGTGGTTGGTGACCTTTCTGCCATTGTTCAAAGCCAGTAGACCCACGTGAAGTGTGTCAATATTTGCTTCTTAGACTTTTTGTTTGTGTTAATATTCATGAGCTTTCATATTTGAGATTATGCTTTTTTTTTTTGAAAGTGGGTAATACCACCATATGAGATTATGTTGAGTTCTAGTAATGATGCATCTACTGTTTCTCCTTTTTGTTACATGAAAATGCACATAATTTCTGCTGATTTTTTTGGCAATGTCAGGAGAAAGCTCTTCCTCAAGCACGGAAAGAAAAAATCTGGTTAACCAATGATATATTGATATTATATCATTTTGCATGTGGAGTTGTACGACCTTAATCTTTAATGGTTCTCAAGCACAATTTTGAACAGAAAGAATGCATTTCTGTTAGGTCATTTATCCTCTAATACTTACTATTGGCCCGAAATATGACAAACCCAAGGGGGGGTGAATTGGCTTTATAAAGAAATTTGAGTTTATCAGCCTATTCTAGCAATTTAAACAACATTCAAAGTTAATTTAACTTGATCGATGCTATCACAATCACATAGAATGGGGGGTGAGAGGAAATGGAGCAATCACACCAAGAGAGTGATTTTTATGGTGGTTCGGATTCTTCTTGGAGACCTATGTGCACTTTCCCATGTTGTGAGGTGTTCCACACACCATATGCAAGCTCGCATGCCACACACGAGTTGCACGCAATGAAGTGCGCTCTCAACACAGTGCTTTGAGCACCCACCCACCCACCCACCCACCCACACACGCACACTGGCATAGTGCTCACACACACACACACACACACTCACTATATCACAAGTTACAAAGCAAATTTGCAATGAAAACACAGAAAGATGAGGTAGAAGATGATAGCCGGATTGATGCTTCAAATGTCTCCCCTTGAGTGTAACCGCAGTGTAGAGCATGAGGAAGACATCTACTATTATCCCCTTTTCTCTCTTCTTGAACACCCTTAGCACAGAGCAGCAGGTTGGAGTACAATGGGGTGTGTTGCTTGATGGCGTGAACCCTAATTCATGTACACGATTCTCCTAGTAGTAACATTTATAGACCAAGTAAAATGCTGGAATTCTTCCCTGGATATTCTCCTTAAAATGATCACTTCTGATCTCCTTCAGACCGGGGCAAGAAAGTCCTCAAACGGTCAGTAGATTTGGTTCGTCGAATATGGACTCCCACCGCCGGTTGACCAATGTGACTGGTTCGGTCGACTAATGCATTGACTGGGTCAGTTTTCTGAGAAATACCATGTACTGGAATTTTTGGTCGACCGATGGACCTGGATCGGTCGACCGGTACACTGTTCTGTGCCTCTTTCAGAGAAATCTATTGTATTGGATTTTTCGGTCGACCAATACACCTGGATCGATGGACCAATGATTCTTCTGGTCTGCTTCAAGCCTGTGCCTTTGGCTGATCTTCGAGTATTTGTTCCACCTTGTGTTCTTCAATTTACTTTGACTATTTTTTCTTTAAACACACATAAGGGAATTTATTCTTTTTTGTTTGTCTCTTGGATGATTATTGGCACTGTTTCGGGAGCAAGGAATGCAGGATTGGATTGGGTGTGCTTGATCCTGATCCGGATTGGATCAGATTGGCCGATCCAAGGGAACGGAGCCAATCCATCCACAGGCATAATTAAAAGGAGTTTTAAATAAACAAAAAAATGTATTTATAAATTGAAAAGGTATTTACACAAATATAAATAATGTAAAGACCTTTTATCTCTTTTAATCAACCCCTAATATGTTAGGATCTCTAATACATAAAAGAGTTGACCGAATTTTGGCCCGTTCAGACCGAGTCAATCATTTTTTAAATATTTTGTATTTTTCCATTTTTCAAATTGGGATAGGCTTTGGGGTGAGAATCAAATCGGCCCTTATCAATCCTGATCTGAATTGGCCGATCTGGATCGGGACCAGCTGATTCTGCATTCCATATTCAGGGATTGAACTGAGACTGAACCAGCCGGTTCAATGGGACAGACTGGTATTCATTCACTGTCTGGATTTTCAGACTACGAAACCTGCCTTAAAACTGTTGAAAACCATGTTATACTGTTGACCGGAGCCTAATTCTTTACGATTGAGTTTGGTGAAAGAAAAAATAATTTGGCACTTGGAAGGTCTGGGAAGAAGATAAATGATACATGCATATATATATATATATGTATTTATATAGGATAATATTACAAAAGTATTTTGGATATTATATGGACGGATGGATGATCGACCGATATATATATATATATATATATATATATATATATATATATATATATGTATATATAATGGAGAGAGAGGGTGGGTGGCTGTGCGTTAGGTTCACAGCTAGCACTTAATAAAATTTGTCACATCCGAAATATGAATCCTGAACCAAATATTTGTATCTCAAAATATTATTCGAAACATTCAGTAAGTGTCAGGTTTGTTTTTCATATTTTTGACAGCTAGCACTTAATAAAATTTGTCACATCCTAAATATGAATCCTGAACCAAATATTTGTATCTCAAAATATTATTCGAAACATTCAGAAAGTGCCAGGTTTGTTTTTCAGATTTTTGTTACAGGCTACATTTAGTATCATTGACTGTACTAATGTCCTCGTGGCGCTCAGCTAGATGGTAACAAAGGAAAATGAGAAATTGGATCTCAAGATGATTGAAGGCATCACTGAGGGTGTTTATATTCCAGTACCTAGAATGAAAAGCAACAGATCAGTGAAAGAGAGTAATAGTTCCTAAAGGCATGGTTTTGTGTGAAGCTTGGTTTGAAGGTGGTCTAGTAACCACTGTTTGTTAAACTGGGTCTTACTTGAGGAAGTAGGCTTGAGCTTTTAACTTTTGGTTAGTACACCGAGTTTAGCAAATTTTTACACTGCAGTGAAGTATATTGTTTTTGTTAAGGATGCAAAGTTCCATTATCTTATGGGATTGAACAGCAAAGATTTAGATTTGGTGAAAGATACCAGGTGTACGTGAGGTTCTTGTTGAGAGATATTGTGAGCCAATTGGCATATCTAAACACTTTTAACACTTGTGGACTTTTGGTATCAGTTCACAGCACAGGTGCCTGTGGTAATATACAAATATGTAACAGGAATGTTTAGATTTTTTATAAATGCAGATATTCATTTGGATAATTATGGAGAGCAGTGCTAGTAACTTCACCGCAAAAAGTGGTTGAGCATTGTAGTTGTCTTGTCTGCAATGAAAAGGCACATTTGCTTTGGTAGCATGTTAAGCAGATAGGGTACTAGAGGAAAGGTTTTTATTCTAATGTGAGTTCCTTGTTGAGGGAGGCAGGTTCCCTGCTTCTGTATCATTACTGTCTTGCAGAAATAGTACTGACCCTTTTCTGTAATTGAGCTTTTCCTATTTAGATAACTTCAATTAATAGTTGCTGAATTGTTTTCTCGGAGAAATATGAGACTATGATCAAATGAATGGACTTCATTCTAGTTTACTCTGTTTTCTCTTTGACACTGTGCTTATGGGTTTTCCTTGTTAGTGGTCTGTTGCAATTTCTAATTTCTTGTTGCTGAAGGTGAAACTGTGATTAGCCAAGTTTAATTTTAGAAGATCCTGCCATCTTGGTTTTGCGGTTGAAGCTTATTCAACCTGGGTGTAGCACCCAACATATCTCTTGGCAAGTTTATATCAAGAGGGAAGAAGCAAGTTTGATATAGGGAAACATGATCTCCAGAGAGATTATCAGAGAAAGAGTGAAATGACCACAAACCAGTTGTGTATATTGGGTATGATTCTGGGAATATGGTTCATGGATGGGAAACTTGTGAAACTTAAGTGGGGTTCAGATATTTGGTGTATGCTATGTTTATCTCTGTAATAAGAAGTAATCAGGGGCTTGTCAATGGATCTATCTTTCTAGCTCAGTCCTCAATGGGGCCCATTTTGAGTCCCTTTATGGAGATGAGTGCAGGTTTTATGGGGAATAGTATTGTCATGCGTCTATGACTCTATGTAAGTGGGCTGTAGAAACTGGCCCCCAACAAAGTGTATGTTGAACCCCTTAGGTCTGGTCTAAAGAGAACCAACGAATGCAGGACCTAGAGAGTGAATTCATTAATAGTGGGCTTTAGTTGGTGGCTTTAGGGCAGAGCCTGTTCATGGATATGGTTTTCTTCTACTCCTCAATCCCTGTGCAGCCCGCTCAGAGTTGTTTGAAACTGGAGAGGCAAGTCCTGTCTGATTGCATGGAGCAATTGGAGGTAGAGGTGAGAGATCATCTATTAGAGAACGCACAGAAATCAGGTGTTTCCATGTTTCACTTTCAACTAAAAGATCAGCTTCTCTTGATGAGAAAAAGATTAGGGACAACCGGACAAAATAGTCTGGAAAAGTCTGATATTTTTTATTTTCTTCTCATATTCTTCTGTAGCTTTTCCTGCAAGGATGGGCCTGGTCCTGGTATGTTTTGCAGTTGTGGCTACGGTGAGCATGTGCAGTGTATGAACGGATTAGGGTTACTACTTTATATCAGAATGTGAAAGGATCATGAAAACTTGGTTGGCCATCTGACATCTGCCAAGAAACTCATGACTGTTCACTCGATGGTGAAAGATGGTCCAGAAGTTTTGACATTGTGTTATATATTATCACCAGATAAGAAGATCATTTTTTGGCTTCCTGGATTTTTTTGGGCTATATCAGACATGGTGCATTGTTCATTTTCTTTGCTTGCATTGTTCATTTTCTTTGCTTTCAGAACTGTGGATTATGAAATGATAAATAAAAATAAATGTATTTGACAAGAAAATATAAGCCAGGTACAACTTTTATAGGTGGCTTTCAAAAAACAAAATCATCTTTAATTCTTTTAACAAACTTGGCTTTACAGCTTTAAGCAAAAAAAGCACATTATCTTTACACGAAACATCTGATGTAATTGCATTCAACTTTGATGAGATGGATGCTATGTGTGCAAACCATGCCTTTCTTAAGGCGGCAATTTTGACCTTGCTCGACAGTTGATGTCAATGTAGAGTGCATGTAGAAGGCAATATAATGGCAGTCTAACAATCCTGAGGCACCACCTCAAGACACAGTTTGCAGATAGAATAGAAAGCTCATCATGTAGCAATGGGCTTGAATGAACTTTGTCTTCTGTCTGTGCTTTTCTGGTTGTTGTTTGGGTCTTTGAAAGTTACGCACCTGAATAACTTAAGTTAATTGGGATGGGGATGCGGATGGGGGTTGTATCCATGAAATGCATTAGTGAGGAAGTAAAAAATGGCTTCTTTCTTATTCAGATCTCTTTATACTTGTCATATATGTTTATGAGCACATGGAGAACAATAGACTAGAATTCAAAATCCACATTTATTCAGGTGCATTCTTTTAACTTAACTGGATAATGTTCTTGGGTAGTGAACTGCAAAACAGGGCATATGAATTCAGTCTTTAACTGGATTTGTGATCCAGGTGAATTACTCTGGCTTTGTTTGGTCAATGTAGAGTGGTTTTCCAGAATAAGCTTTCATTGAAAGCATTTAAGAAAGTGGGATGCACATCTCCTTCGATTCCGGTAACAAAGGGAAAGTTTGCAGGTTTCACCCATCCTGTAGAATAGCAATTCAGGTTTTGCACTGGTGGAATGACAGTCAGAATTCATATGAATTCTGGGTTTATTCCCTGTTTATTTTTTTAACCAAATGGAATTATCAGTTGGTAATACACATTAAATACAAGTTATTTCAGCCACTAATTGTGTCCAAACCACACTGGTGGGTCAGTGGGGCAGATATCTATGGCTACTAACCTTTATTCCTTTTCCAAGCTGCAGTGAAATGGGTTAACTCTTCATGGGCAGCTTATACAGAGTGCCTTGAAAATATTTGCTAAGATTCCTTACATTGTGCTTCCTTTTGGGATGTTTTTTTTTGGGGGGGGATTGTATGATGCTTTGGACTCAATATCGTTTTGACTGCCCTTTGCAGAATGCATGAAATAGAAACATTCCACTTCTGTGTCTCTTCTTTTGCACCTGACTTTTGACTGTTGGTAGTGCATAGTTCGTATGTGATGAAGGGAAATTATGATCTCTTCTGTTGCGTTGTGACCTTTTGTATGAGTTTGAGGATCTATAATAATTTTATCTGATATATGGATGTTATGATCTGACTTTTAAAACATTGCAGTGGCAGGAAGTCCTGTGGGCATCAAAATACATGCTGTCTTTGTATCTAAAGCTTCAGGCGAGATGCTGAAGAAATATGCTGGCCACACTGATGTGGAAGTTTGGATAATACCAACCTTTGAAAATTCAGCATGGTCGATTATGGCTATTTCATTCATATCCCTTCTTGCTATGTCTGCCGTTCTAGCTACATGTTTCTTTGTACGGAGACACCGCATTAGGCGCGAACGCCCTAGAGCACCAAATGTAAGAGAATTCCATGGGATGAGCAGTCGACTAGTAAAAGCAATGCCTAGTCTGATATTCACAGCAGTCCAGGAAGATAATTGCACATCAAGAACTTGTGCGATTTGTCTTGAAGACTACAATGTTGGGGAGAGGCTTAGAATCCTTCCTTGTCGTCACAGTATGCGTTCTGATCCTAACAGCGTTTTATTAGTTAAACTTTTATTATTTTTATTCTCTTTGTGGGGATGGGTATGTGGATTGGGACCACATTCTTTTTATATTTTTTGGGAGATGTAGGAAGTATGCATGTTTATTCTCTGCAACTGTCTTCATTGTTCTTGGGGAGTGGAGACACTGTTGGAGATTTTAGAAGATGCCTCATTTTACTATAAGTTACTATAAGATATTCTAGACAGTCTAATTTAGAATTTTTGACATTTATTTACATAAAAAAGTTTTACTGCTATAGTTCTTGCAAATGAATTTTGGTGTTGGTAGTTTCTTATTCTTGAGTCTCCTGCCCCATGCATATTCAAGGATAATATAGTATACCAATCACAGTGGCTGTTGTTTTCTTTGGCATCTTTTCCTTGCAGACTCTCTTTTGCTAGATTTTTTTTCCCGACTCAATTTATGTGTTCTATCTTTTCCTACAATTTTCAATTTTCTGAGAAACTTTGATACCATTACTGAGATTACCTTGTTAATATTTAATTATGTTCAATCATTCTACAGAGTTCCATGCTTTCTGTGTGGATTCCTGGCTTACGACTTGGAGAACATTTTGTCCTGTGTGCAAACGAGATGCAAGGACAAGCACTGGAGACCCCCCTGCCTCGGAATGCACGCCATTACTTTCACCTATTCCTGCCTCTCCATCTTCCTCTGTTGGATTATCATCATTCCATTCATCTGGATCTCCTTCTCCAGCTATACAAATAGTCCGATCACCAGCTCGGTCCTTATCGGCTTCCCGAAATCACTCCCTTGCTAGCATTCCTCGTGACCCCCGTTCCCAGAGGTCTTATTGCAATTCCCCTGGAGTTAGTTTAAGTAGAAGCCAAGCTGATCTGAGAAACATGTTATCACAGAGATCCAGTGCCTCTCACCTCATGTCTTCACACTCCCTGGGCGTGCCTCTGTCATCTCCCATCAATTCAAGATATGCATCTCCTTACATTCATGGTTCAAGTATTGGATCCCCAAGTTACCTTGTTGGTTCTTCTGGTAGACGCCAATCATTCCTACATGATAGTTCATCGGCTTGCAGCTTTTCCGCTCTTGCTTCTGCACAATCTCTGCCAGACTGTTGATTGTTTCTACTACTACTTCAAGGAGATATTTCTAAGCAGATGGAGCCTTGGGGACCCCTTGACTTCCATATTATTGCGGGGCTATTTGTACATGCTTTTGGAGACCAGCTGTTTGTGGGGGAACCGGAGAGGCATCGTTGTGAAGCAGCTCGCTTGAGATTTCTTTTCAGACGGAAGGCCCCGAGTAGGAGTTGGTGTAGTCCAATACTTGTACATTGTAATACAAAGGTTGGAATTTTGCATAAGCATTGTGTTGGTTTTGGCTTCTTCAAGGTTAATGTGTTTTTTTTTTACCCCAGTTATATTTGTTTTGAGCATCATTCTCTTAGTCTCCCTCACGAGTTAATGATTTCTATAGTGGTTTACCTGTAGTTTTGGATTATCTGTTTCTACCGTTCTGTTAATTGTTTTCACCAGTCAGGGAACTTGTTGTGTAACTGATGGCTGCGACAGAATGGTCTTAACAGTGCATGGTGGCAAAGACATTTAAGGGTGTGGAGGGTATTTGATGGTGAAACTTGGAAAAGCTCCAATATCGGCAAACTGCAACACCCCGCATCGGCGCCAGTTCTCAACATGCCACGAATTTAGCATATTTAACCAGGTGGGTCGGATCTTGTGTATGGTATCTGGCCAAGCTTTTTGTTTTTATTTCTCAATATTGGGCTGCCTGTCTCCTTTAGGTAAATCGCGATAGCAGACGAGTCAATTGGTGTGAATATAGGCAAAAGGTGTCAAAGAGTGTGTTGCGGGGAAAACTGTACTCTGCAATTTCGTATAATGTGACATTGGGATATTTCACGGTTGGTGTCCTTTTGGGGTTCACTCGAGTAGGACTGCAAAGTTTAGGTTGAGCCATTCATAGTCAGGTTTGGTTGGATTTGGCTCGAGAATTTGGTTAAATGCGGGTTCATCCTTCGCTCGGGGGAGCTTCATCCCTACGACTTTAATGAGGTAGTGGCATCGATGGACTCGGCCCGCCCGGGTCTGTTGTGGTCCTGGGTTGGGGTTGGAGTGTGATTAGCAGGTACTTGGACTGACTTTGGGCCTTGGCCCATATCCATGTCATGAGGCGGGGGCTTAGTAAGAGTCTTTACATGGACAGCCTAATGTTATGCTTACGAGTTTAAGAATAGTCAATTATTTGCAGCTTTTTTTCTTCCTGGAGGTATTATTTTCAAACCCATGAATTCCAGATCACACCATTGCATGAGGGGTACGGTCACCTTAGGTAAAAAATTGACTGACCCTAATATGATTTTGAAATATAACACACATGGTGTACTGGATTTTATGTGCACTCTCCACAGAGTTATTTAAATGTGTCTTTCCCTTACCTTTTAAAATCAGCCGTAATTATCCCAATCCACCTGAGGAGATGTTATGGCTTGACAGATATTTTGGATCCAACGTGGGCCATTCACCAGCTTTCGATGTGTGTAACACAGTCAACTAGGCACATGCATGTGCGGCTGAAAATATTTGGAAGCAGCTTTTACAGATGGCTGAAGATTTTAGTCATCCATGTTTATGTATCTGTGGAAAGTACATTCCGCAGAGGAACGCCTGAAAGTAGCTGTGATGCGAGTCTGTGGATCAAATTATATCAATTAATTGCTAAAATGACTACTTTCAGGTGTGCCTAAAGGAGGCCTTGGTTCTTTATGCAATAACCACACAATTCCACCATATTTTCTTCTTATTGCCATTCATTTTTCCATAATTCTATAAAGGAAATTTTATGTAAATTATTTGGATAATATTTTTTCTTTACAGTTTTTGGAGGATTATGGAAAGGAATTTTCATGTGATTGAGAGAACTCTGACTGTCTCCGGGGACCCTAATCTGCAGAAACTTCAATTAACCTCCAAGTTGTGGTACAAGTTGGGACTTTTCCTTTCTTTTGCCAATAGAGAAAAACCCAGTCTCTCTTTTCATTATGAAATCTCCTGAAACACAAATAAGAGGACAGCCACTCCACAAGAGGTCACAACAAAGCATTCTCTTGCTACAAGATCTGTACTCATTGTCACGTGAGGTATAATTGGTCATCATTGAAGACCACAAAGCTTGAGACTAATAGAAGTCAACCTAGCACAAGTGTCCATGTGAGATCCTCTCGTATAAGTAGCTTCACCTTCAAGAGATTTCTAGGTTTCCAAATCTGTTGTGCAAGTCCATGTCTCATTCATCCATTGGAGATTAGCCTATACACTGAGTTGATAGATAACTTTCTCTGTCTCATCTCAACCACCATATGTCATTGTTGTTAGCTTTACGAGCAAAACTCGGGAGAAAAGAGAGGAGTTCCTCCAGTTGTTCAATCTCAACCACCCTAAGATGTCTTCTAAAAGATGGAGCTCAAGTTCCTCTTGATAATTGTGGTTCAAAAATCAAAGAAACTGTTGCCTCCTTTGCATTTGAAATGGCAAAAAGTTGTGGGAAGGTTTCCTCTAGTGTAAAATCACCACATCACTTATTTTTCTAGAATAAGCATTTCTCCCGACTTCCCAACCTGACCGTGCACTAGCCAAGATGATATCTCTATAATGTAGGATACCCCTCTAAAGGGGAGAAATATTGTGTCGAGTAGTTAGAATCAAGTCTCAGTCCTTTACTCTCCTATAATATTTTTGATGGATGACTTGCAACGGCAATCCATTCTCTGTAAACTCAAGCCTCCACAGTCATTTACTCAGTCAAACTTGATCGAAATCTATGATATTCCTATTGCCTAGTCCTCCCATCTCGTTGCTCTTGCAAATTTTATCTCATGCTATGTCATGTTGGCTCTTGGTTGTTGTGCCAAAAGAACCTAGCTTAAATGGACTCAAGCTTTCTTCCAATAGTCATTGAAATCTGTAATATGAAAAAATAATAGATAGGGAGATTATTCAACATTGATTTGTAGAGCAGAATCCTTCCTTGTAGGAGAGGAGTCTCGCCTTCTA
This sequence comes from Amorphophallus konjac, assembly GCA_022559845.1. Classification (NCBI taxonomy): domain Eukaryota; kingdom Viridiplantae; phylum Streptophyta; class Magnoliopsida; order Alismatales; family Araceae; genus Amorphophallus; species Amorphophallus konjac. The sequence continues at coordinate 329,168,246 of CM040124.1, read as the reverse complement.
TCTTGCTAATCCGAACTCATATCTTTGTATCACATTGTGCCAGCCACCACAATATATGGCCCCGGGAGATAGCGGTAGTCCCAAATATGTAGCAACTCAAATTAATATAATATAATAAATAAATAAAATCTCTTTAATAAAACAAGAGTAATTTTGATATAATTAATATGATTTAAATGAAATTTAAAATATTGAAATTATAAAATTAGAAAGACTTATTGGGCTTAAAAGAAAGAATTAATCTCTGAAATTTTCAATGCCCAAATTCCTAAATTCTAATAGGGTTAAATAGGTTAAAACTCAAGTAATGGGCCTAAAATCGCAACTAAACACTAATCTATCTAGATAGGCCTGTTTTCTAGTGAAACTCTAGTCTAATTAGAGTTTATCTCGTGCTAGGTGGCCCTAGATATAGATAAAATTTGAGAATTTTAGAGTAGGAATTATCCTTAGATTAATAGATCGAATTAGGACTCTTTGGATCCCTAAATCCTGTAAATAAAATCTAAATCGTTCTAGTCAACTCTAATAGTTCGTGGCAAAGGCTCGAGGTCTTGTTAGGGCGTGGATCGAGGAGGAGGATCGAATATTTAGGCATTTATGTTCTTCTTCTCTCTTCTTTCCCAATCCGAATTAAGGTAGGTGTTCTCTCAAGTTAAATCCCAATTGATCAAGCAAATAGGTTTAGATACATGTCTAGATCATTTTTATACTATTTTTTCTAATTTTTATTAGTGATTACGCATGTATTTTGAGTTTTATTGAATGAGGTATCACTGGTTTCTTGTTTACTCACTGGAACGAGTTTATGTCTGAGATCACATCCGTCAGAGGGACCACGTTCTGAACGCTACCCTGCGATAGACCGCGTTCTTCTGATCGCGGCCTGCAGATTGACTGCATCCTTATATGAACGCAACATCTAGCTTAATTGCGTTTAACCTCGGGTTGCGTAAAACCCCATACTTTTTCAGTATATTAAAAATGTTATTTGGTGTCAAAATCATGTTCTTTGCTAAGTATGGCTTCGAAACAAATTAACTAAGTAAATGATATTAAATATAATTAAATTCCTTTTGATATCATGAAATCTTTCTTATAATTAGTTCAATCCTCATCTATTTTCTTCATATTCAGTCTTTCTGTAATTGATTTCCTTTATATCAAAAATATTTAGAAGTTGATGCATTATTAAGTTATTCCTTGTTTAGCCTGCGACGTGATTGGTTATAATCGATGTTTTATTAAATTACTTGCTTTTATTATTGCTATTTGAAGATCATGTCACCCTGGTGACATGTATCTACCGAGTTACTATGATTTTCTGGTTTCATCGCATAGCCTTATTCTTGGTGAATGGTAGGACCCTCTGATGAGTAATCCTCTTCTCGGTGTGAAACTTCTTCACTAAAACCTCCGTAAGTATTGGCGAGCCATGGATTTTCACATGGACGTTTAGCTGGTTGTACTTTAAAATCTTGAAAATCCTTTAAATCTCATCTTACTGTTGTGAGATGAGGTTTGACTGGCCTTTGGAACCACGGAACTAGATTATGTTGGGTTCTGTTTAGCCTGTTCTGATTGCGGCCGACCCAGAGACCACATTCAACTTTTGGATGCTGACGGCGGTGTACCCAGAGACCGTGTTCTTGTTTGGACGCGCCCTGCCTTCAAATTGCGTTTTGGCTAGGGCTGTCAATGAGCCGGGCTGACCCGATAGTCTTGCGGGCCTGGCCCGATAGTCGGGCAGGGCCGCAAGGCCTTTTCCGGCCCGTGGACTCTTAGCCGGGCCTAAAAGTCTGGCCAGACTAAGCCCACGGGCCGGGCTCGAGCTTTAAGTTCGGCCCGCGGGCCGGGCCGGCCGTTCTTTTTTTTCCTTCCTTCAAATTTTAAAAACTACTTAGTTAAAATCATATTATTTTACTTAATTTAAAATTTTAAAACTTCATTTTTATACAAATTATGTAATTAATAACAAAACTTTAGTTAGTTTAGTGAGATTATAAGTTTTATATTATTAAATATATTGATTTTTATTTTTTATTTATATTGTTGGGTCAGGCCGAGATTTAGGCGGGCTTTACAATTTTTTAATAGTATCGGGCCCGGCCCGACAAAACTCGGGCCCGGGCCAGGCTCGGGCTTTAATATTGATAAGTTGGGTCCGGGCCGGGCCGACCTAAGCCCGGCCCGAGCCTGGCCCATTGACAGCCCTAGTTCTGGCTATCGCAGCCTTGTCCTTGACCGCATTCAACATTGTCCTTCGTGGGTCGCGCTTGTGCGATCAACCGCGTTTTATCAAGTTATATGAGTCTATGGTTGACTGTTTTGACGTGGTTTGATGTTCGTATCTTTCTGAGTCGATACCTTCTTGAATCGCTAAATGAATCATGGACTTTTATTCTTCATGATCTTACCCTAAAGGTCCATACTTGATCTCTATTTATTGGTACTTCACGTTACATGATCTATGCATTTTATGATTGCTATTGTTAATCTGGAACATAACTTCCCTTGATTGCATTTGGTCATTTATTGTTATGAAATTATCTAATATTTATTAAGGGCTTTGGGTTCGCTTAAACAAATAATGCTAGTCGAACGGAAGTTCAATTCTGTATGCATGGAAAAATTATGGGTGTGACATTGTACCAATTCTATTCTGCACAAGTTGGTATAAACAATTCTCTGCTCTATGACATGAATATTCTGAATTACAAGATATTTGACTTGTTTGGCCCAAGGGGCGTTATTATTATTGGAGATCAGATACTTGCTGGCCAATTTCTATAGTTATGATCATTCATTGGTACATGTGCATACATTCTTATCTTCATAGTGATATCCTTATATATTCGATTCTTATAAATGCTCCACATTTCATATTCCCTTGATCCTTTATCTTATTCTTGCCTATTTATTGTTCAGGAATTTGATTGATGTTTTGCAAAGCGCATCATATAGCATTATCTATATACGGTTAAATTGTTAATTACTTATATTCTGTCTAGTTAAAGAGAGATAATTCCTACTGAGCTTATCGCTCACCCAGTTTCTTTAACATTTTTCATGTAGTATTAAAGCTGAAACACATTCTGATGGGGAAGGGCAAGATTGATTGAGTGCTTCTGGATTGTTAGAAGATCCGTGTCTTTTTTTAATTTCTTTTGAGTCTAGATTAGAAGTTATGGAAGCCTTGTAATTGAGTCTTTCTTTTCTTTTCTTTTCTTTTAAGTTATTGTAATCTGAGTTAATAAAATTATAATATAGATTATGATTATTAATAAAGTTTTATTTTGTCTAATTCGACTTTATTTGTGTCTCTTGGAGTTGTCTATTATGTTGTTGGTCTTCTAGTGCTCTGATGGACATGATTGTTCGCTGCCATGTTCCGAGTAATTTCCGCCGCTATAGGTTCGGGGCATGACAAAATAGGAGATAGAGAATTCTCCTATTTGACAGCTTAGAATGAAAGGTGCTCTCGGAAGGGGAGTCACTCCCATATTAATCCCCACTATTTAGCTCTAGCTAAAGTTCACCTTCATCCCATTGACTTTCTCATGCAACTCCAAGTTTAAAAATAAAAAGTTACCTCTCATCCTCTGTTAGGAAGAGGATGGTATCATTAGCATACTATAAGGTGGAGATGTGGACACCACCTATTTTACCCTGGAAGCCTCTTATCAGCCCATATGTCTTAACTCTGACCATATGCTATTTAGGATATGTTCAACCATCACAAAGAGTAAGGGGGACACCGGGTCTCCCTACCGAAGACCCCTAGTGCTATGAAAATGGGATGTAGGTTACCCCTTAATTAGCATTGCAAAACTGGCTGACGTGACACAAGATCGGACCCATGCAATCAACCTATCATCAAAACTCATCTTTCTAATCATAGCAAATAGACAATTTCACTTGACCCTATCATAGGCTTTCTTAAAATCCTCTCTTTCTCTGAGTTTTGATGGCAAGCAGACATTCATAGGCTACTTTTCCTATATATGGCGGCCTCTAATAAAAGCCACTTGATAATCACTAACCATTTTGTCAATCACAAGTGTCAAGTCTCATGGCCAGGAGCTTGGAAATGATTTTGTATGTGCCATTCACGAGAAGTCTTGAAGACTCTGAGCACCTTGCTCCTTGGGGTTGAGGACTAAGATAGTCTTTTTAATATCTCTTAGACGTGCCCTGTCCTCTTGAAATTCCTGCACTGCTAGGAGGATATCAACCCTAATGATGCCCCAACACTTTTGAAAGAAAGCAAAGGGAAAAACATCCAGCCTAGGGGTTTTATCCCATGGAAAGGAGAAGACCGCTATGTGAACCTCCTCTATTAAGAATGGACAAGAAAGAACTTCTCTTTCCTTGAGAGAAAAACCTGGAAGGAGGTCATCAGCTATAAGAGGCCTAGTTGTATCCTCCTATGTGAAGAGGTGTGAGAAGAACTACTTTGCCTACCTTTTGATATTTTCATCCCTAGAAAACACTTGGTCACCAACTTTGATGCATTTGATTATGTTGACCCTTCTCCTTCCTGATGCCTAATTGCCTATTTGGGAAATATATGTAGCAGGAGACTATTTGGTATAGACCATGATCTGTTGACTCAGTCCGACTCGCCTCGACTTGAGTGACATGAATCGTATCTAGAGGATTCTGAGTCGGGATTTGGGCAAATCACATCGACGGAGAATCACATCGACTCAATATGAATTATTTAAATAATAATATCATATCAAAGCATAACCCCCCAAAAAATTAAAGTTAAAAATATAGTAATGATATAATAATAATCATAAATCTTGCATTTTATGGATGAAAAGAATTAAACTCTATTGTTATATGCGACTTGACCAAGTCGATCTAAGTCGACTTTGAGTCGGGTCGACTTTTACTGGATCATACGAAATCTAATTTGATATGGAACCCAGATTTGTCGAACCTTGGTACAGACTTCATTTTGGTGCTTTCTTTTTGTTTGGTAATTGGTATTTAATGATGTTTGAGGCAACTACTTGAGACTTTTGTCTCTGAAGTTAAATAACTAAAAAAGAACGTGATCATAAAGTAATCCAAATTATGGGAAGAATCAATATCTTGTTCAATTCATATGAGTAGGTGTGGTGCCCCCTTCTTAGGGCACTCGATGCCCGATCGGGAGAGCGTCACCTTATAGTACTATACGATGTGAGCTTGGATTGCCTGCAAGGGCGCTCAAGGCCATACCATCCCTATCCAAGATAAACTCACCATACCACATCTATCAAGATTTAAAAGTCATAATTACATCATCTATCAACACGATTCATTTCTTTGATTACAAAAAGACACTTACATCTCTCACACAGAGAGAACTTACTAAAGGTACACTTATATACATAAAAACTATAACATTAAAATCCTTCACACAACGACCGCAAATAGTCCCCAAGCTCTCTTCTCTAGCCTCCTACTGGTGTATTTAATATCATGCCTCATTCCATGAAAAATGTTAGACTACAGGTGTGAGTCCTAAAACTTAGTAGGCGTGAAGAACCGGTCACATGCATAACATATAATAAACTTTTACAAAACAAAGGAAGGCTTCCATACATAATTTTATATACACACATCACCCAACATATTCTAACTTATACATATATCAAGGGACATAAGTAACAAATAACATTACACTTTGTCTGTTGATATACATTTCGAATTTATGAATCCATGTATTGCCACTTTAAGCCTGCATGTCGAATCACATTAAAATTATATAGCTATTGATGGCAGGAAAACGCACGTCGTTAATACGCCCCACTATCAAATTACAATATTCGGCCCACAAATTAAATAACTGGAATAGTTAAGTGATGAGACCGAGTCGAATCCACAGGGAGAAGTAGATTTGAAAGTTGAAAACCTTAAGTTTTTAAGATTTAAAAATCATGAGAATTGAATTGAAACCGCCTTAGAGTGTGTGAAGGATGTAAAGAAAGGGAAGTGGATGAAAGAACTACGAAAAGAAAATTATAATAAAACTAGGGTGACATTAGAATGAAAATAACTTTTAAACTGGCGAGAATTAGAAGAAGTGGAAGAAATGAAAGTTGTAGAGACTCAAAAGATGAAGAAGTTTGATGAAGAACACAGAAACAGAAAACGAAAGGAAGACAGTGAAAAATGTAAAAAACTCGAGAGCTATCAATGTGGATGAACAGTAATATGGCAGAAATCAGAACAGTGATAAATTAATTATAACTCTCAAAATAAGAAGATTTAGAAGAAGTGGTAGAAGAAGAAATTTTAGATCTACAAGAGACGAACAACTTTCATGAAAAACTCAGAGTAAAAAGAAGATGGGAAAGGCTTCAAAATAAAAGAATAATAGAAGGTATCACCTTAGATGAACAGTAATCACGTAGAACAACACTTAAGAAAACGGAAAAATAACTTTCAATCTGGAAGGAATTGAGGGAAAGACTAGAAAGAGAAGTTGAAGAACACTTACAGATGAATAACTTTTGTGAAGATAAGAAAATAAAATGGAGATCACACATGCTTGTAAATTGACTATGAAGAGCCAAAAATGGCTAAGAGTACAATGAAAATATTCAATACAAACTAATAATCAACTCCAAAACTTAAACACAAAGCTCTCAAAATTTCTCCTACTAAAGCCAACAAGTAAGAATTTCAAGAACATAAAGCAAACACTTATAAATCTTAGCAACCCCTAGCTTACAACTCTTCCTCTCTCTTTACCCCCTTTCATTACATTTGAAGCCCTTTATATAGGGTAACACAACAACCCCTTTGTAGAATGTGAACACTTCTTGCTTCTTTTGTTGACAAACACCAGCTATTGCTGTAATTTTTGACTTAGAATTATGTGCTAGCATGTGTTGCACACTTTTCTAATTTTTCTGATTTTTTTCTAGCTTTTTTTCTCCTTCTTTTTCTCTTATTTCTCTCTCTTTCTCTCTCCTGGCCGGCCGCGTGCGCCCGTGCGCCGGTCGCCTGCCTCTTTCCTCCTTTGCGCCGCATGCGCCGCGGTCGCTGGCCGCGTGCGTCGGCTCTTCCCGTGCCGCGGCTGCGTCGCGTGCATGTTGACGCGGGGAGGCCGCGTTGACCGCCCCCCCTCCAGCCTCGTCCAACGTGCCTGCCTGCGAAGGCGGGCACGCCTTCGACCTGCAAAACAGAAAACACACACACACACACACACCTTCACACGTTAGTTTTATTTATATAATATATATATATTATATATATATATATATATATACATATTGATATATATATATCATATATAGCTTAGAAAAATCCTAAAAAATAGTAAATGAATTTATTTTTTTCTATATTTTTTCTTTTCTTTTTGAACAAGTCCATGGGCTTTTGGCCTTTATTATTTTTTTATTATTTTTCTTTGTTATTTTTTTATTTTTATTTCTTGTCGCTTCTCTCGTACCGAGTGCCTACATAAATAAGTAAATATTGTTATTAAAATTATTTAATTTCAGAAAATTAAATATTTGACTCTAAATTAACAGTAAGTGTGATATGTGTATATTTATTATTATTTAAGCTCATAAAAATGTGTAATATCATGAATTAATATGTAAAAATACACACTTATCACACCCCCCAACTTACTCATTGCTAGTCCCTTAGCAATGCAAATAATCTCAAAATGTAAGGACTAACAAGAGTTTAAAAAGTTCATGCCTCATCTCTAGATCATCTTTCATAGAGTCAACTAAAGATTAGGAATCTGGAAGCATTATCACATACTAGCCTTATGTAAGAAATTCAGCTACATGATCAAGAATTCTAATCAAAATTCAGTAGCACTTGTGCATGTGTAATACTAAATTCACAGTAGAGACAATTGCGTCCGCCAGTTGCTATTCCGAACAAATGCCTTTCAATTCTGTACTTCTTAATTAGAGCATTCAGCATAATAGCTTTGTTTGTCTGCCTTATTGCTATGTCTCTTTTGGGATCTTTTTTCCTTTTTTTCTTTTTTTTTCTTTCTACTTTTTTTCTATACACACATGATGCTGCACTACCCTTCACTGTACGCGAACCTCAACACGTCTTAGGTGAAGTAGGTCCGGTTACACAGATCAAAGTTCCCTTTTCCTTTTGACGCGAACCTCAATACGTCTTAAGTGAAGTAGGCCCGATTACTCAAAATCAGAACATTTTTCATGGTGTTTTTCTCATAATTTTATTTTTTAATAGATAACATGGTAGAAAACTTCTAAAAGATCTCTTCTTCAAAAAGTGCAGAATATCAGACAGTATGTCTAAAATAGCAGAAGACTTGTCCTACTTGTTTCATTAGCGTGCAAAGTGATTTTATTTTTCTAAAGTGCACATGAACTTTAAAAAGATTCTTAAATCAGTTTTCCATGGCTAGATTAAATAAATGTGTACTCATCCTTCTCCTAGTCTTTTCTATTCAAGATTTCTTTTCAATGGAAACATGAATCATGAAAACTCAATTGGGTGTTTGTAGTTTAGTGTTTCAAAAAAAATTGAGGTGAAAAATTTGGAGGTTGCATATATGAATGTAGAATGTGCGACATGATTTCCTGTCCCCCCAACTTAAATGACATTGTCCTCAATGGCATGTACAATAGAGATGAATATAACAATGTAGATGAGAAGTTTATGAAGGAACGGGACAACCTGATAAAGGTGGAATTCGACGGCTTTGGCGTTTGAGTGGCGGTACTTCGCTTTGAAAATCGGAGAAACATAGTAAGCAATCAGCTCTCTCCCCCCAACTTATCCTTTATTCAAACCTGTAAAATAAACACAAAACCACAATAAAAACTTGGGTTGTCTCCCAAAAAGCCATTAATTATCACACGAAACTATGAAAGGTTTGGGTTGCCTCCTAAAAAGCGCTACGTTTAACGTCGTCAGCCAGACACATTACAGTTCACTAACCAACGTGTGGCATTCAAAATGAGCCACCAAATGATCTTATCCTCCGATAAATTCCAGCCCTTGTACCATTGGAGGAAAAGATTACATGCATGTGTATGTGGGCTAGAAACATGCCAAGGTGGGTCTAGGAATTTGAACGGACCCCCACGGTCAGAGAATGACAAAGGAATTATCATATATGTAATTATAAAATATTCCTTTGTATTCTTAAGGTCTTTATAAGTGTTAAACACATCAATCCGGACCTTAATTTCCCTTTGCTTTTCTTCTACATCCTCACTCTTAAGAGTTACTTGTGTATCGTTCAAGTGAGAGAGGATGAGAGTGTTATGAAGTTTGGGAGAATCAACCACTTGGCCAGTGTCAAGGAGATAAGGAGGATTAGGAATGAAATCAGTGTGTTCCTTAACACACTGATTCTCATAAGAGTCTGATGGATCCGACCATTTGGCGAGTTGTAAAATATTTGTAATGATTATGGATTCACCAAGGTCAGGATGGGTAAAAGATCCACATCCTCCTCAAAATCAATGGATACCCAATCAGAGTAAATTTCAAGTGGAGCACCCGGTTCCTCAATTACCGAAGAAGAAGGTGTTGATATTTATTTGCCTATCTTTTATCTTACTTTTGAGGTTTGCAAAGTAATATGGCAAGATGACAAACAAGCAATCAAAGATCTACTCAAACCTATGAACATGTGAACATGAACCTAGGCAATCATAGCTAGCTCTAGCATGGGCATGCTATCTCAATCAAATTACGCTAAGGAAAAGGAAAAAAAAAACACACGCCGGGGCGTGGAGCAAGGAATAAATAAAAACACACCGCTAGGGGTGGAACAAGCAAGGGAAATAAAGATGTGATGAAGAAGACAGCTAATGCCTAATACCAAGGAAAGATGTGATCGCCACCAAAGTAAACACAAGTCAAAGACTCGAATGTACCTTGGAAATAGGTGGATGAAACACCCGCCCACGGGAGAGAAAACCAAGGAAAGCCTGCAGATCAACTTGGAAGTAACGGCCAGAACCCCGTGCGTCGCTTAGAAGCGACGGCCGCACGATAGACCGCCGGAAGATAGTGACGCGCCTGCACCAGACCGTCAGGTAACCTGCAGTAGTAAAGCTTGAATTCTTTTAACTCCAACTCTTCCAGCCGGCTAGAAGACTTGGGCCTCGTGCTAATGAACCTGTAAACCTGCCAAAGATGTAGAAAGACAAGACAAGACAACCTCAATTAGCCCTCTTCACAAGCATAGCATCAATTCTTAAAGAGTTTAAGAACATCAAAAGGAGAGGGAATTACCGGGGAGTTTTTGATTTTTTAACCCCTCTGGGTGTTTTTAAAAGTTTGGGAGGATGTTTGTATGCTTAAAGAACAGTGAAAAACGTGGAGGAAGAGGAGGGACAATGCTTTGTTTGAGAAAAACCAAGGAAGAACTCAAGCATGCAAGGATGAACTTGAAAGACAAAACTAAAGTACTCCCTTGATTAGAAGATGGATGGACGTGGGAAGCAGCTCCTCCTGGATGAAGATGGCTCCTGAGTTCGGCAGCACTTCGTCGCGAACTCAAATGTCCTCCTCTTTTGGCCATGAAGTCAAGGGTTCTATTTATAGACCCTCAAACTCTTAGGTCGAGCAGAGGATAATTCAGCAGGAAAGAGGGATAAATCTTAGCAAATCCTCGAAGATAATATCACCAAGAGTCCATAGAAACAAACGGGGGGTCCTGAGGATCAGATTTGAAAGAGATAACGTCAACCCAAGTTCTTATCTCAACCACGGAGTAGCAGAGAAAAGGCCTGAACTGCCAGGACTCTCGGAAGGAAGTAACGGCTGCACGACAGACCGCCACTTGGAAGTAACGCATCAAGGAACGACCGCCATTTTCAACCCTATCCCAAAGAGATAAGATCAACGGGAAGAAGATCCAAACAATAGGACTCTTCAAGGAAGCGACGGCCAAGGCATAGGGCGTCAGAATGAAACGACGGCTGCACGACAAACCGTCATCATCAACGTGGAAATTAAGGGATACGCACTGAAAACGAGGCCTCAAGCCTTAAGACTCTTCAAAAAGTAACGACCCAGGTTCTATCCGTCAGAAGGAAGCAACGCGCCTGACTGAGACCGTTATTATCATTGAGGTTCCAAAAATAGAGTGAAGGGTTTTGCTGAGCTTCATCCAACGAAATGCCACCGGGAGCCACATCTTAATCCAGGAATTAAGACCCAAGAAATAGGCTTCAACTGATCAAGAGACTAATCAAAGAATGAACAACTCGGAGCATCATATAGAATGAAATAAGGAGATGACCCGATTTATTGGGTATAAAACGGGTGTCAACAGATGCCCCTCCTTAACGTCCTCTTTGCAGGGGAGCGAGTGGAGGTGAGGCGGAAGTGAAATAGAACATGGAGATGAAGCGGAAATGAAGCGGAGTGTATCAAAAAGAGGGCGTTAAGGTAAACGACACCCGTTCTGTACCAACAAGTAATAGGAATTTTCTGGAAAACCTCAAATTGATCACAAGAACATAGCCAACCAAAGGACGCGAGTCTGGAGGAACTAATTAACTAAGGAAAGGAAACACGGCTAGCCGCCGGAGGCAACGGAAAGGAAAGAGACTAAACTCCAGACAGGAATCTTCAGCAAACCAGATCATGCGAGCAGATCGAAGGAAACCTTCTAATTCAGAGTGGAACAATTCTCCTTATTCAAGATTAAGAACATAGCTGTTCACCATCACTGAGATACCTTGAACAAATGAAACTCATGGATGCTCAAAGAATGCGTATGATGCATGCTGGGCTAAAGGAAAAGAAATCTTCAAAACAAATGCAAAGAAAGATAAAATAGAAAAATACTCGAGAATAGTATTGCTAGTTTGGAGAAATCGGAGTCAGGACACTATCTGCAACCACGGCGTGCAAGACAGAACCATCGTCCCCAAATTTTCCAATCTAACGGCCTATCCAACGATTAATCGTGTGAACTTAGATCATCATCATTTTTGTTTAAGGGGAACATCAGATCCCAGGACACATGAATGACCAGCCGGTTCTCGAGGTAATATATCATAGGTAACGTATAGTAATGCATTAAGAGAGTGAGGGAACAAGATACAATACCTGACTTACCTGCCTGACGGACGATAAAGCACGACTTCACTCATAATTCCTTCATGAAAGATAGGTTAGCCAACAATAAAAATGATCATGTACCAAGTCGTAACCATTTGTACATGCGAGAGGCATCAATAAGGAACAACATGGAAGAAAATGGAATCATTTTGACATTAATTAGACCATTTAATTCATCAAGAAACTTGCAAGTTTGTAACGGTCTCATGTACGTGCGTTACATAAAGTAACGGACCATCCCTAGTCCGTCATAAACCAGGCGGTTCACATTCTTCAATAAAACAGTGCCAACACATGTAACGGTCAAATCCAGACGCGTCAGAATGATGTGACGGTCGGTCGATAGACCGTCACATTTCCTGAGTGTTCAAAAAAATAACCGAACGGTCACGGCCCGTTCATTCCAACACTCAACGCCCAAAAAAACCTCAAAACCGAGAGCTCCGGTGATTCCACCCCCACCGCTCCAATGGCCGGCGACGAGGCACCCCAGCCGCCACCAAAGAAGAGAGAGAGAGGGAAGAGGATGGCAATACGGCGGTTCCACCGCCGTCTTGAACGGGAGGCGATCCCGCCGGTGGAAGAAGAACGGCCGGCGAGAAGAAACCCAACAGAAGAAGAAGCAGTCCCCACGGCTGAGGAGGACCAAGGGGAAACCTCACTGGGTGCAGAGGAGCCCAAAAAACCAGAGAAAAAGAGGAGGAGAGACATGGACCGTGAGGTAGGCCCCCACCCTAATTTTCCAATTTTTGATTTTTTTGTGTTTATTTATGGATGCATGTGAGGGAAAGGGGTAGAAATGGGTCTACGAACCCACTAGGATCAATTGTAGGCCATTTGGCCATAGTGGGAGACCACAGGGATGCAAGGGAAAAAATTCCCAAATGTAGATAATGTGACGGTCCTGCCAGCGACCGTCACACACCCGACGCATCAGGCTGCGTCCGTCAGAGTCAAACGACGCCCCACCCCAGGGCCGTCACTTTAGCCAGGAATTAAACTATTTTTTAGGGTTTTCAATTTTCAAATTTTTGTTTTGTTTTCAATTATGAATGATTATGCAATGATTATATGATGCAATCGGACTAATGAATGATCTAATATGTAATGCAGGGGAAGAGACGGTCGCGGATCTCCTGGCTACAGATCCGGGCAGTGTACCAGGCATTGCCCGACTACCAGAGAGAGAGATTAGCCGGCATGGGATTCGCCGAGGTGCTCAGCATCGAGGTGATCCGGATGGACACGCCGCTGCTGTATGCCTTGCACGAGAGATGGGACCCGATCAGCCGAGCTTTCATCTTCCCATGGGGCCACATGATCCCCACGCTAGAAGACATAGCAAGGATTATCAGATTGAGAGTCCACGGAGCCGCGGTGACAGGGTGGACATACGGCGACTACCGAGAGATGGCGCAGCAGCTGCTCGGGCTGGATTTGATCAGGCCGGGACAGTCCTCCTCTCAGCTTTCGAGGTCAGTGCTGCAGGAGAGCTTAGGCTTGAGAGGAGCGGCGATCACCGTGGGAGAGCTACCCGAGGAGCATCTGGGCAGAGTGATAGACCAGGTGCGCCCTCGCGTGGCGGCGGAGGCTGGACCAGAGGGAGACAGGGTGCTCAGACGCTTCTTGATGCTGCTATTCGGGAAGCTCCTCTTCGCGACCCTGGCGGATGTCATCAGCTGCAGACTGCTGTCGATGATAGAGGATTTGGGCAGAGTCAGGAGATACGCCTGGGGAGCAGCAGTACTCGCATTCTTGTTCGAGTCCCTCAGCACTACGGACCGGCAGACGATGCTGGGCGGCTTCTCGCCTTTCCTACAGGTAAATGTACTTCATATGTGTTCTATTATACCATGAATATTGATGCCATGATTTATGCAAATGATTTATGCAATGATTTATGCAATGATGCGACTGACTCGACTTCTAAATGCAGATCTGGAGCTATATGTACCTCCCAGGCATCGGGAGAGGCGCACTGCACCATCCCGGCCTCATACCAATCGCGAGACGTTGGTCGGTGGCGAGGGACACAGGGTCGATCATTAGACTGACCCGGACGATCCAGGACGACCTGGACTCCTTCCCGCATACATCGGTAAGTCCAGAACTCAAAAATGATTTCTATATGCTTTTAAAATGATTCTAAATGTTTTCTAAATGCTTTCTACATATCTCTAATATCTTTAATGCTTTTATATGCTAATGAATGAACTAAATGCTCTCAGGTGAGATGGACCCCATACCGCGACGAGGGTTACACGGGACAGCCGTGGGTAGAGGCGGCCTTATCGTACCGGGGGCGAGACATATGGTTGCATTGCATCCATATCATCGAGCCTCTGCACTACAGGCTGATCCTGCGGACCCGGGGACTACACCAGCCCGAGGTGACCTTCCCACGCCACAGCGATGACCACCCCGGCAAATCAGCAAGGGGCATCAGCGGCAATGTGGATTGGTGCGCCCGGAAGGCGAAGTACGTCCACGATTGGAATAGGCGGGGTCGAGCGGTGAAGGAGCGAGACGAGAGCGACGAGGCATATCTGAAGGCCTTCGCTCGACTCTACGGCGACCGGGTGTACCGAGGTACCCGACGACCGGTATGCAATTCTAAAACTCTAAACTTTATTATGCAATGTGCAATATGATATATGCTGACTCATGCTTTCTAAAATGCAGCTAGACCCCGAGGGACGGATAGCCGAGCTGGAAGGGCTACTCCACTCCACCATCCAGTATCGGGACGGGTATCGGTCTGCCCTGGAGCTCCTGGTGAGACTAAAAACTTAAATGCTCATGATTTATGCAATGATGTTCATGATGCAAATGCCAATGTCAACTAACCATGACTTCTAAATGCAGCGGGCCGAGGGAGCCCAACGCGCTGGGCCGGATGCCCCATCGTCTTCCTCGCAGCCTGCGGGAGGCAGGGCTGAGCAGGAGGCCGACTTTGCTCGGGCGGTTGCCCGGGCCGAGGAGGCGGAGGCCACCCTCGCGGAGCGGGTAAGAGACTAAAAAAAAGCTTATGACTATGCCTAATTAAATGCTTCATGACTAATGATATAAAATGCAATCTACAGGCGAGGGATCTAGCAGCAGCAGTGGCCGAGGCCAGCCAGGCGAGAGCAGAGGTAGAGAGAAGTCGGGCCGAGACCGATCGAGCCCGAGCAGAGACGGAGCTGGTACGGGCAGAGATGGCCCGACTGAGAGCGGAGACCCTGCGACGCCCAGATGATGCAGAGATGGAACAACTCCGGAAGGAGTTAGCGCGGGCACGAGCTGAGGTGGAGGAGCTTCGGATCGGGACGGCCGACTTGGATCGCTACCGGACCGAGGCACGGGAGACGCGGCGTCAGATCTTTACACTGAAGATCGAGCTGCGGACATTGGAGCGGACGGTCCGGATGATGGGCCGGGGACCGGAGCGGAGTGCCTCCCAGAGTGGGGTACATAGGAGTGCCGCCCCGAGCGGCTCAGTAGGAAATTTCCTTGTCAGCTCCTCTGCCCAGCGGAGGAATGAGAGGGCAGAGAGAGGACAGCAGGAGGAGAGTGCTTCCATAGCACCGCCACCCATGAGGAGACCTGAGGATAGAGAGGATGAGGGCGGTCCGGCGGATAAGCCGACCGAATGATGTATTTTTATGTTTTTTCTTATCTTTTGTATAGAACTTTTGACAAAATGGAATGAGATCCCTTCTTTTTAGTTTTCTGTTTTGTTTTAATTTTATGCGAGCGTGAATGAATGAATGTGAAAAAAGCAGGATGGACGAAATGTGAATGAATGAATGAGATGTATGTAGGAATGTGTGAAAATGGGAAGAGGACGAGGTGTACAATGTGAAAGACCGCCAGGTCTAGGCAAGGGCAGAAGGAATAGCCCGAACTCAGCAGCAGAGAAAGTGACGATCTAAGATCTGACCGTCATAATCAAACGACGCTCTGGTGAGAGACCGTTAATCATCAGAGGCCCACTCTGGCAGTGGGGCATCAGGATAAACGACGGCCAACCGAGGGTGCGTCAAAGACAAGTAACGGCCAAGGGTCAGACCGTTGATCATGGCAGAACGATAGTTGGTCAGGGCAACTAGCAGGAAATGCGACGGTCTGAAGGAGACGCGTCAGACTTAAGAGACGGTCATAAGTAAGACCGTCAGGAAGCGTTTAGCCCAGAAGAGAAGGAACTGGGTGCTGGGAATACGACGGCTCAGGGTTTGCGCGTTACAGAAAGCGACGGTAGACCCGTAGACCGTCATTCTCCACAGAACATGATTCGGGGAATTGAAACCCACAGAAAATGCGACGGCCAAGGGCTGGCGCGTCGGAATGAAGTAACGGCCGCACGATGGACCGTTAGAATCTGGGTTGTAATCCGAAACGGATTGAGCCGAGATAACTAAAACCCGAGGTTTAGCCACTTAGTCCATCATTAGAACTTATCCTGATTGAAGATAAAGCCTTCTAGTCTGAATCTTATCCTTCCAAAGTTAAATATAAGCCTTAGCAACTTGGAACCTTAATCAAAATCGCAGCTTTTGCTGAAACCTCTGTTCTAGGGTTTGAAGAGCTCTTCCAAAGAGCAGAAAGCAAGATGAAGAGGAGCTTCGAGATGATGGCTATGGAGGAGAAGGTTTACACCGGCCCTAAGGCTGCTAGGAGGGAACATGGAGAGCTTCAACGGCTAACCTCGATTCCCAAACACCTAAGCTCCAACGTCCAAAGAGTGGTAAGTTCTCACAACTCATCCAAAGTTCAGAATTTTACTGCACTTATTCTTTTCATGACTTCCTTCTTTCTTCCTTTCCTTCTTCAAGCCCCTCCCTGGCCCAAGGTGTTATTCCAATCTGAAGTGGGTGGCTCCCATGGTAAAGGCACTCCCCATAGAGGTCACATCAATCCTTAAAGCATGGCACCTCCAACCTCTCTTGGTTTTAGGCAAGAATTTCCAGAAATTGTCCTTTGATTGGCCAAGCCTTTCAGCACTTGTGGAATTATGGCATCCACAAACTCATACCTTCATCTTCCCTTCCTTCGAAGCAACCGTCCTATTGGAGGAGGTAGAAACCTACCTAGCCCTTCCTAAGACTAGGGTGGGGGATGAAGACCGGGTTTGCTACACAATCGAGCCTATCGACCCGTCCTTGATCTTGAGTGATTTCATTCACAATCCAAAGGACGTGAGGACCATGATCAGCCCACACCACATTCACTTGATACCCTTGGCGCAATGGGTAGTGTCTCATTGTAAAAATAAGTGGGAGAGGCATGAAGCAATAGCCAAGGCGGTGGCGGTTTGCTTGTGTGGAGTCTTTCTTTTTACTACTACCGACCACCTCTTAGACATCCAAAATCTTGGCATTATTAGCGGGCTGTGGCGGGGAATGTCTATCTCTCAAGCGGTCCTCTCATACCTTTACGAAGGACTAAGCTCGGCTTGCATAGGGGGCCCCTTGTTTGGTTCCATGATACTCCTTGAGTGCTGGATGGGAATAAGAATCAAATTCCTTCCTAAGGAAGACATAATTTCAATAAGCCGGATCTTCGGGAGCCACCATCTCTTCTTTATTGGAGGGGCATTTGGATATTCTCCTCATGTTGAATGCAAGACGGCGGATAAGAAAACTCGGGACGAATGGCGCCTCTTCCTTAACATTCTTCCAATGGACAAGTTCATCATGCGACCAAGAATCCTCCGAAGCACTCTTCTCAAAATACCGCGGCGTCAAGGCCTGGACCTCCAGCTAGTAGGGAACACTACCACGGCGATCTACAACCCGCATCGATGCCATCTTCAGATCGGACTACCTCGAATCAGCGTTTCTGCACTATCACACTACCCTCCCCTTCTACCTAGGAAGATGGGGACCGAGGAAGATGAACGAGCAGTCCGGAACGCGCTGACCATGTGGGAGATCAGCAAGGTGCGTCCGTGGTAAGCAGAAGTTGAAGAGAACGACGAAGCACGCCGAGATTACATGAAAGAGTTGAGAAGAATCCGCCCTCTTGCGGATAAGAAATTGAATGCATCTTGATTTTTCTTTTTGTTCATGAGAGATATCACGTAATTGACAATCGAAGTTGAATTTATCAAGAATTATATTTCATTAATCTTTGCTTGAATGAGATGAGATTGCCATATTTGAATGATCTTGAGTTCCATAGTTTGAAAAGGCTAGAATGAGGTGAGCAGACAGGGCTTCTGGAGTAAGAGACGGATATGCACTGGGCCGCCATAAAGAAATAACGGTCCTACGGCAGGCCGTCATAATGAGAATAACAAGAGCCCTATCTCTGAAGGATATGACGGATGGGTCTTGAGCCGTTATATTCAAGTAACGGTAGATCTCAGACCGTTAAAGTGATGGTTCAATGAAAAGGAAGAAGGCCCATGCCTGAAGGGAAATAACGGTCAAAGATGGGCCCGTTATATGACTGTAACGGTCTGATGCTGGCGCGTTACACACTTTGAACCTGCATAGTTGTGAGCTTTTGCTTTTGGACTTGTCCCTGTATTCTGCACATACTCAAACATGAAACAAGTTAGATCTGTTCTTAGACTCAACCCCTTGCCTTGAAGCAAGTTAGATAATGACCGTTTCTTGATGTTTGGTCAAGGAGTGGAGCCTTGTTAAATAGGTGAAAATATAATAAAAATGTGATGCATGCTATGCATATGATGGTATTTTTGGGAGTTTTGGAAAATATTTAATGTTTTTGGATTTTGAAAATATTTGATGTTTTTGGATTTTGAAAATATTTGATGTTTTCTTGGATTTTGAAAAATATTTGATGTTTTTGGATTTTGAAAAATATTTGATGTTTTTTTGAATTTTGAAAAATATTTGATGTTTTTGGATTTTGAAAAACCAGTGCCTCTCTAGCAATACGAGACCTTCCTTGTTTTAGGTTGAGTCTCGAGACCGGCGTGCAATAGTGTGACAACCCCTGGCCGAGACCTAATCATTGTGACGATATTTTTACCAATGCCATACCTAGGGTACTCATCTCAGTCCTAAAAGGAAAATGAACATGGGGGTAAGCTTAGGCCAGATATGGGAGTTTTTAGAACTTGATTCCCTCACCGTACAACCCTATTAGAGATTTGGTCTGTTGTGCCGGGGCTTTTATGTCCGTCATCGAACCTTTGTCCACTTAGGCATGCATGCGACCGGGCTCATAACGTCCCGCGGGGAACTGTACTGCCACTCTTGTCATGCCTAGTTTTCTTTTTCCTTTGGAGCTTTTGAAATTTCATTCACAGACTTTGAGATGATGCTTTTGATTTTGTTGGTAAAGAGTATTCCTTTTCTTTTCTTTTCCTTTCTTCCTTGTGGCGTCAGGTCATAACGGACTTGCCCCTATTTGAGACCTCTTCTCGTTAGGGAGCTTGGATTGGTGGTCTCCTCCTTATTTACTCTTTGCCCCTGGATTCAGCCGAAGAATGAAGCGGACAGGGACTTCGACTTTCCCCTAAAGCATGGCCGAGGAAAACGGTGTCTTATAAGCAAGGAACCCGACTAGGGATGCCGTGTAGTGTGTGATTGCCTTACTCGGGACCTTCTTTTCGAAGATAGGGAGGAAGTTCTTATTACCGGAGAAGCACATGGTTTAGATTTTTAAGGAAAGAAACGCTTAAGATACAACCCATTCCACGGGTGAGAGAGCTCCTCACCTTCCGCGTTTACTAAACGATAAGCATTCCCTGGATAAGCCTCCTTCACTACAAACGGCCCTTCCCAGTTAGGTTGTAACTTGGACCTAGGACCTGCAGACCGAATGAATTTGCGTTTCAAAACCATTTCACCCTTACAAAATTTTCGTTCGATTACCTTCTTTTGAAAATAACGCGAAACCCTCTTTTGATAAACGGAAACGTGATCAGCAGCATTCATCCTCTTCTCATCCAAGAGTTCCAACTGGACCAGCAACGCCTCCCGACGTTCATCGAGATTAAGTTCCTTATCGAGCTGCACTCTAAGGGAAGGGATTAAGATCTCGTATGGGAGCACCGCCTCCATCCCGTAAGTTAAAGAGTAGGGAGTTTGCCCCGTAGGGGTACGGACGGAGGTGCGGTAAGCCCACAGAGCTTCCACCAATCTTTCAGGCCAATCAAAAAATTTATGTGCTTCGCATGTTTTCTTAATGATTTTAAGAAGGGTTTTATTAGTGGCCTCGGCTTGACCGTTGCCTTGAGGGTAATATGGAGATGAATGATGCAGTGCAATATTGAACTTCTTACATAGGTCCTTAAGCTCTTGGGAGACGAACTGGGGTCCGTTGTCGGTGATGATGCTGCTTGGCACTCCGAACCGCGAGATGATATTCTTCATGATAAAGCGGCACACCGTTGTAGCTTTGATCTCTGCGTATGCCTCGGCTTCGGCCCATTTGGTGAAGTACTCAGTAGCGGTGAGGATGAAGGATTTTTGCTTGATCTGAGAATTAGGATCACCGAGCGGGCCGACAACGTCGAAAGCCCACATAGAGAATGGCCAAGGAGCAGTCATAGGATGGAGGGACGAAGCTGGAGAGTGAATTTTATCAGCATGGAGTTGGCATTTAAGACACCTCCAGACATAGAGGGAGCAATCTTCCTCTAGAGTGGGCCAATAGTAGCCCTGCCTAAGGATCTTCTTCGCTAGAGCCTGGCCATTGACATGACCTCCACACTCGCTAGAATGGGCTGCTTCAGCCACTTTCCAAGCTTCTACATCATCTAAGCATCTCATGAGCATTCCATTAGTGGCACGCCTATACAACTCTCCTGCAATGATAGTGTACCTTGCGGCGGCTCTTCTTATTGACTTACGTTGCTCGGCCTTTGCCCCTTCTGGGAATGACCCTTCTTTGCAAAATAATTCGATTTCATGATACCAAGGCAATTCTTCTTCGTCCAGAATCTCCTCTAGTTCTGTTAATGAAACTTCCTTGAGATCTTCCTTCTCAACTCTCGCCTCTACAGATTTCCTGAGGTTGACGAACCAGGGATCTTAAATAGAGGGTGCGTCCAATCTCTGGACGACGATGGTCTCAGTACTACGACTGAGAGGAAAAGATAAGGAGGAAGCAAGAGATGCCAAAGCATCAGCTAGAATGTTCAAAGAACGGGGAGTATGAATATAGATCAGCTTACGAAATCGCTTAGCAATGAGCGTGACCAAATCTTGATAAGGCTTGAGCTTAGGATCACGAGTACGGTAAGTTGACAGAACTTGCCGTAGGACGAGCTGAGAGTCTCCTATGATGTTCAAATAGCGCACGCCTAGGAGATAGGCGTGCTTCAAGCCGGCCAGGAGAGCCTCATACTCAGCGATGTTGTTGGTAGCAGGAAATCGAAGTTGATAAGCGAAGGGGATGGTTACTCCCTCTGGAGTAAGCAAGACAGCCCCGATCCCTTGGCCTTGGGAGTTGAGTGCACCGTCGAAGTGCAGAGACCAGAAGGGATGATGAGAAAGGACAGAGAGATGCTCATCAGGGAAATCGTCCTGAATGGAATCGGTATGAGGAATGGGAAGATGTGCAAGATGCTCAGCAATGGCATATCCTTTGACTGCCTTCTGAACGACAAAGGTGATGTCAAACTGAGAGAGGAAGCTCTGCCAGCGAGCTAACCTACTAGAAAGGACGGGTTTTTCTAAGAGATAACGGACCGGGTCCATTCTAGAGATCAACCTGACTGGGTGGGCGAGAAAGTAATGTTTAGACTTCTGAGCCACCCACACTAAGGCGGCACAAGTTTTCTCTATAGCGGTGTACTTGGACTCAGCTGGATTAAACAGTCGAGAAAGGTAGTACGCAGCCCGCTCTTTCCCTTCATCATCCACTTGTGCTAAGACCGCCCCTAGGGAGTCCTCAATAACCGAGATGTATAGGATTAGGGGTTTCCCAGGGACAGGAGGTTGCAAAACCGGGGGATTGGACAGATACTCTTTGAGGTCCTCATAGGCCTTTTGACAATCTTGATTCCATTCGAACTTGACCCCCGCCTTAAGCAATTCATAAAACGGACGACACCTCTGAGAATGCTGAGATATAAATCTTCTAATGAATTGCAGTCTACCAATCAATCCTCGAAGTTCCGTAATGTTCTTTGGCGGAGGCATGTCCATGACGGCCTGTGCTTTATTAGGATCAATCTGGATCCCCCGTTTGCTCACTATGAACCCTAACAACTTCCCTGAGGAGACTCCGAATACACACTTCTTCGGATTCATCTTAAGCTTGTACTCCCTGGCTCTCTGCAGCACCTTAGCCAGGATAGAGGGGTGTTCTTCTTTTGTTCTTGACTTCACCAAGATGTCATCCACGTAAGCTTCCATATATATGTGCATCATGTCGTGGAAAATGGCCATCATCGCCCTTTGATAGGTGGCACCTGCGTTCTTCAACCCGAATGGCATAACCACATAACAATACGTGCCCCAGGGCGTGGTGAAGGAAGTTTTCTCTTGATCTTCCGGAGCGAGACGGATTTGATTGTAGCCCGAGTACCCATCCATAAATGACAGAGCTTCGTACCCGGCAGTGTTATCCACTAGGACGTCTATATGAGGTAGCGGGAAATCGTCTTTGGGACATGCTTTGTTTAGATCCCTGAAATCAATGCATATACGTACTTTTCCATCCTTCTTGAGAACAGGGACTATGTTCGCCACCCACTGAGGATATAAAACCACTCTGACGAACCTGGCCTTATATAGCTTGTCGACCTCTTCTTTGATCCTTAAGGCCATGTGGGGGTGAAATCTTCTTGACCGTTGTTTCACAGGTGTTGCCCCTGGTTTAAGCACGAGTCGATGTTCCACTAAGGAGGGGTCAAGACCTGGTATGTCCTCATAAGACCAGGCGAAAGAATCGCTATACTCCCTTAATACCTTAATTAGATCTTCTTCTACCTGTGAAGGGAGATTAGCAGAAATAATGACGGGCCTTGGGTCTTCTTATGTTCCCAAGTTGATTTCCTTTGTAGGTTCATCCACTGCCGTCGACGGCTGGTCGAATCTTTTTAGTCCTTGTGCATATAAGTCGGCAGTGTCATCTACATTGTTGTCTTCATCTATTGGATCCTTCTTATCAAAAACCTCATAGACGCCTAATCCGTCGTCGCTCCATTCCCCTTCTATTTCCTCTTCATCCTCAATCACGATTACTGTAGCGACGAATTCCGGACACTTCAAAAGAGCATGACCCCGCTGAGCTATATCTTGCAAGAACCTATCAGGAACAGATCGGGACGGATGCGCAAGCGAGCGTGGTTCAGAATGGGAAGGGTTGGACGACCCAGAACAAGACCCTACTTCTCTAGACCTAACTGACTCTACTTCTCTAGACTCGACGGACCCTAATCCTAACCTAGGGGACAGAAGACCTAGTGGAAGGGGAGGAGCAGGGGACTCGTGCCCTTGGGAGGATGGAGACAGGATAGCGTAATCTTCCACTGGAATCTCCGTTTCAAGTTTGACGTTTTTTTTTTTGGAGATCAGTAGAGACTACATAGCAAGACGGAGGAGGTGGGAGCTGCATAGGGAACAGCTCGGGGAAGATGCAATCAAAGAAGGGATCAGAAGGAGAGAACCACATCTCGTGGAGCTGAGCGTTGGGAGGAGGAGGAGTAAACAGAGTGGATAGATCAATGCGTGGACACTTCCTGCCAGTACAAGGAATGAATAGAATCTCCGGTGGATCAATGAAAGATGAATTTACCATGACAGGAGGAAGGCGGGGTACGAATTCCTTTTGTTGAAAGATAGATTGGAAGCGTGAGAAAGACCAAGAACAGACAACTGGAGAGCTCTCCTCCTTCTGTAGATTAACAATAAGCTGCTTCTTCGGCCTCCACTGCATAAGCCGAACTTCTTGTCGCTTCCTCTGAGATTCTTCCTCATAAAAGAGCCCCTGCAAGGCCTGACTGTAGTCGAGCATGTCATCATCTGACCCTCTTGGCAAGGGAGGCGGACTGGCAATTGGACAAACTGTATTCCTCTCTTGTTGAACCGGCTTTGGAGCTAATGTGCCAGGCTGGAGAGGCCCTTTGACAAAATGCTGACGATAATCCCAGGTGAGCGGCCCAGAATCACTTATCATAGATAATGCTGTCTCCTTGTAGCCAAGACCTCTCCTACCCATTTTCCTTCCCTTAGGTATAGGCTTAGTCATCCCTTGCAGTTGCGCACCGAGGCCTCTCCCCGGTTGATAGCCCAGTTTCAATATAATGTTCCACCCCTTTGAATCCCGAATCTGCGGCTTCACTTTGACATTAACTGGAGTGGCGACGGGCTTAGGGGATGTATAAGCCTAAGGAAAGTTCAAATCCAGCACTGACAGAACGGGCCGGCTGCTTGGCCAAAGTGTGGGAAGAACTTGCTCTGAAATAGCCTTTACTGACTGTACTGTGGATAAGCTCTTAACTTTGACGACCCTCCCTTGAAAGGGGAACTTAATGCACTGGTGTGCGGTGGAGGGCACGGCGCCGAGTGTGTTAATCCAGGGACGACCCAAGATAGCCTTGAACATAGGGTCGATATCAAGAACATAGAATTCCACGGCCATAGTAAGGGGCCCGAGCTCTGCCTGAATGGAGACTACCCCGTGACATGCCCACCTTGAATTGTCATATGCCGCTATAGTGGTGGGGGTAGGCCGCAGTAACTCTTCAGATATGTTGCATGCCCGGAGGGTGCTGAGTGGGCAAACATTAATTGAGGCCCCTGTGTCAACCAGTGCTGCCTCAATGTCGACTTTGTTCAGAGTAATTGTTATGCAAAGCGGCATTTGCCGAGCCCCCGGAGGTGCAAGCTCGGTTTCAGAGAACGTGATTGCCGGCCCTTTGGAGATGGTTGCCAGTGCCGTCGGTAGGCTATCAACTGCCATGTCTTCACTAACCATTACCTTCTGTAGAAAATCCCTCAGTGCATCTTGATGAAGGGTAGACCTTTTGATCAGCTCCAGCATAGATATTTTGGCGGGCACTCGATCCAGATGATGCAGCAAGTCATATTGAGTACCCGGCAAAGGTCCAGTTTCTTCTTGCTCGGCCACCGGCTGAGAGGACTGGGGATTAGAAGTAACGTAATTCCGATGGAACATCTTCCCGCTCCTCAAAGCACAGCTTGCTGCTGCATCTGAAGATAGTATGATGGGCCCTACGGGATGGGTGAATGGAACTGGTGGTGTGGGGGAGGCGGTTTGGTGGAGCGTAGGGTTGGTGAGTTTAATGGACGGTGCGCGGATGATGGATGAAGGATTGGTGGAAGGCAGGGTGGTGATGAATGTAGATGCGGGTGGAGGGAAGGCTAGCGGATGTTTGAGAGTGGGCGAAGGATTAGGTGGTGGTGTGATGATGGCGAGGGGAGTAAGTGTTGGAGGGTATGATGGGATGGAGAGCGGTAGAGGGTTTGCTGGAGCGGGTGTGGATGGCAGGACGAGCGGAGGGGGTGTTGGTTGTGTAGGGAGGATGAAGGAAGGGTTGCGGGGGTTGTGGTGGAAGGCCATTACTTGCGGTGTGGCGCCATCATCATCAAAAGACCACCCGGCGTTGGGGGCCGGTGGTTGAACCACGTTTACTTGCGCTGGTGCCGGCGGCTGCTGCGGAGGAGCGGGTGGATGATTCGGCATCGGGTTCTGGTGGATGCCCAAGTCTTGTACTTGCTGTGGTTGCTGCTGTTGTGGCGGCTGCTGCGGCTGCGATGCTTGATGCTGCTGCACTTGCTGCCCCTGCGGCTGCCTTCTCTTCTCTTTAATCTCCACAATGGCCCTATGCATTTCGGCCCAGTCGATTCTCTGCCCTTCATGAAGGTCATATACCAGATCTCGGAACTGAAAACATCCTTCTATGGTATGGCCTGGCTGCCTATGGAACATACAATATTTAGTCTGATCAATCGCCGGGTTCCAGACAGGCCGTTCCGGAGGAAGTTGGATTGCATTTACTGACATAAGTGCCGAGAAAATATCTGTAAGTGTCTCTGGCAATGGAGGATACTGGGCTCTCCTGGGAGCCGGGCGCTTGCTATTAGGGTTGTTGTTGTTGTAGCCGTTGGGTGGAGGGACATTATGATATTACGATGGCGGCGGTGGTTGTTGTGGTGCGGCGAAGGTGTTTTGTGGAATGGTGAAGGCGGGGGGAGGGTTTTGTGGAGTGGCCTGGAAGTTTTGTGGAGAGGGCTTTTGTGGATTGCGGGGGTTTTGGTTGTAGCGGAAGGGTGCGGCTTGAAAGGGAAAAGCAACGGCCTGTACTTGCTCGTTTGTTTGAACTCCTTCGGTAACCGGTCCTTACGATTTCTTATGGTACTTGGGCTTTTGGTTTTTGAAAAGAGAATGGATAGGGGAGTCCTTGAATTGAGTCTGTATGAAGCGCGCCCGGCTGTAGAGTTGATGCATATTAGCTATGTCATTCATTGCCAGGATGTTGCGGAAGGTCGGGGTGGCATTGGAAATTAGCAGTTTGACCTTTTCTTCCTCTGGAATATGGCCGGGCACTCTAGCGGCCATTTGTCTCCACCTGTCTGCATAGGTGGCGAAGTCTTCCTCTGGCTTCATCTTCTCTGCTACTAGATCTGTAAATGAATATTCTGGCCCGACCCTGTCCTGAAACCGCTGAATGAATTTGTCCTTAACTACCTTGAAACTCTCGGCCTCTTCCAGCGGCAGAGAATAGAACCATTCCAGAGCAACTCCATCTAAGGATCGACGGAATAAATACGCCATGAGGCGATCATCATACTGGAACTGCGCCGATTCATATAGAAAATCCCTCACATGGATAAAGGGGTTGCTGTTCCCATCGTACTTGCGATAGTTGGGGAGCTCTGATTGCGGAGGGAACCGAATGTTCTGGAAGCTCGGAATAGGAATATCGGCCAAGGATTGTGGGCCAACCCTTTTCTGGAGAAAGTCGAGTTGTTGCTGCATGGCGGCCCACTTGTTAAGCAAGTCCTGCTCTTGGGAGGGAGCAGGGGTAGTGAAGGACGCTGATTGTATTTGAGGAGCGGATGGAATGACTGTAGCAGAAGGGGGAGGCCCATAGACAGTGGAGATAGGGGTCCCTTAGGAAGGATATTGGGCCTGAGATATGCCCGGATGGGAGTGAGTTTGGGCCACCCCTTGCTGAGGGTGTAAGAAATCAGAAGGGTTCATGAGAAGCTGTGAAGCCACCGAACCAGAATTGTGATGATCCACCTGGACAAAAGCAGGGATAGGTGATTTCCCTTTATCAAAAGACTGATGGGCTGAATTGGAAGATTGGCCCATCTCCATGCCGGCGAAAGTGATGGTCCGGGGTTGGATCGGAGTGAGGTCAATCGGAGTGGGCTGAACGGACGGCCCGATAATGGAAGGATTAGATTGACCTTGAACAGTGGCGGAGGGAGAAGCGTTGGACCCTTGCATAGCCTGATATAGGACTTGAAGTTGGGTCGGGTCCAATTGGGCCATCATGTGAAGGACGGAGCCCGCGGAAGGAGTAGAAAGAGAAGGGGTACCTTGACTACCTCCCACAGATGTGGAGGACGGGAGAGGGGCAGTCCCTTCTCCGGAGGGAAAGGTGGCAACCCTAGGGGGGTTCTCAAGGAGCCCTTGAGGAAGAGAGTCCTCTTGGGAGCGCGGAGGATTGAAGGATGCCATGGTAGATTCGAAGAGGGGATTGGAATAGAACGTGAAGGAGGGAGTGACTCGAGGAGACGATTCAGACGGACGAAAACAACTCCACATGCAACGGACAACCTTGACAAAACGCAAAAATAACCAACACAAAACACACAATAAGCAATCAAACTTAGGTGATTCTGACAAGATGCAAGTGATAAAAGATGAAGACACTCAAAAATCAAGCAAGTTGTTTAAAATGATGCGATAAGATTCTTATGATTTCTCCTTCGGAACTTTAGTGAATTGATCGATATGTGCTCTCAACAATGGGTTCCTAATAGGAGATGGATATGGGACTTGGTTCGACTCTAAGTGTAACCACTCAATCACTTATGCAACCCTAGACACGGGGTGGGAAAGGTACAACCAGCCCGGCGTCCGTGTGGGAATCCACGGCTCGCGGGGACTTATGGAGGTCCCTGCTGTGATTTCCTAGTCGGCCCCAAGGAATATGGAGACGAGAGGTCCTCACAACAAGGTAGGAAAATGCAAGCTAAGATATGACAAGATGAATGACCCTATGTGCACCGGAGTGCATGCAAAGTCTATCCTAACAATCTAACAATCAATAGTGCACACCATGATATGCAGATATGAGCAAAGCAAGAGGAGGGTCAAGTGTCACCCAAGCAATAAATCACAGCAAAAACTGCGGAAATAAATGCACCTCGGATGCGTACCTGCCAGGAGAGTAACGGTCGAAGGCCCCTGCGTCAGAGAACAATAACGGTCGAATGCCAGACCGCCGGATAATATATAACGCGGGGGGATGAGACCATCAGATGAGCCAGGGAACCAAAAACTAACCGAAGCAACCGGAAAGCCCGTGAAAGCTCACACAGCAGAACCAAAGCGGCGGCCTAATGCCCCTGCGTCAGACGACTGTGACGCGGGGACACAGGACCGTCCGAGGACTCAGAAAACCAGAATGAGCAATGAATACGAAGGAAACAAAAGACAATTTGAACAAACAGATGATGGCAGGTTTAGACAAGAATCAGAAGCACGATTGGCACAAGTTGTCCCACCGTGATCGCCAAAAAATTATATGTTGATATTTATTTGCCTATCTTTTATCTTACTTTTGAGGTTTGCAAAGTAATATGGCAAGATGACAAACAAGCAATCAAAGATCTACTCAAACCTATGAACATGTGAACATGAACCTAGGCAATCATAGCTAGCTCTAGCATGGGCATGCTATCTCAATCAAATTACGCTAAGGAAAAGGAAAAAAAAAAACACACGCCGGGGCGTGGAGCAAGGAATAAATAAAAACACACCGCTAGGGGTGGAACAAGCAAGGGAAATAAAGATGTGATGAAGAAGACAGCTAATGCCCAATACCAAGGAAAGATGTGATCGCCACCAAAGTAAACACAAGTCAAAGACTCGAATGTACCTTGGAAATAGGTGGATGAAATACCCGCCCACGGGAGAGAAAACCAAGGAAAGCCTGTAGATCAACTTGGAAGTAACGGCCAGAACCCCGTGCGTCGCTTAGAAGCGACGGCCGCACGATAGACCGCCGAAAGATAGTGACAAGCCTGCACCAGACCGTCAGGTAACCTGCAGTAGTAAAGCTTGAATTCTTTTAACTCCAACTCTTCCAGCCGGCTAGAAGACTTGGGCCTCGTGCTAATGAACCTGTAAACCTGCCAAAGATGTAGAAAGACAAGACAAGACAACCTCAATTAGCCCTCTTCACAAGCATAGCATCAATTCTTAAAGAGTTTAAGAACATCAAAAGGAGAGGGAATTACCGGGGAGTTTTTGGTTTTTTAACCCCTCTGGGTGTTTTTAAAAGTTTGGGAGGATGTTTGTATGCTTAAAGAACAGTGAAAAACGTGGAGGAAGAGGAGGGACAATGCTTTGTTTGAGAAAAACCAAGGAAGAACTCAAGCATGCAAGGATGAACTTGAAAGACAAAACTAAAGTACTCCCTTGATTAGAAGATGGATGGACGTGGGAAGCAGCTCCTCCTGGATGAAGATGGCTCCTGAGTTTGGCAGCACTTCGTCGCGAACTCAAATCTCCTCCTCTCTTGGCCATGAAGTCAAGGGTTCTATTTATAGACCCTCAAACTCTTAGGTCGAGCAGAGGATAATTCAGCAGGAAAGAGGGATAAATCTTAGCAAATCCTCGAAGATAATATCACCAAGAGTCCATAGAAACAAACGGGGGGTCCTGAGGATCAGATTTGAAAGAGATAACGTCAACCCAGTTCTTATCTCAACCACGGAGTAGCAGAGAAAAGGCCTGAACTGCCAGGACTCTCGGAAGGAAGTAACGGCTGCACGACAGACCGCCACTTGGAAGTAACGCATCAAGGAACGACCGCCATTTTCAACCCTATCCCAAAGAGATAAGATCAACGGGAAGAAGATCCAAACAATAGGACTCTTCAAGGAAGCGACGGCCAAGGCATAGGGCGTCAGAATGAAACGACAGCTGTACGACAGACCGTCATCATCAACGTGGAAATTAAGGGATAAGCACTGAAAACGAGGCCTCAAGTCTTAAGACTTTTCAAAAAGTAACGGCCCAGGTTCTATCTGTCAGAAGGAAGCAACGCGCTGACTGAGACCGTTATTATCATTGAGGTTCCAAAAATAGAGTGAAGGGTTTTACTGAGCTTCATCCAACGAAATGCCACCGGGAGCCACATCTTAATCCAGGAATTAAGACCCAAGAAACAGGCTTCAACTGATCAAGAGACTAATCAAAGAATGAATAACTCGGAGCATCATATAGAATGAAATAAGGAGATGACCCGACTTATTGGGTATAAAACGGGTGTCAACAGAAGGGTTTATGGCCACACTCATTTCTCTCTCCACACTCATATTTTCTTCGTCATTCACTTGGAAGAAAGACTTATCAAATTCAGGAAGGGCAAGTAAAGGAATTTGATCATTGACGGGTAAATCCTCTTCCTCTTCTTCTCCCCCTGACTCAAGATCATCATAATTCTCTTCACAAATGGAATGGAGTGTAGGCTTCTCAGGCTGCTCTTCCTTTAAGTCCTCATCATAAAACTCCTCCATTATTCTATCAAGATCAAAAGGGATATGAGTGTTAGACTGGGGAATCATGGATTGATCATATGGACTTTTATTGTCATCAAATGCAGGAAGTTGGTCCTCAATACTATAGTGGAGTTGCTAGGCATTGGATTGACTTCCATTTCTATGATGTTTTTAGCAACCCGACTCACATGAGCCTCAAAGTTTTGTAGTTGTTCCTGGAAGGCTTGTTATTGAGTCTGGAAGAGCCGTGTCAATTGATCAAACATCTCCTCCTTATGCAAATCTGTGTATGGAGGAGATAGATAAGTGGGCTGAGAGTCAGATTGTGATGGATAGTAGTTTGAAGGGCACTCAGTCCGAGAACGAGATGGTGGAGAGTGTATGGGATGTTCTCCATAAGAGGGTTGATCGTAAGAATCATGTGGGTATGGTTCCCAATTTGAAAAATCTTGTTCTTAAGGACTTTGGCCTAGATCCTGATAAGACTCCCAAGAAGAATCATGTTGATCTCTCCAGTCAGAATTAAAGTTGTTTGGACATGGGTCAAAATAAGGTGTGGAGAGGTCTTGAGACATGTGGGTTTGTCTTGCTTGATCCATCTAAGAGATTGTTGCTTGATTTTCCCAGCTAGAGGTATAAGTATCTAA